>JAWNNL010001344.1:0-600000 GCA_035045005.1 Liodrosophila aerea
CACATATGGACAAAATAATAGGTGCGAAATTTTTATTATTTTTAACTTTTAATAATTAGTTCATTTCTTCATTTATCTCAATAAATCAAAAACATTTTCATAACTTATATTATTTGTCTTAAAAAAAAAAGTAAAAACGGCATCATAAAGCCTTTAATTAAAAAATCAAACTTATTTTTCCTAAAATGCAGACTTTTTGGCTGGCCATAATAATAGGTGTAAGGAGATAATTTTTTTAATTAAATCGATATTTCATTAGTTTTGGTCCTATTTTAAATTAAATTCAGTATATGGCAGCTAACAACCTGTATATCCGCCATTATTTCGTAGGACTTTATCCATTTGTGTTGGCAAGGACGATATTAACTTGCAATAAGTTCCAATTGGAATATTATACCAGATTTTGTGGACAAAAAACCCAAAGTTGCTTGAAATTTTGTCAAAAAGTCCTTCCGACATCTCTTTCGAGTCCACCCCAGAGATTCTCAATGGGATTGAGGTCCGGGGATTGACTTGGTTGCTGAAGATCACCCACATTTTTATCTCGGATCCAATCCTTTACTGCTCGAGAGGTGGGTTTCGGGCCATTATCTGGTTGGAACTTCCATAAAAGTGGCATATTATTCTCGGCAAATAGTAGCATTACCGTCTTCAATTAGTTTTTGTACAGAAATCTGTCGACAACACCGTACAAACGATGAATCAGACCAACACCATCGCATGGAAAGTGACCGTATACCATTAGGCTACCCCCTCCATGCTTCACAGTATTACTTGTGAACCTAGGATCAAATTCTAGGCCTCTGAGGTGACAAACATTCCTTTTGGCATCATTGGGATATAAATTCACTTTGGTTTCGTCACTCCAGAGAAACTTACGGTATAATTTCCTACCATCCGGGCTGCAGCGGGTTAAAAAATCTAGAGCGAAGTTTTTCCTCATCTGGAATTTTTCCGACCGGAGCAAACCAAATCTGCAAGTCATCCTACCTGGAGGGGTAGGTACCTGACACCATAAGCCGAGGATAATATTCCACTTTTATGGAAGTTCCAACCAGATAATGGCCCGAAACCCACCTCTCGAGCAGTAAAGGATTGGATCCGAGATAAAAATGTGGGTGATCTTCAGCAACCAAGTCAATCCCCGGACCTCAATCCCATTGAGAATCTCTGGGGTGGACTCGAAAGAGATGTCGGAAGGACTTTTTGACAAAATTTCAAGCAACTTTGGGTTTTTTGTCCACAAAATCTGGTATAATATTCCAATTGGAACTTATTGCAAGTTAATATCGTCCTTGCCAACACAAATGGATAAAGTCCTACGAAATAATGGCGGATATACAGGTTGTTAGCTGCCATATACTGAATTTAATTTAAAATAGGACCAAAACTAATGAAATATCGATTTAATTAAAAAAATTATCTCCTTACACCTATTATTATGGCCAGCCAAAAAGTCTGCATTTTAGGAAAAATAAGTTTAATTTTTTAATTAAAGGCTTTATGATGCCGTTTTTACTTTTTTTTTAAGACAAATAATACAAGTTATGAAAATGTTTTTGATTTCTTGAGATAAATGAAGAAATGAACTAATTATTAAAAGTTAAAAATAATAAAAATTTCGCACCTATTATTTTGTCCATATGTGTATGTTTGTTTATTGAAGTCGATTTTCAAGGTCAACATATGTTTTGTAAGCAACCACGTAACAACAAGTCTCACCCCCACCACTACACACACACACACAGCCCAAGCAGTTTTATTATTATGTATTGTGTTTTATTGGCACACATTGCTATTTTCGAGCACCACCCACCCCCACCGGTAGAACTTTTCGGCATTTCATGTTGTTGCTTTTAATTTGCTTATAAACAAAAGCGAAAGACACACTAGCAACATTTTATGGTCTTGTCTGGCAACATGTTGCCAACAGTGCCGCCCGCCCACGCGCTCTCTTTTGCGTGTGATGCACGGTTGCCACAATTAACACCAAAGTGGTGTTTTTTTCAGTATATGAAATTAATTACATATTAAAGAAAAATAAAAGAAAAACTTGGTTCTTTATTTTTGAATTGGTTTTATTGTTGATGCCTTTTTTGTTTTGCCAGTGGCAACTGTGCAGCTACTCACGATGAACGCAGCAAAATTTCGTTTTCATTTCGTATGTATACTACGCAAATTCTTTCTACGCATTTTCCCATTGTCTGTGGGTATTTCATCATTCGTCGCAAATCGCCATGGGTGTGTTTGTGTCTGTGTGTGTGTAGATGTAACAGCAGCAGCTGGAGAACAGTTTTCCGCGCACTATATCTTTTTACCTGAGAACACACACGTGCCTTACTTTACTGCAGCTGCAGTCGAGAGTGCCTTAATCCCTGCAGTTTTTCACACGCTGCTCTCCTTCGTGAGAAATTCGAGTTTCCTTCCCCCACGCAGCGTGTGTTTGATCAACTTTGAACTGCAACTTGTTGCTAAGGAATGGAACGGAATGCATTGGCATCGGTCACACACACACACAGAGAGAGAGAGACGATCTCAAACGGCCATTGAACTGTGCTTTCTGTTTCATATTCCAAACTGGACCTAATTTATTTCTTCTTTGTCGTGTCTTCCTTAGTTTCCCAGACTCTGGCAATTTTGGGCACTGAACTCTCATTAATTTTGTTGTTTTTTTCTTCGTTCTTGTTTCGTTCTCTGCTTCGCCTTTGCTCCTTTTTCTTGTGCGTTATTTTTAATTACAGGCAGCAGCTGCGCCGTCGCAGCTGGCTGCGCGTCTTTAACCTCACTTTCGCCCTTAACATAATATGCCTGAATTTGGGTCATTCAACTTGGCTGCGGATCCTTTTTTCGTATATCCTTTTTTTCTTTTACTTTTTCGCTGATTCATAACAATATTTGGCTGCTTTTAGCTTTTGCACCTGCGTGCATAACTTTTTCTTTCGTTTTTATGTGCTGCAGCTGCTGTCATTTGTTGCTGATGTGGATGAGGAGTGAGGAGGGGTGCAGGCGAATGTATGTGGCACGTGGCAAGGCCAGTTACTACGCACTCCCCCTTGCTGCTGTGTCTTTTATGAGCAAATTAAGTCGCGCCAGGAAGTCGCGAAAGACTACTGCTGCCTTGTTCTGTCATTTTATTAGTATGCCACACACACACACACACACGCACCCACAGAGAGTAAGAGTGCGCCCGATAGTGAGAGTAGTGAGTGAGTGAGAGCTGTTCACTTGTTGGGCAGAAAAAAATCCTTTGCGTGCCGTCAACATGTCCATTTCATGTCATCCGACCTCCCCCCTCCCCTCTCCCTTAATGCGGCCATACCACTCCCCCAAGGAGCAATAAACTTTTTCTCTTGCCAAACGGCAGGCAACAACAATAACAATAAAAAAGGAGGCGCACTCAAAATTGTTATGACTCAGCCCCGGCAATAACAACAACGACAGGGGAGAGGGGAGAGAGAGCGAGTATCACTCCACTCCATTCTATTGAGCGCTCGCTCCTTCTGTTTACCTGTGTGCTGCTGCTGCTCGTAATCTCTTTGGTTTGTGTGTGCGACATATTTAAATGCGCCGAGTGGAGCTTCAAGCGAAACGTCAAGTTACGTCATAAGAGAGCGTACGCGGCCAAAGAGAGCGAACGGAGGAAGATACGCTGCTGCCCGCCCGCCATGTTCTTTGCCAATTTTGGGCAACAGTACGCTAATTAACGAAATTGAAATGCTGTGCGGTACATTAGGCATGGCATATAATACATATAGCAAAATATCAAATATCATCGATACACTGTGTAGTCTCTTGAAATAAAATATTATATTAGACATTTAAATATTATTAATAATAATAATATTATTAATATTATATATTAATATATGTATATACTATACATATATTATATACTATATATTATATTATTTAGACACTTCTGATGTCAATTACCTACATACGAGACATTTTAAAAAGTTGCCATATCAAAAAACCGATATTTTATTTTAATACTTATTTTTGGACAATTCCCTTTCGCTTATTTTCTTCTGGCTGCGAGTTTTATCACAATTTTGTCAGTTTTATGTCAATTTGCTGTCGTGCCAAAAAGGCCGGCGTGCTAATAAATTAAGCGAAAAGCAGCATTAAAAGAGAGAGAGTCGCGTGGGGGTCGCCTTCGAGTCAGTTCTTTGCAATGTACTCGTTTCTTTACTTTCTGCTTTGTTATGCTTTTATCGAATGCTGGCAATCAGTTTTATTGCCGCCCCAAAAAAAAAAAACAACAGCCCAAACAATTCCATAGCGTCCCACGCGACACAAAAATTTTCCACTGCAGCAGCAGCAGCAACAACAACACTGCGTTCCCTCTAGAAATTCCCCAACGAAAATAGTGGAACTTCCTTTAGCCTGCACACACACATACAACAAACACACTCGACGCTCTCTTGCGATCGTTGCTCTCGCGGTGCTGCCTCTCTCTCTCTCTCTTTGGGCGGCTGTCTGTTATGCAGTTCAAACACCTTTGGCTGACTTCCTGTTTGCCGTGTTCCAATTCCACAACATACCCAAACGGCCTTGCGCCCAATTAAGCCACAGCCTCAGTCTCAGCCTCCATGTAACCACGGTTGCCACACTTGGCATTTTGGCGCCAAAATTGGTGCTTTTTTTGGTGTCAAAACCCAATTGTTTAGTTACATCAAAATATAGATGAATAACTGCAAAGGAAATGTGTTGTTGCTATATAAATATGTAGGTTTTGGTGCATTCATTCATTTTCAATTGGCAATCGTCCATATAGACTTTGACTCCAACTCTCTTCTGCTCTCTCTCTATGAGGCGGGCGCTCTCTCTGCAGGCTGCTGCAATGCTTTGTCTATGGAATGCCATCGAGCAACAATTTGCTGCTGATGCTGTACAGTTTTTTCCGACTTCTTTTCTTCTATTTGATTCTTTGTTTTGGTCAGTTGCAGTTGCTGCTGCTTCTGCTTCTGCTTTGGTCTTTTGTCTTATTTATAGCTGCATTTGACTCACTTCAACAGCGACAACAACAACTGCAACTGGTTACCCATTGCAATTAATGTCGCCCACTGTGCCTCTCGCTCTGTCAAACTCGTTGTGCTGCATTCCAACAAGTTGCAATGCTCTCTTAATGTATGTATGAGTGTGTGTGTGTGTGTTTGCTTTGCATTATTGGAATTGATCAGTGGGGCAACACACTGGCACCGCACACTGGCGCACAGTGGGCAAATATTTATGCCGCCGCCTTACTTTTGCTTTTGCTTTTGTTTTTGTACTTTTGCCAGCTGCGATAAACATTTGTTGTTGTTGTTGTTGCTATTTACCTATGCTGTGTTGCTTGAGCTATTTTTTATATGTACATACATGCGCCGCTGTCGTAGCCGCAACCAAGTTCAAGGCTGCGCTTTCGTCGCCTTATCAGCGTTGCTGCGGCGGGCATTAAACCTAACCAAGAAAAAAATTAAAAAAAAAAACACCAACAAAAATGTAAAAAAAAAGTTTAACCGCAGCTCAACAAATGCCGCGCGCAAAGAAAAAAAAATTAAAATAAATGCGACAGAAAAAAATGTGCAATTAAAAAGCAAAATAGAAAAAGTAGAAAAAAATCCCGCAAAAGTTTCCATTTAGCTTTTAATCAATGCCACAAAAAAAGGAAAAAACAAAAACAGAAAAAACTATTGCAAAAATCGCACACACTCATACACACACATAGATAATACGCCCGAATGTTATGTGTATGGATGGCATAATGGGCAAAATCAACAATTTCAAGGTCAATTTTATTTTTACGCACTTTTTGTGTTGTGGTTGTTGTTGCTGCTGCCTCTGTCTCTGTCTCGGGTCTATTTTGGCTTTTTGGCATGGGAAATTTAAAACGCATAAAAAACGCGCTTCGTTGTAGTTGTTTGTGTTAATCTTTTAATTGCCGTTGTTTTGTTTTTCCTTTTCTTTTTCTATGTTTATTTAGCTGCTGCCCCACTCGACAACTTATCGCCCCTGATTTGTTTTCTAGACTAAAAAGAAAGAAATAAAAAAAAACGAAGAAAAAAAAAACAATATTCAGTTGTTGCGATCTTGATAAAATGGCAAAAATAATACAAAAAGGCAAACAAGAAAAAATAAAACAAAAACAAATTAATATTTGTATTTTCTATAGCCTATACACAGAGACCCAGACTTGAATATATAGAACTGTATACTAGTCGAGTGTAATTTATGATAGGCTGAGGCTGAGTCGTTTATACACTTTTTAATGCAAGTTAAAGGTTTTATTTATTTATTATTTATTTATTACTTTTATATAAAGTAAAAATTCTATTTAATTTTACATAGTTTTGATTTTTATATTCTTTATTTAATATATTTTTATATTTTTCTTATTTTCTATACATTTTTTATTTATTATTAATTATTATATTTTTGTTTCTAATTTCCAACAAGTTTCCCACGTTTGCGGGCTTTAAATAGTATTTTTTTTTTTTTCTAACATCGACACATTTGTTGGGTTGCCAAGCGAAATGCCAAAAACTTTGCAAAATATAGGGGGTGGGGCAAACTGCTGATAAGCTGTTCACATAATTCATAGTGAAGTGGAAAGAAACCGTTAACCGCCGCTACACCCGCGCTCTGCGCTCCACTCGAAAGTATTTCGCATCTCAAACAAAAAAAAAATGTTTCAATGCCAAAACATTCTTCAGCTGAGCTTTGTGTGCCTTTCGAAGAGGGGAGGGGGGAGAGCGAAGTGCAGAGAGCGAGAGCAAGAGCATGGCTTTTGCACAGTTCAACAACCAGTTTAGAATTTCTTAGGGAACAGCCAAAAGCCAAAGGCAGTAGAGTGTAGTATGGTGTGCTGTGAGAGAGCGGGAGGGGGGTGGGGGTAGTGAGCCGAAACAAGTTCCCAAAAGCGCGCTCGCTTTCGTTGCTGCTGCCGTTGGCCACGACGACGCTGTCTGTCTGCCTCAGTCACAGTCCACGCCTCTGTCTCTGCCTCAGTCGCAGTCACAGTCGCAGTCTCTTCTATATCTTTCTTTTGTTCGTCGCCTGTTAATTTAGCAATTTGTGCAAATTCCTTTTTTGCTTTACTTACTTGCGCTTCCCTTTTGGATCGCTATTCGCTCTAGCTCTAACGCTCTCTCTCTCTCGCCGCTCTTGCATGCATTACAATAAATCACAGATGGCAGGCGACAAAAGTGTCAAGTTCGTTAGATGGGTAAAGATTCTGATTGGAGGGAAATGTTATGTCATAACTTAATGCATTAATAATTCAATTAAAATAGTAATAAATAATAAAAAAATAATTAAAATAATTTAATATAATAATAATAAAACTAGTATAATATTAACACCTTTGACCAACTTGTCGCCTGTCACTGCCAGCGCTGTGCTCATGCGTGCGTTAATGAATTTCTTCAGCTGCATTTGATTTGTTTTTCTTTTGGCTTTTCAATTATCATTTAATGGCGCAGTTATACCCCCTACCCTCCCCCCATTTGACTGGAATTTTCCACAAATGAACTCGACTCTAATGCGCTCTCTCCATTCTGCCCACTTTCTTTACAGTTAAAGTCTGCGAGAAACGTCTGATACTGCGAGAGCATAAGCAGGACTACATCAAGCGGGAACGGGAGGTGATGCACATGATGACAAATGTGCCGGGATTCGTGAATCTCTCCTGCACGTTCCAGGATCAGCGTTCGCTCTACTTTGTGATGACCCACGCCCGCAAGGGCGATCTCCTGCCCTATATCACGCGAGTCGGTAGCTTCGATGTGGCCTGCACACGTCACTATGCCGCCGAGCTGTTGCTGGCCTGCGAGCACATGCATCGCCGCAACGTGGTCCATCGTGATCTGAAGCCGGAGAATATACTGCTGGATGAGGATATGCACACGCTGATCGCTGACTTTGGTTCCGCCAAGGTGATGACACCGCGGGAGCGTGCCCAGGCCCAGGCAATGCTGGCCAGCACTGACGGTCCGAGTGTGGGTGGTGGTAATGATGCCGCCGGCAGCAATGGACAACGTCGTCGACGCTCGGCACGCAGCTCGGATGATGATGATGAGGACAGCGAGGAGCTGTACGATGACATTGATGACGATGATCAGGACGATCAGGAGCGTAGGTTCTATTATGCAGCCGATGATGATGACAACGATGATGACAATGACGATGATCAGTCCGCGGATGCGGATGCAGATGCAGCTCGGTCGCCGCGCAGCAATAGTCGCTACAATTATCCATATCGTCGGGCGCGACGTGGCAGCTTTGTGGGCACCGCTCAGTATGTATCCCCGGAGGTGTTGCAGAATGGTCCCATCACACCGGCCGCCGATCTGTGGGCCTTGGGCTGTATCATCTATCAGATGATCTCCGGCCTGCCGCCGTTCCGTGGCCTCAACGATTACGTCATATTCAAGTCGATTCTGCGCTGTTCCGTCGACTTCCCCCAGGGCTTCGATAAGGATGCCGAGGATCTGGTTAGCCGTCTGCTCAAGATCGATCCCCGCGAACGTCTGGGTGCCCAGGATGAGTTCGGCTACTACGAGAGCATTCGTGCACATCCCTTCTTTGCCGGCATCGATTGGCAAACCCTCCGCCAGCAGACACCCCCACCCATCTATCCCTATCTGCCCGGCGTCAGCCAGGACGAGGAGCAGCGCTGCGGCAATGGCAGCAGCTACAGTCTGCCCATCAGTGGCGATCTGGAACCAGGCCTAGATGAGCGTCAAATCACGCGTCTACTCAGCGCTGAGCTGGGCGTCGGTAGCTGTGCTCCTGCTCCGGCACAGAAGCGTTCGACGGCCAAGAGTGAGTAGTCTATAAACCAGACATACCCTAGAAAATACCCTTACTAATGCATGTACTTACTCCACAGATTCATTCGATTTGAGCGATGCAGAGAAACTGCAGCGTCTCGAGGCACAAAAGACTGACAAGTGGAACGTGTTCGCCGAGGGCGAGGTGATCCTGAAGCGTGGCTTTGTCAACAAGCGCAAGGGACTCTTCGCACGCAAGCGTATGCTGCTGCTGACGACGGGACCACGCCTCATCTACATCGATCCCGTGCAGATGATCAAGAAGGGCGAGATACCCTGGAGTCCCGAGTTGCGGGCGGAGGTCAAGAACTTTAAGATCTTCTTTGTGCATACGGTAAGGCGAAATGGGAACTCACTTCTATAATAGGATGAAGATTAAGCTCGATTTTAATTGTAAAAAAGTTTATAATATTTTATTTATTTATTATATATATTTAAATAATTTATAACTTATTTAAATATTTTTAATGTTAAAAAAGGATTTAATAATTTATTTATTTATTATAAATATTTAAATAATTTATAATTCATTTTTTTTTTAAATATTTTGAATGTTTAAAAAGTGATTTATTTTTTTATTATATGTATTTAAATAATTTATAACTTATTTAAATATTTTTAATGTTAAAAACGTATTTAATAATTTATTTATTTATTATATATATTTAAATAATTTATAACTTACTTATTTAAATATTTATAATGTTATAAAAGTATTTAATAACTTATTCATTTATTATAAATATTTAAATAATTTATAATTTATTTATTTAAATATTTTTAATGTTGATTTAATGTATATAATTACCTCTTTTATATACAACATTTATTATGTACTATATTTAATAATTTGTTTATTTATTATATATATTTAAATAATTTATTATTTAAACTTAATTTAATTTATTTTTTTTTTTTTAATATTTTTTATTGTGATTTAATGTATATAATTACATTTTATTATGCATAATATTAGCAATCTACTTAGAAGCATCTTGATAGTTAGCCTCAATTTCTATTTTTGTCTTATTATTATTTTGTTAATTAGTTTATTATTGTTTTTCCGTGGCAGTAATCAAATTGTTTATGGCCTGAGCATTTGTTTATGCTTTTTTTTGTTTTGTTTAAATTGTTTCGAATGTATTTTTTATGGCTATCAGAATAAGTGCTCTCTATTATTATTGTTTGTTGTGGATGTTGTTGTTGTTGTTGCACCGTTGACAACTTGCAACAACTGTTGGCTATGCTCTCGGTTTGTTGAACTACCGCTATTGATGACGTCACTGCCAGAGCGAGTCATAAAACCGCACACGCTTCCCACAAATCGAGGAACGGAAAAAAAATAAAGCATAGAATTCATTTGGGTTCGGTTTATAGCGCCGGCACGTGTTTACGACCCGCAGCAACAGCCACAGCAGCAGCAGCAACAACTCAATTAAATGCGACATTGAAAACTGCACACGCAACGTAGATAAAAAGCAGAGCAGCAGCAACAACAACAACAACAACAAACAATAATAATCACAAACAATTTAATTTTAGTTTGAATTTTACGACTATTTTAGTTTACTATTGTCACAATTTGGTACTAATTTTCTCTCTGTGTATGCGTGTCTCTTGCAGCCGAATCGCACTTACTACCTGGACGATCCCGAGGGCTATGCCATGCAGTGGGTCGAGGCCATTGAGAATAAGTCGAAATTGACCTATGGCGATGCCTCGGCACATGCAACACCAGCGACAGCAACAGCGACAGCAGCCACCAGCAACAGCTCCTCCTACTCCTGTTCGACGGGCGGCAGCAGCAACAGTTTGACTGTCACCAATACCAATACCAACACCAATTCGCCCGCCTCCAATAGCAATTCGCCCACAGCGCGGCGCAATTCGCCGTCGCAGCGACAGCAACAGCAGCAGCAAGCAGAGGCAGCAGCAGCAACAGCAGCAGCAACAACAACGCGGGGCAAAAAGACAGCATCGAATTGAACACGTGTTGTCTGTGGGTTTAGTTTTAGATTAAAATGCAAATTAAATTCTAATTTAGTTGAAATTTAGTGCAAAACAACTACAACAACAGCAGCAGCAGCAGCAATAGAACAACAACAGCAACAACAACAATAGTGTTGTCTGTATGTATGTATGTGTGTCTGTACATTTGTCTGTCTGTCTGTCTGTCTCTTAGTACGTCGTGTTTAGTGCTAATTAATTAATTGTAAATAATTTGTTTATCGAAATCAAATCGCAAGTACGCTAAGCTAACCAATACATACATATACTAGCTACATATATACTACACATATAAGTAAATACATACAACTAAACTAAAGCTACAACTAAATTAAATCTAAATTAAATTATTGCAACACAACTAAACAAAAACACACACACACACACATATTTATATTGTAATTCGCATGTGTTTAGCACACACACACACAGATGGCGCCAGCACACACACACACACACACACATACACAGTTTTGTATACATAGTTTAACTAATTTTTTTTAGCGCGTAGTTAGTCACAATTTAAATGAATTACAAAAACAAAACAAAACGAAAAAAAAAACATGAGAAAAAGAAATGCTAAAGGCGCCATCTGGCGTAGAGTAGGGCGGGCTAACACATGCCTAGGCTTAAGTGCTATAAACTAAATTCAAATTGTATTCAAAGCGAGGAGAGCGTAACTAGCAAAATGTATATGTAAAATAACTGTAAATTAGCTATACATACATATATACGGTATTGTGTGTTTGTCAGCTAACTGTAAATTGTACATCCAATACTAGATAACTGTAAATGTAGCCCATATACCATATGCGCACGTCTAAACAAAATTGCCTAAAACTAAAGAGAAAATACCCCAAAAAAAACGATAAAGAGAAGAGAAAAACACACAGTTAGCATATAGAAGAGCTAATGGTGGAGATGAGCTGGCGCCCTCTGTCGGCCTGGCTCATCTTCCGTTTTGGCTCGCTCAACTTTCTAGTAGGAAATGTTTTTTGTATGCTAATTTTTTGATTTTTACAATTAATTTATAATGCTTTTTTGCCCTATAAAGAAACGTATAAGACTTTTGACAAAACAAAAACAAAAAACAACAGATGATGAAGAAAAGAAATACTATTTAAAAAGCAGAAAAACAAAAACATATAGACAAAATATATACTATATATATAACAAATTTATATATATTATATGTATACAAGGAAAATGAAGAGAACTAGAGCTGGAGGGAAAATTTAGTTGAAATTACATTTTGGCTTTTTCTATAACGGTAAACGTAATGGTAATTCTAACTGTAACTCGTAACTGTAACTGTTTCAACTTTGTTGTACTATTATAATTTATTTGTTTCTGTTAATTATCTAAACTAATATACATATATGTACCACATAACTGTATGCATATATATACATATATTCTTTGCATTTGGCATAAGTGAGGATCGGAGGAGTTTAGCTTGAAAAGTTAGTTGCAAAACAGGTAAAAAATTGAATTTTAACTAAATTAAAGAAGGGAATTATTTAAATAAAACAAAAGCAAACTAAACAAAGATAAAGTAGAAGAAGAAGAAGATGAAGATGAGGAAAACACATGAAGTAAAAGTTTCTAAAACTCGCGCGTATTAGTTCAATTGTAAAGCCTAAGTTACGCCTAGACCACGCCCCTAACACACACACACACTCAACTTAGAGTTAAGCATGTGAGAGATGGAGTAGAAGAGGAAGAGTGGAGAGAGGAGTAGCAAGAAGTAGAATGAAAGAAAGCAAAAAATACATTTTGTACATACATATCGCGTCCCGCATTCGGTGGGCGTGGCCGTAGCAGCAATTTAACTATAGATTTAAATGAAGAAATGAGAGAAGAAAAAAAAAAACAAATACGTTACGCAAGTATACAATTAATTCAATTAAAACTAAACTAAATTAAATTAAATTTAAACTAAATTAAATTTAACTTAAATTAAATTAATATAATTAAAGCAAAGTGTATAATTTATTTGAAAGATGAAACTAAATAGTGAGAAGAGATACTGTAAATTATTATTATAATTATTACGATTATTATATAATATATATACAGTGCCGCTCAACTGAATAGGTTTGACTTCTTTTTTAGACTTAGAACATAATATCTTCATAACGAGCACTCGGATTTAAACCAAATAAATTTTTTTAAGTAAAACGATCAATTATTTATAAAATACAAAAGTTTTTTTTTTTTTGGTTTGGTTTTTATATTTTTTTTATTTTTTTTTCAAAAACATAACTGAAAATCTACATTATTTTTGGCTCAAGTGAATAGGTTTGACCAACAAAACTATTAAAAAAAATTATTCACAGCAATATTTCATGGTACTTGGTAACTTAAATAATAAAAGACATTATTTCTGAATTATTCAATATTTGGTATGACCACCCTTATTCTTAATTATTTCAAACATTCGAGTTGATAAGGAATCGTAATATTTTTCAATTTCACTCAGTGAAATAGTTGCCCAGGCTTTTTTAATCGCTTCAACCAGGGTCGCCGAGTCTTGAAATTGTCTTCCCCCTTCATAAACTCTCCTGGATAAAAGTCCCCAAATGTTCTCGATAATATTTATGTCTGGGGAGTATGGCGGCCACTCGAGCAAGTTCACATTCTGGTCCTTAATCCACTGTTTTGTAACCCGGGCTGTATGGATGGGGGCGTTGTCTTGTTGGTACGTCCATTGTATAGGTCCAAAAATTTCGGAAAACTGGGGAAAAGCCTTTTGGAGCACAGTCTTGTAGACATTTGCATTCATCTTTGATGAAACAAACTGCAGCTCGCAAGTTCCATAAAACGATATGGCTCCCCAAACCATTACACCTCCTGTACAGGAGTGATGACGACTCAAAAAGCATTCCTCTTTTCGCATATCGTGAAAATAATAGTTGTAGCCATCCGGTCCGTCGAGATTGAACTTTTTTTCATCGGAGAAGACCACAGCCTTCCACTCCTTGTTCCATGTCATGTGATCCCGCGCAAATCGAAGTCGCGCTTCCTTCCGTGCATTATTGAGAGGAGGTTTTTTTTTTATTTTTAATCTCTTTAAGTGTTTAGCGCTCCGAATAATTCGTTTTACCGTTGCCAAACTAGCTTTTACACCGCATTCATCCCTGATTTTACTGGCAGACAGGTGGGAATTCGAAGCAGTTCGAAGGATTAATCGCCTCTCTGAAGCCGTCGTAGCATATTTTTTTCCTCCTATCATTTTTTTCCCGTAATCGGCTTCATTACGAAGAAAATTGCTTACCACGTTTTGACTTCGACCAATCTTCTTTGCTATTTCATGATGTTTTAGGCCAGATTCAATATAGCCTTTAATTTGACCTTTTTCAAAATCGGTTAAAGATTTTCCGCGACCCATATTAAAAAAAAATGGTAGCAATTACTTTAGATTTAAGTAAACAAAAGAAATTATATGTTTTCAATCACGCAGTCAGTCACAAAGTGAAGTCAAAGTTGTCCAACCTAATCAGATGAGCCAAAAATAGAACACACATTTAGCGAATTTCACGATGAAAGCAAAATTCTGATTTACCGTTGCATACAAACCGTTAAATTTTTGTTGTCATATTATGAGAAAACAAATGAATGTTCAAAACAAAAAAGAAAGAAGGCACAAATGCCATAGGAACAAAGACAGAAGTAAAAATAGAAGAAATAATTTTCAAACCTATTCAGTTGAGCGGCACTGTATACATAAATACACACACATATATACACGTATATATAGTGGAATATATACCAAGCATAAACTAAATTGGTCAAAAAAGAAAAACATTAAGAACGTATCATTAAAAATAATTGCAAAAAGAAAAAAAGAAATTAAAGAAAACATTTTCAAAACAAACAACAAAAAATTTACAACAAATTGTTTTTATTTCAAACTTTGGTTAACAATTGGTCAACATTATTATCAACCAACCCACTCCCCTCCCCCGACCCATCCAGGGAATTGGACAAGTTCCGAGAGAGCCTTGACTATCCCAACCCCTCAGTTACTTCCCCAACAAATACAAATGGCATTAGAACTAACCGAACTTACGCATAGGTTTCGACGACACTGTAAAAAAAGTAGAGCAACAAATAACAAAATGATAAACAGAACAGATCTATAATTTTTCGACCTTATGTGCTGCAGTACCTTAAGAAAGTCCACACAGAAGACTTGAACCAGACGAAGAAGAAGAAGACGACGACGCCAATTCGTAGTCCCCCGGAATAGAACCAGATATAAAACTACTATATACACACTTTTACCACATATACTTTCTAGTTCCCTTTTACCCGTTATCATCGTTTGAAGAAACCGGAGATCTATCACACATATAGAGAGAGAGAGAGAAAGTTGAAAGTGCCTAGTGAAACCAGAGATGTTTAGCTGATAAACTTGTCGTAATTTCCTGCTGATATTTGAGTTGAGTCTGTATAAAAAACGCCTAGGCAATGTACCATATGTATACGAGTTCCGTTAGAATTTCAGAAACATATATATATATACCAACAGAGAGAATGGGAGAGTATAGTATTATTAGTCTTAAAAGCCAAGACAACAATTGGTAACAATTCAAGGAATTTGTTTCGTGTTCAATTCGTTTTGTATTTTAGTTAAATTGGAAATTTTTTAGTGTATACACATACATATACTTATATACCTACATATATATACATACATATATATATATAGCCAATATTGTACGAGTTTATACATACATATATCTATATACATACAATACATATATATACTCGATTTGAATATATATATACACACTATATATTCCAATTGTATATTGATAAATTCGAGAGCGAATCGATCGTTTTATCCACGTTCAATCTCTAGGGGTGCTAGACTGAGTTATATAAGCCGTAATCTTAAACGTAACGTAACGTAACCCTAATCCGTAAAACTCTTCAACGTAATCGTAATTCAATTACTACCTTGCAACAGTATATAATACACCAGAAACCAACTGTACATACAGCCAGATACCAGATACTACTATGTACATTCGTATTACATCTAAGACAGTCTCCATTCGAGTATAGTACGATCCGATCCCATTCCCCCTCTTTTTCATTCCATTTCCAGTGAGCTACAAAATTGGATTACGTACACTCACACACATACTCGCATATGACTATATATTTACATATATAGATTTTAAGCAGATACAAATAAATAATTATCATAGTACACACTTGTATGTAAGCAATGAGAAGAGGAAGAGAAGGGGAGTTGGAAATATCGTTTAATTTCGAGCGCATCGTTGTATTTTTCAGCACGTGAAACAAGAAACTAAACTAGAATAACCTTACAGTTAATAAAAACACAAGCAAAACATAAAGTTCGTTACATTCAGGACGCAATCGCGCTGTTAAAGTAAAAAACAACAAATTAAATACAAAGAAAAAAACAAAACAAAAAAAAAAAACACGGCACAGTTTGTTAATGAAAATTTAAGGTTTGAGATATGTACGTAAAGCTAAGCAACAGTTGAGAAAACCCTAAAACAACAGTTGAGTGTAAGTTGATTTGATTGAAATAAAAAGTGAAGCAAAAGAGAAGCAAAAAAAAAGAGATTCAATTGTTTTGCATAAATATGGCTGGGCTTAGATAAAATAACCCTTTTTTTAATTGGCCTTAGCATTGAGTAAAAAACAATTTTCATCTGTTGGCCTAACAGCCATCTGGCGGCTATTCTTTGCAGATCTGTCGGCAAGTTGTTGGACTAGATTTTGTGGCGCCATCTTTCATCGACATACGCGAATTGTCAAACTCAAAAACACATCGGGATTTGTACCGTTTATTTTTAGCGTCTTTTTTTAGCCTTTTTAATAGCGCAAACGAAAAAAAAACCAGAAACGAGTCAAATTAATGGCATAGCTGTTAGCTTTCTTTTGTTTACATCGCTGAGTTTCGAACTCACACACAGCAATTAGCTTTTGTCAGCCAAAGGCGGCAGCTGTTGCATGACAAGCAGTGCTGATTGGCAAGCAGTGCGCGCGTAAATTGAAATGTGTGTGTTGCTTCAAGCAGGCTTTTGGCTAATTGTTATTTGCAAATATGGAGCACTTGAAACATTCACAGAAGAAGGATGCCAAATGGCCGCTTAAAAAGGTAGCACCACCAATAATCTATGGGTATTTAACGGGTATTTTTATAGTGTTGCTTTGGTATGCGTGGCACAAGACACAACGAGCAGATTTAACGCATCGTTGGCTGAGCTTAGTGTTGTTATCTTTGCTCTGTGTGACGCTGCTATTCAATCGAACGCTACGGTGAGTTCTTGGTATATAAATGGAGTAGGTCTGATCTTGGCTGTAGTTGTATCCTAGTGCTAGCGCTGCCTTCGCTGAGCAGCTCTCGTGGCAGAGCTTTGCTGATAACGGTGGCATTTTTTGTGGCCGCCATTGGACCCACTGTGAACATCATGGCCAATCTGAAGATAATGCTGCGTAGCATAGGCTGCGGTCAAGAGCTGTTGCGTCAGGCCATTGGGCAGATGCTGGATGTGGTTATGGAACCAGTGAAGGCTGTGCACAGCGCCGTATCACTGATGCTGGATGAAGTGCGTCGCGTGCTGCGACAGATTATGGATCTGCTGTTGCGTATACAGGAAATACTCTTGTTTCTCAGTGAGTAGCACACGGAGCACTTAGAAGATCAGTTGAGACTTCTATATTTGCAGTTGGCGTACTTAAAAAGTGTGCCGCCTGGCTCAAGTCCGTGGTGGAGCTCTGTAATAGGGAACTGGGCACGCCCTGGATGCGTTGCCAAAATGCGGCACACGATGCCATGGACAAGTGCCGCGCCAGCTTGGGCTTCTTTAAGACCTTATGCTATGCCACAAAACTCTTCCTGGCACTCTGTTATCCAGCGAAGTTGGTAGACATGTTCTGCACTGGCTTCTGGGAGCATAACTGGGATCTGGTGGATACCATAATGGAGCGTGAGTAATCCAAATAATATACTCCTGGGGACATAGTACAGAAATCCAGCTTTCCACAGGGTATTATGCCTTTGTCGACACCCTGGAGGAGATGTTTGATGTGAGCATTAGCTTTGAGCATGAATTTCACTTTCAAACGAATGCCTCCAAGAATCTCTCGGATGTGGGTGATGAGATCATGCGGGATGTTCATCATGGTCTGCGGCCTTTCGTGGTATTCCAAGGCTGGTTAGATCTGCTATGCTGGCTCATGTTCATTACGGTGTTTGTAGAGTAGGCTTGCCCACTCGTAATCTTGACTTGGCAGTAACCACTCGACCTTTCTCCCAGGGCCTTCATCTTCTATGTGCGCTACATGCTCAGCTGTCGCTATCAGAACTGTTATCTGACCAGCAGCTTCTATGCCGTGGATGAGGAACATCAACTGGCTGGTGAGATTTCGGTTCTACCGCTCAAGCGTCTGGAGCGTGTTAAGTACTTGAAGGTGTCAATACCTTCTGCTGCGTTTGCTCCATTTGACTTAACCTCTGTCAATCCTTTAGCTAACCAGCCTGTGGCTCACAACCCACGAGTGCGTAATGCTGGCGGAGCATGCCTTCTTCATGTTCAACACCTGTGTCCAACTGGGCAGCATTTGCTTTCTGGACTACTGCCTCTTCTGGTTGCTGGATAGCATCACATATTATGGCAAACAGACTGAGCTGGAGGATCCCGAATTCGTTGATCTGGAGGTGAAGGGTGGCGGATTTGTGGGCGATATCATGAGAGGCGTGGCCGGCGCCTTTAAGCCACTAACACAGAAGAACAGCCTGGATGCCAAGGTGTGTCTACCTGTGCCTAAGAAGCCCAGATATGGACACTACCTGGTGGTTGGACTTATATGCCTGCTTGCCTGGATCATCCTGCTCATTGAGCCATATGTGCTACGTCTGCGTCATGTTATAATGGAGATATTTTATCCGGAACGCGCTCACGTGCGTGCAGTGGCTTTAGTGACAGAGATCACAAATGGAAGAGGTAGGTCACAGAGTTTTCCCAGTGGCCAGGCATTAACTAATCCACAATTGCAGCTAGCTTCTTCGTGTTGGCACGGCGTAAGCTGCGCGCCGCATACAAGTATCAGCAGGCGTGCAATTGTAGTAGTTGTCTATCCAAGTTGTGCTGGTAAGTGATGTCAGCTAACCCCAGATGTAGATGTGATACTATCTCCTGCAGTTGCTTCCTCTGCCTCTGTTGTGGTCGACGCAAGGATGTGTGCATCATGTGCACGAAGCCGCTCAGTCGGTTAGTATGAAATCGTATGCCATTTCAGTTTCACCTGGATATCGATCATTCTGCAGCTCGAATCGTGTACAATGCCACACAGCCGGTTGCAAGGGCGTCTACTGCAACAACTGCTACATGGAGTCCAAGCACATGTGTTGCCTGTGCAAGCGACCCACCGACTATGGCGATGATAGTGAAGTGGAGTAAGTCAACCAGTTTAATTTTGACTAATCCTCACATCAAATTTATTTGCAGGGACTCTTCTGATGATCCTACTGCGGAAACATTCCGGCAGTACAAAACTCGTCTCTATTGCAGTAGAAAATAAAGTGGACAATCGATAACTTTATCGATAGCAAACATAGTACCTCTGCTTTTCACTTCAGCCCTGATCTACACATTACTTTGTTTATTACGTAGTTTATTGTAGTTCTAAATACAGATTCAAACCACACGTATTAAAAATTTACTCTCTAACAATATGAATATATTTAATAAAATATTTTCGTCGCGTTCCAAAGAAGACCCCAAGCCCATTCAGGAAAACCAACCAGTTCCCATTCATAGCAAAAGACCGAAATACAGGACGATGAGCTATCAATTAAATTGGAATGACGATACTGTAACTGTGTACTGTTTTTACGTAAAGTTTCCGGAATTCAAAATTAGATTCCTGGTCTCCTACAAGGATTACCATGCTCTATATGAGCGTGTGCCAAGAAAACGTTAGTAATCATATTCAATTTGTGCGAATATTTTTCTAATCAACTTTTATTCCAATAGCTTTCTGTGCTACTTACGATGGTCGCGTCATGTATTGCCCTGAACTAGAAGCCCTCATATTCGATTCCGAGGCTCTGGGATACTGCTTGGAAAGGTGCTACTCGATTGAATGGGTGCCCGAAGATCAAGTCATATTGACGGAGGATCAGATGGCAGCGGCACCACCAGCGTTTGAACTAGGTAATGTTGATAGAGATATTATTTCACTGGTGAACAAACTAAAGGAGTCTGTTGATGCACTTTCCAATCTCTTGAGGCCTTATACCGTCGTGGACGATATGGGACAGGGCGATGATTACGACCGTTCAGCTCATAAATAATTTTTGCATGCCAAATCGTTGTCAAATGTAATGACTGTATTAAATAAATGCTGATTTTAATATAACAATTGAATATCTTCTGGGCAATCTGGGGTGTAAAAATAGATTCAGTTCGTTTTGCTTTGTTACAGTTTATATATTTGAAATACTGGTTTTTCCCGCCATTTTCTTTTTCAAAAACACCTACATTTGTTCTCCCAATAAGAACTTTGCAACACTGCATCAGCGATAACAAGCTGCCGATGCATATCGACTATCGATAATTTTATCGGTCAAGCGCAGGAGAAAAATCGTAGCTACTTGACAGATTTACTTTTGATTTGCTTCGCTTTCAATGTTGCTGGAAATGTACTCTTTGAGTTTCAACTCACTTCTACATTTATGTGGTTGTATTTATATATGTATTCGAGCTATAATATCATCAGTTAAACTTCTACGAAATGGCGATTTCCTCATCTGACAATGAACCTTCGCGGAAAGAAGGCGGTGCGGCTAAAAGGGAGGATCGACTAAGTACTGCATCGGACTCGCAAAAGGTTCACACTGGGAGCATGCAGGAGAAAGCTGTAAACTATTATCGCAAACAAAAGAAGAAAAAGAATGAGGCCAGGGAACCACTTCTAGACAACAGTGATGAACCCCCGATTTACCCAGATGAGAAAACCCCTCAAAAATATACGGAAACTATTGAACCAAAGCCAATTAAGTCGCCAGACACGGATCATATTACGCGTTACGTTGTGCTTGGATATTGCTCTGGCATATTACTGGCACTGATCTGGTACTTGTTTCATTTCGCAACGATTGGCAAAGATCTCGGGTTGGTTTGGGTGTTCTTATTGTGGTTGGGACTGCTCATCCTGTTGCTCTTCACCAGTAGGACAAGCAGGTGAGATCATGATGCTTTCTGCCGCAGTGTATAATTGCAATTCATTTCAGATGCATTGGTCTACTGGTGCTGGTGACGTTACTCAGCTATAGAGCACCGTTGCTCATCATGGCAATTGTCTTCTATTTAGCGGTAGTTGGACCTATCAGGAATATTATACAAAATATAGAGATCATGATGCACAGTTTGTCATGTGGTCAGACTCTGCTGAAGCACTCCCTAACGCCAATGCATCAGATCATGGGTGCGCCCGTGATCGTAGTGGAGCAGGGCGTCTACAATTGTCTTAGTCAGGTGCGTAAGGTGATGTTGTATTTGGATTATGTGCTTCGACGTATAGAAACACCCATTATCAAAATGCGTGAGTCTCTGGCCTAACCTAGTCTTAATTTGAACTGAAAGTTTGCTTCTTTCTCAGATGAGGCATATAGGATCGGCATGAAGTGGCTGGAGCATCAGTTGGACTTCTTCAATAATCAAATGGGCACCCCATATGATCGTTGCACTAACGCCGGCGCTCTTGGCATGAAGGATTGCCGAGCCAAGTTTGGTAAGGTGAATGCAACGTGTGCCCTGGGAGAGCGCTTTGAATGGTTCTGTGCAAATCTGAAAGGTTTAACCAGTTTCTTCGACGAGTCCGCACGGCAGAAACAGAAGGATAGGGAGCTGTCCGATCATCTTTTTACACGTAAGAATCAGACGTCCTACCTTGTGCCTGCCTTACTTAATCAACCCCTTTGCTTGCAGGTCCCTTGCAGAGCTTTGCCAAGATCAGATCCATATTTGAGGTCAGCATTAGCTTCGATCATAGTCAGGATCCAACCTCTGTTGATGCTAAAAACAGTTCGGAACTTGAACTTGAGCTTGGCAAAGAGTTTGACAAGGAATTGAAAAGGTTTAAGCTGACATTTGTGTGGCTGCAGATTGTCATTTTGTTGGTGCTGCTTACCATAGTTCTGCGTGCTATATACTTTCGTTTTAGTTACCTGGGCAGCGATAACTACAGAAATGTTTACTTGAATAACGAATTCCACAAATATAATGCGGAATCACACAAAAACTTCGGCTTCAGTGCTAAACCTCTGCGCTATATTGAGAAGCGGTATTATATTAGGGTAGGTAATTGCTTGTATTATTGATGTGCGATAAATATTAAGTTTCTCTTCTTATGCAGTTAGAATCCTGTCGCGAGTTGCCGCATGAACGCGGGCTATTGTGCTTTGCCCTGGTGTTTATGGTCATTGCCTGCATACAGCTTTTCACCATATGCCTTGTGGACTATACTCTCTTCTGGATGTTGGCCCTGATGTCCTATCATTCACACCAGACAGCAGAGCTGCAACGTGAGTGGTCTTCCCTCTGTAGTCTGTAGTCTTGACTCTGACTCTATTCACATTCCAGCTCCGACGTATACCAAGATTCTGGTTAACAATGGGGGTACAGTTGGCTATGTTATACGCGGTTTGGTGCAGGCCTTTGAGCCACTCACAAAGAATCTGTTTGTAAACATTCAAAACTGTTTGCCCCTACCTGCTCCACCTAGATATGATTACTATTTGGGGATTACATTGCTGTGTCTACTGGCTGTGATTCTGCTGATCTTTGCGCCGTACACTCAACGCGTGCGGCACTATATTATGGCAAAGTATTATCCAGCTAAAGCGAATCTGCATGCCGAGCATTTGCATAAGAGAATATTACATAATAGAGGTGAGTATAGTATCTTGCATAGTCTGCGATTCAGCAGTACATATATAATATATTTTCCAGAAATCTGTTACTTAAAACTCAGACGTCGTGCTCGTGCTTTGAATGCCTACGTGTTCCAGGATTGGACAGTAACGTGCATGAACAAAATATATGCTGCTCTCTATTGGTAGGTTTAGGTAAAGCAGTTGGATTAGATCTTGTAATATATATAAGAGTTATTTCAGTCTAACCTTTGGATGTTATGGACGCATCACGAGCTTAAGATGCATTATATGTGATGCACAGTGTACCAAGTATGTAAATAACTTGATATCCATGTGAACTCCACTCACTGTATCTTACAGATTGGATGTGGTTACCTGTGAAACACCGAATTGTACGGGAGTTTACTGCCAGAACTGCTTTATAGAGTCCAATTGCCGTTGCATACTCTGCAGTCCGAAACATATGTATGGCGATCGTGGTCAACACTCGGATGTTGCGTAAGTACACTTAACAACAAGTTAGACTATGATATATATATATTTTTTGATTGCAGAGATTCATCTGATGATCCAGAGTCTGTTTCCTTTCGTCCAGGTAGCAGCTATTGCAAGCCCACAGCTCATTCGAATGCAGAGCGTCACAAGTACGCCTGAAAGTACTTAATAATTGTATATGGAATAAATATTATTGTAACTGCATTTCTCTTGCGCCTTTCTCCACTCCAAGAGGAAAGCAGTAAAGCGGCCCTGCTCTGGCTATACTTGGTCATGGGAATCTGAAATATTCTGATGAATCGCAGCTTTTATTGGCAGTATGGCGAAGTCATCTCAAATCTCACTTTGGCTGTGGCCAGCTCTCGTTCTGGTTGACATTGTCATGGCCATATCAGCGCTACTGTAAGCTCGTTTGTCTCCTTGTCATGGCAATGATGTTGATGACGATGACGATGGCGATGACAATGATGACGCCGATGCTGACCGTCTTTCAACGTCCAGCCGTTGGGCAATAACACTTTGTTTTCAATTTGTGCAACTGCCTCAACTCTCGACGGTCCCGTCTGCACTGCAGTCTGCTGGCCAGGCTTTTGGCATTGTGGGCATTGTTTGGCGCACATGTGGGCTACAATTAAATGTTCATTAAATGCGACAAACACGACGAGCCAGAGATTGTTTCTCAACAATTAATGCAGCTGATGCTGGGGCACAAGGATTCGCTTGATGATGACATCCAGCGGTGTTTGTTTTTCGCCTCTTTTGTGTCTGCTCCTCACCTGGAATGTGCTGTGTAATTTACAGCCGTCTTATGTCGATGGTGGTCCCCCTCCCCCTCCGTTCGACCATACCCTAACAACCAGCACCTTCTCACTTATTTATGAGCCACAAATTTTGACATTTATTTCTATTTTCAAGCTGGGTCTAAACTGTAACACGCCGTACATCTTTCTGGCCGGAATCTTTTGATCAGTGCATTCTCCTCGAGATTGTTCAACATTTTATGGCTGTTTAATAAATTCCCTTTGTGGCTTCTTTCATCTGTTATGCTAATGTGTACACAAGTGTTTATTTGTTATTTAACACCCGCTGCATTGCTCGAACCAAAAGAGAATCCAATCCACACACAATGACCACCATCGGCGGCACGTTGACATTTAAACCACACACACAGCACACACACAATAGAGAACAAGAGACAGAACAGAGAACACTTGAGCAGGGTCATCATATTTGCCGATTTGCTTATACATATATCATTTGGTTTCTGTGCTTCAGGTAATATTCAGATTCATCTTGTGTTACCTGTTTGCATGCTGAAATTCAATCTCTCGCTGCGGAACTGATCAACCATCCACCGATCCAATTCCAGTCCGTTATGTACTCAAGCAAATTGCAGGAGCTTCACGATGTCAGGGAAGTCATTGAACTGTTTGAGCTATCACCCCAAGTTTAAACCGAGTTGTGCCTTGAATTACTGTTGGCAGGAAGTGTATAATCTTCTGGGTTACCTGTTGAACTTTGGCTCTAAGGGTAGTTAACAGGTATTTGTACTGATATCTAATCTGACATGAAGTATCTTTAGTTTCAGTTCTTATTATTCTTTTTCATTAGATTTAATTTAAAATTTCATCAATTACATTGTCAACATATCGAATTCCTACTCAAACTCTAGGGCTTATGATTCTTCTTATTGGGATAGCCAAAGAACCCAATGCTTTTAAGCTCTATAAACAGTTCCTGATCATTGCCAATTGCTTTGTAAATGGCCTTCTCCAGTTCATCATACTGGAAATGCGGTGAGAAGGGCATGTCGTTGATAGCCAGGAACAAGGTAAAGCCACGTTCATTTCCCACTATAAGTGTGGTGCCGCTATTTGAGAATCTGAAAGAGAACAACATGAAATGAGATTACTTTTATACGAGACATCTCATGAACCTACTGTGCCGTAGTATTAAACGAGGAGTCCATGGCGTGTTTGCCCATGGGTTTCAGTATATTACGTCGTAAATCCCAGATGCTCACTGTATCCCTATTCATGGATACTAAAATAGTGGAATTAATGGGACTCCAGTTGGCCCAATGAATGGGCTGGTAATCATCTAGCAGTTCCAGCAGTGGACGTGTAATGCCCTCCACCCAGATGCGAACATACCTGCAAATAAACAAAACGCATCAAAGAAAAGTAAGCAAAGCCAATACATACCAATCATTGCCACAGGTGACAAATAGTTTGGGTGACCAGGGGGAGAACTGCATCATGTTAACGCCTCCGTCATGGCACTTGAGCACCTCCAGATACTGATGCTGATAGTTGATGGAACACTTGTGTATGCAGCCCTCGTCGGTGAGTATGTAGTAGATATCGTTCTGCACTGGATGGGTTTTTATGTAGAGACCTTGTGGCCGGCGATTGGACTCGACAATGAAGGTGGGTGTTATGGGTACACGTATACCCTCGGGATGACCCTCAATACGCTCTAGTACCATCTGCTGGAAGCCCAATAGATATGGCGTACGGGTTACATGAAAGCGTGTGACTGAACCATCCTGCGACAGGGAGAGGAATGGATCTATTTCATTGGGATCGTCGGCGGAGACCTGCTTGAGCCAACATATGGAGACCACAGGTGAACAGCCCGGTGAGGTGCTGCGTTGGGATACAGCAATGGGAGCGTTACCCAAATCAGCCACATCACGCACCTCCACACTACCATCGTACAGACCAATGGCAATCAGCGAGGTCAGGTAGGGGGAGAACGAAACGGATGTTACTGGAATCTTGTAGTAGTAGGCACGCTCTGGTTCACCGGGATTCTTAATACTCCACACATAAACATCGCCACTCATGGGCACATGCTGTGAGGAGAACGAGAAGAGGCCATAGCCGATGGCCACAATGTCGCTGTTGCTGCAACAGAAGCTAATATCGCTGACAGCCTTACGCTCCTCGTAGCTGGGTACTGGGATGATACGGAAGAGCAGCTTCGCCGAATACTTGTACTGCACCTCAGTTGAGTCGCGATCTGTCGGATTGAAGTTGCGAAAACGCTCCATTCCGGACTTGTACATATTGCTGGAGAGCGTACGACCCAAATACATAATGGCCATCTTGAATGAGGGTGACTGGTACAGTTGTTGGGCTACATTCTTAATTCTATCGCGCTCCATAAGTTCATCATCATCGTGGAACCCACCCTCTGCATCTGATTCTCTTTTTTGATCTTCCGCCTGTCCCGGTTTCGTCATAGTAGCCATTGTGATAAAGCGATTCTTCGTCTGACTCACACCCTCCATGGTGTCGTACATCTCAAAGTTGGACACGTAGGATCCCACTGTGGCAAAGTCCACATATATAGTGTTTACAGCTCGACTGCTGGTCAGCACAACGTTTGTCTGCGCCTCGTTTTCCGAACGACGACGTACCTTGCCCTTGCCCACCGTCAGATACTCGTAGAGGCGATTGTCCGCCTCTATCTGATCACCTTGTTGTGAGCCTTTGGCTGCTGTGGTGCTGGGCTGATTGTATATCTCAAAGAATGGCGATTTTCGTAATGTGACCTTAACAAAGGACTTCTTATATGGCACCGCCTCGTGCTTGTCTTCAGGCCTTACAGTTGGCGTCGGATCGAACACAATTTGCTCATATAGAATCTGTAAAAACGATAATATTTATAGGGATATTGCAGATAGTATCGGATGTGTATGCTACTCCAGTGATTAGTTCGTCGATGGACTGCTTGGCGCCTATTCCGCCGCGCATGCTTTGACGTGTGCGAGATCTAGAAGCACTGCCCCTTTGAAACGGCGTCTGCATCATTCTCATCTCATGTTGCAGATTCATATTGAAAAGGAGAAATTGATCCGAATATGGAAAATCCGGTATATAGTTTGGCGTCATATTCCTCTCTGCGCCATCTACTTGCTCAGTGATCTGAAATATGTATGGGTTAGTTGGGAAATGAATGGGGATATCCAATTGGATATTATTCACCTGAAACTGCTGACGATATTCAACCTCGTTTAGTATTTCCTGGGCATACGAGTGTAATTCGCGTTTCTTTTCCTTTGGCGGCTCTTCCTTGGCCTCCGCTTCATCCGCATCAACATAAACAGATTTCTTCGATGATTTACGGTGGACGACCTCGGGTTCATCCTTTATGATGACATCCATGGTGATAGAGATATGTGAATTGGGTATTTATAAATAATGCTTTCGAATGCTGTAGAAGTTTGCCTCAATGATATATACAGAGTGTGTCCAAATTATATATATTACTCCAACTGCCCAGATCTCAAGGCAAATAATTTAAGCCAGTCGGAAATGAATGTATTTTCCTAATTTTAAACCGATGCTTATCCATCTGCTTCGTTAATTAGGCCCATGAATATAGCACTTGTGAATTTTAATTAAATCTTATGAAGCTCACTCCCAACTCCCCAGCTCGTTAGTTTCGTCTTGTCTTCGCCTTGGCTCACGTGCCGCATCCGTGCGTATTTCCCCTGCGACTTGCGTTAGATAAAAGCCAGATAAAGTTAACACTTTGCCCGGCTAACAACCACCATTCCAGGCAGCAGTAAGGACACAGTTCCACGCCACTCATAGTGTGTGTTTCAGTGTTTCAGTAACAGTTGAACTCTCGTGCCGTGCGTACGTGCCACGACTCCGGGTTAAACTTACGCTCTTTGCTTCACGGATACGCTTGTGTTTACGGATTTATCGTTGTAAAGAAATAAAACTAACCGCATTTTGCATGCGTGTATCTTTGAGATACACGCTACAGTGTATCGCTTGTTCTCTAATTGATTTGGTGTTAGACACACGATATATTGCATTCGCGAGCCAAATAGCTAATTACGAGCATGTCCATTGCACAACAACAACAACAGCAACAGCAACCAGACACAACACGATTGCCATCAATGGACTGCCAAAGTGAAAAGCGAGTACCAGAAAACTCAATTAGGAATGTTGCAAAAACACAGACATTGCCGGCAACGTCTGAGCCGCAGCCAGAGCAAGTCACAGCTTTAGTTCCAGCTCCTACTTTGACTTTAACTTCGGCAGTGGCCAAACCGCAGCAGACGCAGTACGTCATAAATTCAGCGCCAATGCACGCCAAGGCGACCACTGCGGGGGTCATCACGGGCGGCACGCTACATCTGCATCGAGTGAAAAGTGCGCAGGTACGTGAATTGTGACGTTAATTGAAAGTTAACCAGCATCACACACAAACAAACACCGCTGCCAGGGCTGCACAGTCAATAAACGTATTTGCATGCAGAAGAAACAGGCGCTCAGGGGTGTGAGCAATGCAGTATTTTATAGTTTTACTTTATTTTTAAAATGTTACTATCAACAATATTTGTAAAGTTTATTATTATAACATTATTTGATTAACTTTGTTGTTTAATAAACATTTATGGGTTAGTTTAGATTGAAAACAACTTTATCAAAACATTGCCAAATTTCAAATTGGCTGTCTATACGATAACACGATAAGCACTATCGGCGGCAGTGTAATCCTGACGTGAAGTTAATTGAAAGTTAACCAGCATCACACACAAACTAACACTGGTGCCAGGGCTGCACTGTCAGTAAACGTATTTGCATGCAGAAGAAACAGGCGCGCAGAGGTGCCTGTAACGCAGTATTTTATAATTGAAATTTATTTTTTAAAATGTATTATTAACAATATTTTTATAGTATATTGTTATAATTTTTTTTTATCATATTGTTGTTTATAAACATTTATGGGGTAATTTAGATTGAAAACAACTTTAGCAACCCATTGCCAAATTTCCAATTGGCTGTCTACAAGGCAATCGATAACATCGATAGGCACTATCGGCGGTAGTGTAACCCTATCGGCGGGAACTCTACAGCTATCGTTTGTTAACATCCAATTGGGCAAGTGTAATTAGGTGTCATGTAATGAAAATAAAGTTTATACAGTGGTTAATGGCATATCAAATGCATTAACTATGTGTACATATACATATTATATATACACATAGCATCGCGAGAGCTGTTTAAATTGTGAAACTCGCTAAACTGCCCTCTGCAATTGGCAAAACAACGCAACGAGTACATTGTGAGAGTGAATATAAAAAGGTAAGCCGAGCATACAAACCTTACATGCAGATTACATACATATATATACGTATCTACTATATGTATTGTGGCGTACTCGTAGTTGTATAGATACCTAACCTCAGTGCAGGGTGCGTAACGTAAATTTGTGAAAGGTTTTTTTTATTGTTTCGAGAGTTTGTTTGCTTGATTTTTGCCGGCAAAAGAACGAAGAGCACCGGCTGCCGTCGTCCTGTCTAGCTGCTGGCCAGGCCAAGCCGGGTCGTGGCTCAATGGAGCTTGCCGCATGCGTATGAGCCTGCGCTGGATGTGACGACAGTCTGTGTGGCAACGTCATGGCCATGTTATGTAAACACAGCAGCAGGCAGCGTGGGAGCAGTGGGTGGGGGGGAGGCAGCGGCAGTCGGTGGGGTGTTTGCTGATGACGAAAGCAAAAGCCGAGGCACAGAGACGCAGTTGCTGATGGCCCTGCTGGCTCCTGTCAAAGTCACGTCATTCATCAGATGCGCTGCGATGCGAAATAAATTTGTTGACGCCATTCAAAGCGAATTTATTTGTAGTGTGAGTGTGTGTGTGTGTGTGCGTGTGTCTGTGTGTGGGTGTCAGTTTAGTGCTCTGCTGATTGGGTGGTCTGCCAATAGTCAACAATAAATCTGACCACATCACATTTGCATTCGCCGGCCACTTGTGGTCCGCATGCCTGCTGAAGTTGCAGTTGAGTGTCTGGCATGGCTAATGGACTCCTATTGCCCACTTGTAGGAGAGTCTTAACTTATGCAAAGCACTGCCCAAGTTAGCTTCCTGATACACTCCACATTGGAGACGTTTAAGTTATGCCAAGATGTGCCTGACTTTCCTAAGTTTTTTGTCCCCCTATAAAAGACAAATGACTTTTTTTTACTGCCAGCTTTTCCAGGCCGTTTAGCCGCCCTAGCCAGCATCCCAGGAGCAGTGGTGGTGGTGGTTGAGTTCTTCTTGTTTATGTTTGCTTTCAATTTTATCCCTGACATCGTTAGCCTGCCTTTTGTTTGGGCCTTCGATCACGATTTCTTTTTCATGTAGTAGTTGCGCGTCTTTGCCATAAAAAACGCTCAATGCCACAGGAAAAGGGGCACGTATTGCCATCGTCCTTGCCTGGTTGCGTGTCCTGCCAGCCGACAGCCTTCAGCCTTGCACTTGCCCGCAATTGAACTTCACTTGGGGTTGTTTCGCCCACAGTTCCGGCAGCACCCAACCACCCAATCCATCCCAACTGCCACCCACTCCCTGTTTTGATGCGCTCCCATTCAGCGCATGCTGAATTTATCTGAGAGCACATCACAAGTACATGTGCTCTCTACCAATCTCTCTCTCAGTCCCGCAGTGTGCCCTTTACCCAGCCTTGGTTATCCTTTAGACAGTGGACTCGCCTTTTATCTCATGTTTGTTTTGACTCTGTCGCCATCTCGTGGGGTTAATCAACCTTCTTCAGCTGTTAAGTGTAGTAAGTGTAGCTGAAGCTAAGGCTAAAGCTGCTTTGCTTGCAGAAATGTTCACAATTTTAATTTTGTCCCTGGACCCAGGGATTGGGATTAAATTTATGAGCGAAACTTAACTTTGCAGTTAGTTTGGGTATGGTCTTATGACCGCTCAGCTGTCGAGTTGCATAGTAACAAGCTTTTGATTTATGTATGCTCCGCTGTTGAGTTATGCAGCAACATGCTTTCGATTTATGAACGTTCAACTGTCGAGTTGTAGAGCAACAAGCTTGCGACTGCCTGCTGTTGATCTAAGTTAAATTTGCAAATAAGCGGAACAGTCGGGTGCAGCTGGACTACAGCATATGCAGCGAAGTTATAGTGCTACAGCAACCAGCTTTCGGCTGAATGCTGTTGATGAACTTATATACATTATTTGAATAGATAGTAGTTGCAGTTCTGATATGCAAATATAATATATTTAAAATATAATATATAATATTTTTATAATTACTGGTAATAATATTTAACCACGCTCAGCAACTGCTGCCTCTATAGGAATAAGTATCTACAGTTTCGCACAGATACTTTCAGATTTTGACATATGAGTGGCTCAATGTCAAAATATATGCACAGCTTATGCCAAAAGCAAATAGTAAATCGCATTAAAGCCATTATACTAGTGTGCTGTTATTATTTTAGCGAGGAGCGCGGGAAGTGTGCGGGTCAATGAGCTGCAAGTGGCGCTGGCCAAAGCAGAAATCCATTACAAATAATCCAATCCATTCCAAACTGAATCCACTTCAGACTGGCAAAACATTTCGGGGTCGTAAATCGAAATGCATGTAAGCAGATTTTGCCAGTGCAGTCAGTTGGCATCACAGTGGCAATTGACCAGCGAGCTAGAGGGAACTGCCACTGACTGAGAGAGGGGCAGCGGGTGGGTGAGGAGGGGACGCGCTAATGGCAGCCAAGCGACGCGTTGAGCACTGAGCTGTCTGGCGCCAACATATTTTGCTGTCGCATTGAAATTATGACCGTTGGCTGCGAAAATTTGCATAAACTCAACAAAGTGCATAAAAAATAAGTAAAAAAGAAAACAGAGAAGACGGAGAAACAAAAAAAGGAAAACCCCAAAAAATATAAATAACGAAGCGCAAGTATCTCACAGAATGCAGTCGGGCGAAGAAAGTGGAAAGCGTAGCTGCAAGAATGCCGAATGTACGTGTGGAAAATTCCTTAATTTATTGAGCGAGGAATGTAGAAGATGTTTGCTACCTGTCGGCTTTTCTTTGGCCACAGCACAGTTTTCCTCACGTCATGTACTCGTTCGTATCTGCTTGTATCTCTCCATATCTATGCATGTATCTCTGTTTAAAATATCTGTTGATTACGTGTGGCACATTCGAGAATATTTTCAGTTGGCAGCGACAACGTTTGATTACATAATTTCTCCAAACGTTTGTGTTTTCCTTAATATGCAATTGAAAAATGTGGAAAATTGTGCAAGATTTTCCCATAGCCTGGCTACATTTAAGACAGCTGCCATAAATATGGCAGAAACTTTGGAAATGCCTGTGGCACTGCTGTGGCTGCTGGATGCGCTAATCAGCGCTGTCAAGCGTTGCACTCACACACACACACACGCACAGTAACGGTTGCAGTTGCAGATACATATAGTGCAGATACTTTGGCGCCTTGGCAAATTGTTGGGTGTGTCTGCCTGCTCCATAAAGTAAAATATCTCACGCATTCTTTACGCTGGCTTCCTTCTACTTTTTTCTTAATTAATTTATGCAGTTGCCCCGAGATTTTCCAGAGCAGATTAAAGACGCTGGCGGCATTTAATAAATTGCTCTTAAGTTATAGTTGAGCAGATTTATGACTCTGGCCAACAGATGACAACTCACCAACTCACAGAGAGGAGTTGCTGCCTAAATGCGCATTTAATGAATATCGATAAGCATTATTACGATGCCGAGTTGTCGCCGCTTTTAGCCAAAAAAGAATTCTCTCGCCTTGCCATCGAACTGTATCTATCATTAATCCATGGAAATGTCAGCTGGCTGCATTAATGATCGCCGGAGATCGCAAGGGGCGCCCACGTCTTGGCCCCGACTAGTCTTCTTCTTCTATCCATTCAAATGCTGCGATGCGTTTCGTTTATTTTGGTGCTCGCGTTGACCTTATAAATCAGAGAGGGGACCATAATGTGGGGTATGCGGGGCTACACCAAATTTGTTCACAATCAAAAGATTTGTATGCGCTGATGGCGTCCAAAAATCCATAAAGTTTTCTCTTGTTTGCCACAAAAACAAAAAGAAATAATATCAAAAATAAAAAATCTAAACATAAATTTTTGATTTACGCAATGGGACGAGGGCGATCGCCGAATTTCTTGATTTATCTCGAACAATTTCGACAGCCATCAAGTAATTTGTGTTGCCAGACGACAAATTGACGATTGCCAAAGGCAGCAGAGATCATCCGAGAGAGGCTCTTTCTACATCGATGCCATCCGATAATCGTGTAAAGTGCATAAAAAGTATTTTATTGGCCAATTATGTTGGGCACACACAAACATTTTCAATGCTCACAAACTGTGTTTATTGTTGCAGATACATCATTCACTCTCTCGAATCAAAAGAAATTTCCCATTTATGATGGCTCTTTGTAAGTGTGTCACATAAGTGCCACGTTTACAGGGGGATCAGTCGATAATCCCATATTTATGATTGCTGTAAATTGGAGCGTATATTTATAGAGAGGAAGCCCCATTAGCATATATAATAGTATAAGCTTAGTGGCTATTACAAAATGCTTTATACCTATTACTTGACTTGGCTCTAGTTCCGCGTACTAATTATAATATCCGACTAATTTCGGCTTTATCTGGAATTCCTCTACGTACGTACTAGTATAAATATTTGAGAGTTTATCTCAGGAATTTCCTTAGAAATATTTTGCTCATATTTATCTCGTGTCAGGGTAATATATAAAAATATCTTGATATTTGCTCAAGTTCCCACATTTCAAGTGGAGAGCAAACTTTCGTATATATACTCCAAACTTTTTATGAATTTATCAGCTTGCGTTCTGTAAGGACTGTCCAATTTGGCGATACGACTGTAGATACAACTATCTAATCTTATCTCTCGTATTTTGCCTTTTACTGGCGTTCGCATTAAGTTTAACTGTTTATTTATTTCGCGGTTCTGCGTGATCAATTCGTACGGAACGGGGCCACAATCAGACAACTACGTATACAGATACTATGCTCTGTTTGTGTCAGCTGTAAGCCACGTGATAAGATATAAATGCTCGAATACTCCAGTTTCAGATAACACACCGAATGGCCAGCGAAAATATTGAGTTCTTCTTGGAATTTTTTGCACCAGGCATGGAGCAATCGGTATAAATAGTCCATAGACCCTGCGGGATATAAATACATTTGTTTATCAGAACTGGTGCTAAAAATATGCATAAACAAATCAATCATAAAGGGCAATGTGACTCAGATCCCGATTGATCTTCCACTGATTGATTTATTTACTCGCTGATGTAAAAGCCTCGACTAGCTGACGTCGCTCCATCAACAACCTTGGGTTCATTCCACATCATCCTCCATTCCCGTGGCTGTGTGTGTGTGTATGTGGGTGGAGTGGGTGCCAGTGGGTCTAGAATGAATGATATTAACATGACTGATACACTCCATGTACTACATAGATTGATAAGATACCGTTAGTCAGCGTCACTTGAATTTCCGGCTCCAATTTTGTGTTTGACGTCAACGTTGATGGTACAACATTAATATGGAATTTCCGAATTTGTAATCGAAGTTTGTTTCTGCTTTGTTCTGGGTTCAAGAACTGTCCACGCTATTACCAATTCAAATCATTGTCATAGGTCAATGATCCAATAGAAACAACAATCGAACCAACGACCGACCGACAGTATTCAAGTTTTCCACACTTATTTCCAGTTCTTTGAGCTGCTCTCATTTCATTTGCTGTCCTGATCAAACTCACATTTAGCATTGACTTGACTTGGCTGACTCATGGCCTGAAATATCCGTTATCCGTTATAAACGTACGCAAAGTGTGTGTGGACTGTGTGGATTCAATTGATGCCTATGATGACATGAGAGTTTTTCATTGTTTTACCACTGCAATCAACACCCAGAGCAGGCAGTTGGAAAGTGCCAAGATGTGGCTGTATCTATAGCTCTGACTCTTTAGCTGTAGTTGTGCCTGTTGCTTTTACTGCAACATACACTGAGAATAAAATAGTACGGGTGGAACTTCTATGTAGATATGTTCTAAGATCTAGACGAATTCGTAGTGAATTAACGAATCTTTCATATCGTCTCCTTCAATACTTATCGTTCCTAGTCTCGTTTACTAATATGTATATGAATTGAGACACAGTTTAAGATGAAATTAAGTTTATATCATTTGATTGTCTTATATTCTATTCTATTTTATAGTTGAATTCGTAGTGAACGTTCGAATCTTTCGTGTCGTTCCCTAGTCTCTTTCACTCCTCACTGTTCCTAGTCTCTTTCAGTGACTAACTTAGTAATTGAAAGCAATTACTTAATTTGAGAGAATATAATGAAGGTTCATTGTCTCATTGATACACAGTTCAATATAACATTAGGTCTACTTCATTTGATTGATTTATATTCTGGGAGCTCTAAAAGATTCGAAAGCAGCCTGATATTCAGCAGTGTTGTTAGCTACAGGTATATTGGAGCTGTTAATTTGGCCCTCCTGAATACCATGGACTGCATAACCGGGGATTATGTTCTGCTGCCCACTGCTCACATTGCTCACGGAGATGCTGAAATTGCTGCTGCCTCCAAGCTCCTGCAGCATGTTGCCCATGCGCTTCCACCCAGTGGCACTGTTCCTGCCATCATTACCAGACTGCACTTCAAGTATATTGAGAGAGTGATTCTCATTGAATGCTGCGTGTTGCTTTTCTCTTTGCATGCTCTTCTGGCTCTCCTTCCTCAGTTTGTCGTACTCCTGACGTACACTATAGAACTCGGCGATCCCGGCACGATTCCGTGCGACCACCTTGTGTTTGTAGAAGTTGTGGATTTCGGTAAGCGATGCCCCCCTCATGTGCATATATGCTTTTTCAAGCGGCAACATATGCAACGATGCTGACACTTCCAGTTTTCTGTCCAGTCGATAGAAATGACGATAGGTATCAATGAATCTTTGCATATAATTTTCCGCCGCATCTGTTAGCATCTGGATAGCACTCTCAGTGCAGTCAGCAAATCCAGCTAGCCGTAATAAACCACACATGGCTTTGCGTAGAATGAGGCGGCAGGTACTGTTCGTTATGTCTGCATAAGACTCGGGTTCTCCACGGGAATACGAAGTATCCATAGTGGGTATAAACCAAATGGGTTTCTGAAATTTTTCTGCTTCCACCAAATCAGCAGCATTTTCAGGTGGAAATTCGACCTCGGGTATCAGTTGAGAGTGTTCTAGCAGAATAGTTGAAGTGGCCTACAATCAAAACAAATGGGGTGTGTGCTAGTGGGTGAACAATGGTAGTTTTGTCATAAGGACTCACGTTTCCGTTTGAGTACGTATCAATGAGCGAGTGCAGGACCTCGGTTTGCTGCATCACCTCAATGGTTTGTGTAGTCAATGAACTCCTTAGTGCTATTGCATCGCTAGAAATGAAAACAAATCAGAAATTGTGCTGCAAAATCTATATATACTTACACCTTAGTCTTGGCTACAATTTCGCCGCGTTGTCGTACTTCGTCTAGTCTGGGTTTCTTTTCCAATGAGGACACATATTTGTTGGCCAAAAGATTGGCGGCATTGTCCTCCTCAATGGGCATAACACCCCAGTGGTTAGTTGGCATTGTTCTATATATGTAGTTTAGGTGAATTACTTCTAAATGATTATTCTTTAGTCTTAATACAACTTATTTATATTTGCTGCAGTTGGTGAATAATAATTTATACTTTAATTCAACGATTTATGTGCTTCAGTCGTTAAATTCGTAGTAAACGTAGTTTCGATGAAAAAGCAATACACATTTATCGATTAAAGATGGCGCCTGTTATTGCCACTCAAGTTGGCAAATCGAATAAGATGTGGCCACCTTATTCTAAAAAGTTTAAATGTAACCGCTCATACATTTGAAAAGAGCTAGATCCAGTGAGAAAATAGCCAAATTGGCAACGCTGTTCTCCGATCTATTTTTTTTTATCGATATATCGGCATACGCGACATATCGTTGCGAACTTATTTCGACGTAATTTTATGCTGCACATAAATTGAGTTTTATTTTTCATTTCTGGCGCCAATTTGCTCCTTTTCACTCTATTCTTTTTCTCAGTGCTATTGTGCCTTTGTCTATTATCTTTTGTGCACTTTCATTGGCACTGGCTAAAATCACAAAACTCTGCATTCCGAGAAGTACTCGCACTTGACTTGACGCTGAGAGAAGAATCCCTTAAACGACTTCAGGAATGCGCAGTGAACACTTAACCGAACGACCTCCTCGCTCATAAAAACTTGTTTTGTTTGCGAGCTGTTAGAAAAGATGACTATGACTACAAGACTTCTTGCCAAGAGTTTTAGAATTGGGTTAACAATTATTTACTGCAGTTTCAGCGGAAAGTACAAAAGAATGAAAGAAATCAGCATACGATTGCAATGTGTTCGAATGGACGACAGTTCATTCATGAGCTATACTCAAGAACTCATTCAAGAGTTCTGCTTGCGGTCAGTCTGAGTGCTGGCTGTCTGTCGATCTGTCTGTATCTTTTGCTTCTACTTCATCAATGGAACTTTATGACTAACCTCGCTGCCATGCGGTGAGCGGTTTCCAGAATTAAGTAAAGTCCAGCCAGACAGAGATTCGGTTACAAAACGACGACCAACCCAACATTGTCTTGTGGTAATTGAAATCAGACCGAAGCGAAGCGAACCGAGGAGACCCGCCACTCGCAGCGAAGAGGCTGAGTCGTTCGCTGCAGGAGGCCAGCATGGGGGCAAGAGTAAACATTCTTGAGCTACTGTTACGCTGAAGACGACGACGACAACGCGACAATGACAAGAGCAACAACAACTACAAAAGACAACTTCATTTTCATCATAATATGTACGCTCATACACACTCCCGTATCGAGTGTCGAATATGTAACCGAAATTGTATGTGTGTAAGAGGAAAGCATAGGTGCTCGATATCGAAAGTTGTTTTTCGTGTAACGGTTGCATCTTTTCAGATACCAGATAGCAGATACAAATGCAGCTACAAGTTGGCTCGCTTGCGTCACCCACTAGGCAATTGAAATTCTTGAGAAAGTGTTGCAACTTGCCCCAATGCAACCTCAAGCACTTCAAGTGACAACCACAAACAATGCAGATGCAGATACAGATACAGAGCATACCATTACCGACTGATAACCCAACAATATAGACAACAACATCAACTCACTTCCCTTACTTGATTTCCATTTTTTACTTCGTTTTTTTTATCAATTATGCGTGTCAGCCGCGTGGCCGACACTTTTGGCGCGTAATTGCAATCAATGCACGCTTTGTATTGTTTTTGTTTTTATGCTGCGTAGTATCTCGTGGATACCAGTCGACGGGCTGTGACAGCAGCAGCAGCAGCAGCAGCAACAACAAAGCATAAACCGTTGCAATTATTGCGGCAGCCCCGCTTATGCAAAGCATCGCCAGCAATGGACAGCTTCAACTGCAACGCCAACTTTAACAGTGTTTCCAAGTGTAGTACACTGTCAAAAAAAAAATTCAAATAATATTGAAATTATCTATAATTATTTTATATATTTTTATAAGTTGTTAAAAATATATTTAAATATTGTTTTCGATAATTTAAAGTGTAAAAACACGAGTTGAATTCGTTTAATTTGCGCATAATTTTAAAATAATAAAAAGTGTAGGAAAAAAAATTTAATGAAAAAGTAAAAACATTTTTTGTAATTAATTGAATTTTAAAGTATTTATTATTATTATTAATATGTACTTATTTTTCCTGTTTTCCCATACAGTTTCATTTCGTCTTGAACATCCGTATATTCAGGCCTGTTCCCATTTTCGCTATCGTTGAATCGATTTACGTTTTGAACAAAATAGGGTTCCTAACTTCGATGTATCGTTTTCGAGAAATGAAAATGTTTATCTTACTTAGACACGAAGCAAATCTATTTCGAAATGGAACAAATATGAAGCTAATCGAAAACGATGAATTGAAATTTAGAACCCTGAAAATGGGAACAGGCCTGATTATTTCATATATATATTAAAAACTTTAATTTTAACTTAATGTGAGCACATTTTAACACACTGTGCACAGTTGTTTTTCTGTCAGTGTGCAGACCCCAACGTAGCTCATACAGGATGTTCTGCCTGGGAAGACAGTACAAATTGAACACGAGCATATTTACTGAACTGGGAACAGAGATTGCGGTTCAGTGTTTGGTTTTCTCGCTGTGACATTTAATATTTATACAAATTCTTATATTTATACATCAAATGTATATATTACAAACAATTCATATATTTATTTACTAGGAATTATAGTAGTAAGAAAAAATCATTGCTCAGCTGTTTTTGCTTCCTTCCTGAGAGCAGACAATTTGGTGCTTGGGAAGTGTATGAAAACTCAAGTATAAACAACGCAGAGTCATTCAATAAACTGTCATTTCCACACTTGCCTCCCCCCGCCCTGCGATGTGTATCGCATGAAACTACCCCTTCTGAGACAAGAGACATCGTTAAGCACTTCATAAGTTGCCAGTTAGAAGAATGAGGCACAAACTGCCAAGTCAGCAAATTGAAATTCAATTCTCTGCAGCTGAGATGCTGGCAAAGAGAGTGGGGAGGGGTACGAGTGCCACCCCCGCACTCAGTCAAGCCATAAGTTATGCTGCCATATATACATATCGATATGGCAGAGGGTACCATACACAGTCACGATGTGTCCATTCGCTGGCTTTTGTTTTTTAGGCATTTGTTTGTTTGGTCTGTGGGCTGGCAGTTTTGTATCTCAATTTGCAGTGTGCTTGTAATGAATGGCTTCGCTATGCGATCTGTAGAATTGAGCAACTGCAGAAGGAGTTGCAAGCCAGATGTGGGTGCAACAGCAACTGCAGCAGCAACAGGCAATCTCATGAATTATGCAAACACTGGCAATATGCAGCCATACCCTGGTCTAACTATGACTCCGACTCCGACTCCGACTCCGACTCCCTGACATGCAGTATTTTTCCAGCCACAGTTTCTGTGGACAAACAAACAAATTGTTTGTTATTATCGCTGGGTGGCATTGGCCACAGATCGCGTCAAGAATCTGCCAGAGCACCGGATTAGGAGACTCTCTGAGAGACACTACATACTAGATTAGAAGGCAAAGGCGGCAAATTGTCAAAGGCGCCGTCAGCTGACAACAATTTGCTTTAGGTTCCCGCTCCCATTTGCTTGTAATATTTATTTTGCTATGTGCCATATACTGCCATATATATGTACCATATACCAGACACACCATGTGTTCTTAGTCTGTGTATTCGCTTCGCTTTATTTTTAGGCCTGTGTCTGGCAAATGTGTGAAATTGCCGACAGACATTGAGGCGAAATCTTTTAACTTTTGCGATTTGTGAAATATGGAGCATCAAGTTTTTCCATTTTGTAAAGTTCTCTGCTCAGATGAAGTCGTTTCGTTTGGTCTTTGACGTTTCCCTGGAACGAACAGACATTAATAATAATTCCAAAGGGCTTGGTATGGGCAATTAATCCATTGGGATGGCGAGTGAGTGTGGGAAATAAGTTCGAGATGAGCTGCGGATAAGTTGATAAGTTTGAGACACGAGCAAGTGTCAGATGTGAAATAAGATACATCGTAGATAAAGACATAAATCACAGCATGTTAAATCTGAGTACATTCTGGGGAAGACACGCCCCAAAGGGAAGGAGTAGTACACTGTTTGTTGTTGATAGATACAGTTTCTCCTACTCATTAAAGATACTTTGATGTTGCCTCAAATTGTTAATAGGTTCGCCACAATTTTTGTATATTTTTCTGCACTTTGTACTGGCCCAGTGTGTATCTCTGGGGAACGGGTAAACTCTTTGGGATTTGCTTGCAACTTGTTGGCAATGCGTGCGCCATAAATGGTCAGAACGTGCCACTTTCGAAAACAATGCAAAATCAGAGGCACAACAACAGCAACAACAACAGCAACCCGGAGTGGTATTTCAAGCGTTGTAGACCCAATTCAAGAGCCCAATCTCATCAAGCGTCGAATGTCGGAAACAAAACACAATAAGCACAGATTGGAAATGAAGCGTACAGCCCGAAAAGAGAACGAATGAAACACAAAACAAAAACAAACTCTAAGAATGCACTTTGTTATTCCGAGAATCTATTAAGCCCAACGGCGGCAAGTGTTGGTTTTCTTCATCTTTAGCTCTTTCTTCTTCATCTTCTTGGGGAGGAAAGCGAGCATTTCCGATAGAGACTCGTGTCAGTTCAATTAGAGGAACTGGCTGCTGCCACGCGTGATAAGCCCAAGCTGCAGCAGCAGCAGCAGCAGTTGCAATCAGTAAAAGTGATGTGGCAACTGTGGCAATAAGCCGAAGCACCAGTACTTCATGTTGTGCCATAAATTCATCAATTATCTGGGGACTCTTTACCCCTTCACTCCACTGCACTCCACTCCACACAATAGACGTCAACGACGTGCCCAATTTTTGTGTGGAAAGTCGAAAAGGATCGTCTGCAGTCGGGGCACAGCTGTGGGCGCAATTAAGATGTGCATCTTAATGAAAGTCAACTTTAACATCGGCTACGACAAGCCTTGCTTATGGTCAGGCATGATAAGAGAGTAGTAACTGGCTCAGGGTGATATAACTGACCCACGCTGCCATTGTTTATAGGATGTGCTTGCTGCTACTCCCCTACTCCATTGTTTACACTGTTATATCCAATTTAAAAGATACTATTCAACTTGGCAGATACTTTTTCAGCTGTCAGATACAGTACACATTTTGAGCATCAAATTTGAAAGATACTATGCAACTTAGAAGATACTTTCTTGGCCGTCAGATACACTACATATTTTGAGCATTAAAGTCACTTTATAATCAGCTACCGACGACTATATATAGTGTTTAATAATAGAACTTTAGTCAGATAGTAAATGAACTCTGTTTATTTTCACTGTGTACTCGTACTACACTTATCGCCTAACCTAGTTACAAACTATGCCAAGTAACTTGAGCCTGCCACAACAGCTGGCACAATTATCGACTGGGCAATAAAGTTATAGCTGAATAGAGACATCATTAGAGGCAGTCAGGAGGGTTGGAGCATCCCTGGTGTAAATGTGTCGTAAAATATTAATGTTACTCCCTTACTCTGCTGCTGCTTCTGACTTGATACAAATTGCACAATTAATCAGAGGGGACAAATATTTGCTCTTGCTGATTGCGATATTCAGATATAGTATAAAAAGCAATCTGTTGGTTGCTGTTGCTCTGCTCGCTTACCTCTTACCTGCGTCTGGCAGGTGCCACAATTCCCAGCGAGGCAGAGAATGAGCAAACGTATGATTTAGATAAAAGATATAACGCCTACAAAATATATCGTATATATATTGTGCAAGGGAGCAGAGATACCACAAGATGTGTTCATTACACTCTGATGTATGAGTGTGTGTGTGAGTGTGTGTGGTATAGGCTTTCCATATTTATAATGCGAGCTGCGTGCTCTCATTTACATATATTATTTATTCAGCTTCCAAATTGCAAACAACTTGTTACGAGGTGTCAAGAGGGGGAGCGGAGCACAGAGTGTTGGGGGTCCAGTTCCATTTGCATATAGTACCACTTGAAAATGCACAAGAATTAGATTAAAATAAAAGCAATTTAATCTGAAAGAAACGACATTGTTCTGTTCTGTTAATATTCAAAAAAATCAGTAATAAATATAATGTAATAAATGTATTTAAATTTTAATTCAAGTGACAATTCTTTTTGCCTTAAAAAACAAATGTTTGCTAAAGGAAAAACAGCAGAAATTCCATTCTAACTATCCGAATATAAACACCACTTTTAGCACCACTTGTGCTTACCGTGGCAACTGTGCCTCTGCTCAAACGATGGCAAATAATACAGACATCTAGAGCTCTGCCCACACCTGCAAGCATATGCATTAGGTGGGAGCACTAACTTGGCTTTAATTGGCCAAAACAAGCAGCTTGAACTAGTGACAGATTTTGGAGTGGTCTTAGGCTATAACAAGGCAATTAGTGTTGCTCTTAGTGCTGGTCAGCTGCCAGCATCTGTAGCCTCTCCTCCCCCTACAAATACTCATTTGTAGCTGACCCTAGCGGACCTCAGACCCAAATTACCTAGTAATTCCATGGAATGCGGGCACAGGGTTGGACTTCACCACTGCGGCAGGCGTTTAATTGTTCTTTCCTCATGGAAATGAAAACAAATGGCAGGGAAAGTGGTGGGGGAGCAGGGGACAGAAGCATATATAAATACATACAATACATACATAAACTAGCATGACAGCGACAAAAGGACTCAGCACAGAAAGGACATACTGTTATTGTTATTGTTACTGTTACTCTCTGCGCTCTCTTCCTCCAATTATCATGCTCGATTGGGAAGTTTTATAGCCAAATGAAAAGCAAAGCAGTTCACAGCCCACACTGAAATAAATATGTTAACTCTTTACGATGCCGATAAGCATGTGCAAGAGAAAAGCTAATAAAACTGCAGAGAAAGAGAGATAAACTAATTGATTGAGAGAAAATAAAACTTAAAAAGGGAAAGGCTACAGTCGGAGACAGTAGGCAGTCGAAGTAGCTTTACTCTATGCTTTGCCTCAACAGTCGATAGTATAATATACTCTATGGGCTCTATCATAGATTGAGAGAAAATAAAGCTAAAAAAAGGGAAAGGCTACAGTCGGAGGCAGCAGGCAGTGAACCTTTACCTTTACTCTATGCTTTGCCTCAGCTGTCGATAGTATAATATACTCTATCTTTTATGTTCTTTCTGCCTGCTTCCACACAAACCTAAAACACCCCACGTTTTCAACTAAAAAACCCTAGTCAGAGTGTGTCTGAAAATCAAATTAAATCAAAGCAGATCAAGACCAACCGAAAGTGACAATAAAACTCATCGAGTGTCAGCAGCAACAACAATAATAATAATAACAGCGAGTAGAAAACTCTTTTCCTCCACTCACTTTTATGGCTGTCAGTTTGAGTGACGTGGGCGTGGCACTTGGCATGCAAATCATGTCAAATGTCACTACCCAACTCCGTACGAGATGCAGCTGCAGTCGACCGCTCCTCGATGCCGCTTGATTCTGGTTCTGAGACTCCTCTACCCTTCCCCCCTAGTTCCTCTCTTCTAGAGAACGGGTTGTTGCCTGACCTTCGGCATTGGCTTGAGCATTGTTGAGGATTCTCCGTGTCCCTGGGGGCAGACAATGGGTCTGCACATGGCGGAGGCGACAAAACTTCACGCCCCCCAAAAGAAAAGCAAGCACGAGTTAAAACACACACGAATTGAATTGAATTGAATTGTTCCTCTCGATTTGTTTGGACAGCTGCAGTTGTCGCTACTGTAGCATCATGTAACTCCACCCCATGGCATGCCCTTACCCCGTCCTCCCGACTCCTCTTGCCACTTTAGTGTAATGTGAGCTTCATTGTTTCATCTTGGACTAATCGAATGTTACGGGCAGTAAACATTTTAGCCCATAAACTGTCTGCATATGATACGTTTTGGTGAATATGAAGGGTATTCCCTTACAGCAGATAACGGAGTGAAATTTAATGGCTCTATATGTGTATATCGTATGACAAAATATTTGAGTTATCCGCCACATAAATAGCATTTGAAATGATGCCGGGGCACTGAACTGCACACACTAGAGATAGAGCGTGTGTGGTTACAGCCAAATAGCACAATTGACTGCACATCACTTAGGTATTATTCCCAAGAATTGTAACAAGTATCTACAATTACCGAAATTCCAATTACCAACTCCATTTGTAACTAGAATGCGATGACAAACCTACGCTTAATCAGTACGCTTTGGCTACTACCTTTTGCACGTCTCGAAAAAATAGTAGTAGAACTACGAAGAGCGACGAATTGGTAGCGAAAACAATCGGCTGAGCTGCGAGCGTACGAGCCGAATGCTGGCCGAAGTCAAGCCGCCGACGAAGAGAGCGCAGAGAGATCGTAAACATGCACTGAAAACGAAAACAAGCGCAAGAGTAGCAGCTAAAGGCGACTTGCTTATGCGCTTACTTTCTGAATGCAAATAGAGACTATAGTATAAGAGTTAGTAGGAGAGTCATGAGTAACATTTTACTACACATAATTTTACTTGTATATTAAACTTATATTTTTTAATTAGTTTATTTATAAATTGTATTATTTATAATAAGAAACTTATTAGTATAATTTATTTAGATTTTTTTAAGCTATGTAAAATATTTAGAATATTTAATAATTACTTATTTACTGTAGTATAATTCATTAGAATTTTGTTAGCTAAATTTATTTCGATTTTTCAAATTATAAATAATTTTTAGAATATTTTAAAAATTTTTAGAAAAGTATAAAGTATAATCAGTAATATATTTTAAAACTAGTTTATTTATAAATTATATTATTTATAATAAGAAATTTATTAGTATAATTTATTTAGATTTTTTTAAGTTATGTAAAATATTTACTGTAGTATAATTCATAAAGAAATTTGTTAGCTAAATTTATTTAAATTTTTTCAACTTATAAAAAATATTTAAAGTATTTTAAAGTTATTTAGAAAAGTATAAATGCCTTAGCTGACTTCACACGGAGCAAACCTCATGTGCAGTTCGCTGTAACCTCAATGTTAGGGTATCAAAACAACACATTTGGTGGTGGCAGACCGGCTGCACGCAGTGTGAGTCTTCAGTCCAGAGCAATCAGTATCATTTGCTGCTTGCTGCGTTGCGGAACGGAGCGCATGATTCCGAGATTCCATACGATTCGATAAACGTTGTGAGTTGTATTTTCGGGCGATTAGAAACGCTACCGAGTCGCGGGCAGCGATAAGAAGTTGGCGATAAAAATCGCTTGAAGTCAGCACAAATGTTGGCCACATAAAACGAGGCAGTTCTTCTTCTTGTTGTTGCTGGCGTCGATGTCGATGTTGGTGTTGTGATTGTGACTTGGGCATCTTTTGTTAAAGCTCCACGAATTGTTTTTAGTGCTTTTTGCTGCGGTTTTTTATTGTTATTTTGGCAAATTCGCTTCGTCGCGGTCTAAACTTGAATTTTTTAAAGCTGATTCCGCAAAAAAAGAGGAAAGAAAAATACAAACAAAAAGCCAAACCCAAATGCGAAATAACAAAATTTCAAAAATACATAAAAAATTGAATTGATATAAGAAGTGAAGCGGAATCGAGATACTTTATCTATATTGTCCTGGATTAAATATATTTAAGTATCTCGATAGCTCAATATGTGCTAATCAGCAGCAAGTGCTATCGATAAAAGGAATCTACAGTCTACAGACAATCCTCTTAAGTTTAACTCGAAAAATGTTGGATAAACAAAGCGACATCTCGGTGTCTGGATCCTGCTGCAGCAGCAATGCCACCAATACGGATCTGGACTACGATGTGCCCGTCTCACGGCGCATTCACATTAAATCGGTTAGTAATCAACCCAAGCTCATAAACTATCTGACTTTATGCGGCATCTGTGAGATGTACAAGGCGCCGATGAAGCCATTGACGGCGCATTGGTGGTATCAACATGGTTGCATCTTAGTGTGGCATGCATGCTCCTCTTATGGCTGTTGTTGTGACAGGCTGTGGTAGAGTTCGGAAATTCTAACGGATTTCTTGGCTCTATCGCGTTTTATGGCGTGGCAGCTGCCACTTCTCGCTTGCCACTTGCAGCGGAAAAGTTTCCGCAATTTTGCATTCGTTATCACCTGCTGCTGCCAGTCATATTTACTGCCCAGGTGCGATATCTCAGAGCAGTGTGATAAGTGAACTGAGCCAGTTTTTAGTTAACTCAAGACAATAACATTTAAAGCTTTTAAGTCTGCCAAAACAATGAGTTCATCAGGGCAGTCAGATCTACTGTGTGATTCCCTCTGCTATCTTAACTTATTTCTTTAGACGAACTGATTAGATATAGGCCTGGTATTTATGAGGTGCGAAAGGCAGTCAAATGGAGCTGAGCTTTTAAGCGAAAGTAAATGTGCTTGAGAAGCTTGTAAGAATAGTAAATACTATAAATATTAATGAATATGAAAAGAAAGTACTATATAATGTCTGTATAAGTTGGCTGGGTGAAGAGGGGAGGCAGGTTGAAGTAGAGAAGGTTGTAGATGAGAAGTTTCAGCTGATGAAGAGCAGAAGAATGTAGAGAGGAAGGGTGAATTATATAAAGAAGGATAATGAGCAGAATCTTAAGGAGTACTGTTAAGATAAGAGTGAAGAAAAGGTGTAGAATGGAGAGATGAAAGAAGAGGAGTGGGGTGAAGAGTAAAAGCAAAGCAACTCCTGTCTTCCATGTCTTTTCAACAAGCACTTAAAGAATTGTTCAATAACATTCCATTTAAGAATATATAATAATGATAATGTATACGAGTGTATGTACATACTCTCTTCACTACTCCACCACTAAATTATCCAACTAATCGTTAAGCAGCGACTATGCCCCCAGCTTTCTTACCTCAGCACAGTTAAGCAAATATATAATCGCGACCTTGAGAGTTTATTAATACTCATGATTATCAACGTTTTTTTTTTATTCGCACTTAACAAACAACTGAAGCTTTTCAGCAAGTTTGTATTGTTTGCACAACTTGAACACCAAAATAAATTAACAATAAATAAGTTAAGTAAATTAGTTTACTTAGGAGTGGCTAAGAGAGGGGGGATGGGGGATAGGGTGTAGCTAATCGAGATGCAGAGATGCAAATTGCATAGTTGTAGCAGTGACATGCACTTACAGCATGTCAACTATTGATTATTAAGCTGCAAATTAAATAAACAACAAATTACACGAGTCGTGTCTATGACAGACTTGGCCCAGAGCAAAAGGCTGCTACTGCCACAGAGTTGGTATTACGTTGGCAATACGTGTTTTGGTCTAACAGTCGCTGACACTAAGTACACCATAATTAAAGGTACACCAGAGCTGCAGGCAGAGTCGGGAGAGATGGGTGCAGAGGGAAGCCGAGCTGCAGCTGCATCCATCAGATTGGAGACTGTAGACTGCAGACTGCGGACTGCCGTCTCTCTTGGCCAGGTGAGATTAAAATAAATGTGCTCCAAATGCGCAAAAAGCGAAAAGTAATTGACGCTCCTAGCCGAAGCTCAAGCCCAAGCCGGTTAGCCATGGACACTCCAGATGGCAGGGGGTGTGGCAGCTTAGATTTCAAAATGCAAACAGCGGAAAACATTGAAGATGGCTTTCCGCTCACAGACAGAGCCGAGCTGCGCTGAGCTGGGGGCAAGGCGAGCAAAGGGTCTATTAGCATAGATCGCTGACTGTTGGCAATTAATAGTTGTAGTGCCAGTGCCAGTGCCAGTTCCACATCCACATCCAGTTCTAGTCCAAGTCCAGGTCTTCCATCATGAGTCCAAGTTGAGTGCTAGCTGTCCATCTGGGCAGAGTGCAATTAATGGACCTTGGCTCTGCAAATAAAATCAGTTATTAATAGTGGTGTGTGCGCTGTGTGTTGATTTCCAGTTAATTTCAATTGATTGAAAGCCGATTGTTGGCTGCAAGTGAGAAGCTATAAATAAGCCACAACCACCAACAGCCCTAAGGCCATAAATCCACTAAGACCACTCACGTTGTCAGTCCCTGAGACGGGCCCTTTATCAATGCCTCTCGCCTAGTACTTATCAGGCAACGTTAAGGCGTGACCTGCTGGGCGATAAGGGAGGCAAGTCCAGGGCTACCTTATCAACGTTTTCGGCAAATCTAATCACGCTTAATTGAGCATAACTGTAATAGAAAACCGCACAGCAAGTAGCAGCCCCAAAGACGTCTTTAATATTAATTATCAGACACATTCTGTGGAGGTCTGGGAATGCAGCGAGTCCTCGCACACACACATGCAGATACACACGGGTTTATCTCAGACATAGACCTTATCCGTCCTTTGGGAATTTTCCTTTTTTTCAGTTTGATTAAGTGGCGCCCCACGGCTGCCCTCACTCCACTCTCCTCGATTGCTTATTGGGCACTTATTTTTTAGTGCCAAGTGCCTGAAAATTGATTAGAATTAATGTGAGCGTGCGGCGTCAGCGTTTTCAATTTGGAAAATTAACACAAGAAGCAGCCGCAGCCGCATCAGGAAAACCGAAAACCACAAGAAAATAAAGAAAACTGTCTACAGTTGTCGTCTCTCCGCGTTGAAAGCAATATCGCTGCTTGGGGGCACTGATGGAAATATATGACTCGATATCAATATGGCTTTATTGTTTGCAGTTGTTGTTGAAGCAATTTACAGCTACGCTGATTGTGTCAGAGCCCTCTTTAGCTGGAAAATCAGGGTAAACAGAGCGCGGTTATTAAAACATTTTTCAACTTCACATATCGAATGATAATTATAGTGCCTGAAAACCTGAAATGCCTTAAATTCCAGCTGAACCTCGGCTGATTGTATAACTACTACTGCTATAAAAACCTCAAGTGCACTCAACAGCCTTACAAAAATATTAGAAACTGACCACTTGAACTAACTGAACTCGCACAAAAAGTGTGGCAATATTACTATAATAAAAAAAGATACAAAAAGTGTGGCAATAATAGTATAAACTGTTTAGGTTCAGTCGGATTCTGCCCCTTGTGTTGGCATAATATATGTAGTATGTATATCTAAGACACATTTTTCCGGCATATCATATAATGTGAAAGTCGCTTAAACTATTGTATTAACTTTCGCTTCAGTTTAGCATGTCTGAGTACACATGGCAGGCACTGTTATCTAACCACGTCAGCTGATTCCCCCTCCGCCTGACACCGACAATTCAGACGTTTTATAAATTGAGTTATCAATTTATTTTCATTTCTATTTTTCGTACCTTGAGCACAGTAAACATGTCAATAAAATGGATTATGCGCAACTCCAAGATAATAATGAGGCACACACATATGTATATAGTATTTACTGTAACACCTGTTGGCCTTTTGCAAGTCTCCTCATGCGGCACTTTCGCGCAGACAAATGCGCCTGCTGATAAGCGCTGTGTGATAAAGCCTGTGCCGGGGCCATACTGTGCCGTGTTGCATGTGGCATGTTGCACTTGTGGCAGGTTTTACATACATTTTGCTGCATGTTAACATGGCAACAGTCAGCAACAACAAATTACATGCACGCGAACTTTGCTACTTGTTGGCTTGTTCGCTTTTCTAGCGCTTTGTCTTATCAGCGGGTTAAGTGCGCTGCGGGTTTACCGTGCCTTTTGTATCTGTCAGATACAAACTGTGCATGTCTATGTCTAGTCAATGCAGCGCTTCTTCTGTTGTCTGTCTCCAGCCACGGCCTCATAGTCTCCCAATGCGCTGCTAGTTGCCTGTGCAGTACGTGCCAGCGTATGACATTTATGAGAAATTTATACCAGTGCAGCAAGTCACGTTACACGGAGAGTACACTGTAACAAATGTATCTTTGATTTGAGTTGAGTTTTGATTTACTTTTAATTCTCTTTTTGGCATTGGCAAAGTCAAAAGTTTGGTTGTAATTTTGTTTAGAACTGTTTTGCGACAATTCGATAACTCACTTTGACGTCAATCGATAACTAGTTCCGAAATATGAACTGGTGTTGAACAACGTTGTTCAGTGCTGAACCACTTCGCTCTCGATGTTTATACGCATAGAAAACAACGATATATCGAGGTGCTACTACCACATTACTACCACATACAAATTTCTTGCTGTTTATAATTAAATTCGACAGTCCTCTATGCAAATCTTAGCCTATTTATTTTACTGTGTAACATTTTCTGTGTTGAATCATCTGCTAGAATCATTTGTGCTTGCACTCGCCATGCTAATTAAGCAAGACACCTTGTTTTGACTGGCGTGTACACGCCCCGCCTCGCCCCGCCCAGTGTGCATAACTCATAGACGCAGACGTTCCCCAGGTGCGACATTGAGTGCTTGTCATTACAATTACAAAACGAGTTGAACAGCAAAGGGCACACACATTACGAAATGGGCTTATAAAATACACACAATAAAAATCATAAAATATGTAAATAAGTAATTGCAAATTGACTCCATTTGCAATGATCATTTTGCAGTATAGCAGTTTTTTTTCCATTTTCATTTTCATTTTTTATGTCTCACCGGAAATGTGTTACGGCATGACAACAACTCGTACTACAACGCGTACCTTAAGTGGGGCGTGTTGTTGTTAAGAGTGCTCAGTGTTAGCTGTAGTTGCCGATAAGAGCTGAGTAATAAAACTCTTCTAGCAACTTGTATGCTACACCTACCTACATGCAGGCAGAGGCAGTCCGTTTACACCTAATGAGTTCCATTTAGAGCGAAGGCAGCCTGGGCTACTGTACTGACTCATACGAGTCCTCGATTAGCTCCAAGCGAGTTATTGACCTGTAAAACAAGGCCGTAAACGCTTAAGATCAGTGCTCGAATGACTTGTAATATGTTTCCACTTGTAAGTGAAACGAGAGTAAAGCCAGGCTTATCCCCTGTTTAACTGACATTTGTGTAGAACAATTGTAAGCCAATAGCAGGGAATACCTCTAATGAACTTTGAAAGATGCAGAGTTCAAGGCCCGTTGCACGACCAGATCTTCGGCTTAGAGAAACTGGTTATTGGTTAGGGAGTTAAACTCTACCATTTGATGCCTCACTCTCAAATAATTGTTAAGAGCATGAGTCACGCTCACATCCGGGGTATTCCGCGGCCAAGTGACGTAGATCCCCTGCAGAATTCAATTTGAAGTTGATGCTAATGAAATCTCTGAGAGTTTTCAAAAGAAATCGAAACAGCATTCGATTGATAAGAGAGATTATGTGGAGACAGACTGGAGGACTGTCTCTTAATTTATTCAAACAAATGTTTAACAAAATTCCCTATTGTAATTTGTTTGCTTGTTTTATGCATATTTTATGGCCTGTCTTAAATACTTTTCTGGCTTTTCTGTTGCTCAATTGTCTTGTGGTTTCTGTGGCCCGTTGCCTCGCTCCCTTGCATCGCCCTCGGGGCACTTTGCAACATTTTTTCGCTGGAACGTTTACGAGTAGATTCCCTCGAGGCTAATGTTGTTGGTTTATTTTTTATAATTTGTTGTTGTTTGTTTATCAAATGATTGATCTCTGTTTATTGGCTTTCAAAAATGTTTTAATGGCTCTGGTTCGTTCTGCTTCTAGCAAATGTGCCAAAATGGAGAATTTGTTTCTGGTTTCTGTTTGCTCGTTTCTTTGTCACAAAAACCAAATGCAACTAGCGATAAAAGCACAAAAAATAATAAGCGTCAAACTTTAACAACAAAAACTTTTCAGCCCGGTTCATAATTGATTTTTTTCGTTGATTCATGTGCTAAAAATTAAAAGTGTTGCTGGCGTGTGTTGCCTCGAGTGTGCGGGTCTGCGGAAAGTTTTTATGTTTATTGTTTTACGTAGTATTTCACTTGAAATACAGTTTTTTATTTGAATAAATGAAGGTCGACAGTACGTTTTTTGCGAAAGCGTTTATTTGTTCTTTAATGTATAACAGTCAACAGTTATTTTGCAATAATAGGGATTATCCGAAACAAAAAACCGAGAAAATGTGACTCATTTTTCATGCACACAAAAAAAACTTAAGTAATCGTTGTATGTAAATGATATTAGCTTTGTTCAAGCCAATTTCATAGTAAATTTACCTCTACATTTGCACGTGGAATAGCATTTAAAATATATATTATTCATAGGCATTGCCTAGATGTAAACAGGGGGACAGTGACTGATGTCTGGGCTGCCAAAATATCCATCAAAGTGAACGGGAAAAATGTAGGAAATTCAAAATAGAACAGAAAATTGTTTGGCAATAATAGTTTTCAAGTTTTTGAAATACATTTTGTAAACGCTGGAATTTTAAATGGAATATGTTGGAAATTGATCGATTCTTTTGACCATTTTATAATTTAATTTTTAGTTAAGAAATTTGCTATTATTAAGAAACATTTTCCTACTAATAAATCCAACCTATATCTGCTGAATATCTATTGAGCAAATCACTTAGATTAGTTCAATTGAGCACAGAGCTCAAGAGATCAAGTGGAGGCCCTTAGATGGAGGCAACATAGTGCCAGGGGTCTGGCCTTTGCTATTGCCCCCTCGGGGCTTAAGTTTAAACGCAAGTCAAATGGATTAACGTTGATTCACAGATAAATGGATCAAGAGACACTTGCAGTTACTTAAAGTAATCTGTCAGTGCTCACTCCTCATTGTTGCTGACATCAACAGATACATTGTAGTATGTGTAGGAGTTTGTTGCATCTTAAACTGAGATAGTATCTGTTGCACTTTCATTGCCTTGTTCACAGCTCAGTGCATCTCGAGGGGGTAGGGGAGCGTAATGGGCATATGAATTTGATTTTTGTGCACTTGTCAACGCTTTTTACTGTCAATGGCAGCCAAGAGTCGGAGGTATGGTCTGGGCTTCGGTCTGGTATGGTTGGAACGTGTTTTCTCGGCGCAATCATGTTGGTTGAGTTGGCCTGCTTAAAAGTTTTATTGTCACATTTGTGTTTTTTGCACACGGCTTGACGAAATGTGCCGAAAAGGCCGACAGTAAATATTTTGTTTATTTTTGCACTCAAAATACCAACAACCACAACCACAACAACAACATGAAACCAGTTCAACGCGACATATGGTGTTTTCACAAATATATATATCTTTATTTCTGTGCAAAGAAGTGGGCTAAATACGACATATTTTCAGTATTACTCTATACAGTTTAAATATTTGCGAAGCGTTAAAACCTTTTGAGTATTAACTTAAGTTAATCCCCAGTCAGCATTTCCTCGGTGAATGGTCAAAGGTTCCCCAAGGAGAAATGACGCATTTACTGGCCAGAATAGCGCATTTCATTTTGATTTCATTATTTGCTAATAAAGCTAAAAGTTTAAATCAAGTATGCCGCTCCCACAATGATTTTTAGCAAATTGGCTTAATTAAAAAATAGCCAAAAGAGACAGAAAACAATAACAATAATAATAATACAACAAAAGTTTATCTGTCACGCGATGACAAAACGCTCAAAAATAATATTACTTATCAGGTATTATTTTCGGGGAGGTTATCACCGAGTTGCCATTGACCAAAGTGAATTCTATACAATTACAGTTAACAGTTTTATTTTATTTATTCTGAGATTGTTGTTTTCAAATTTTTTCGCCATTTGAGTCTCGCTTAATGCGGTTAATGGGCTCCTCAAAGTCGTAATGTCAGGCTCTAAGCTCATCAGATCTTGAGTAAATTTGACAAAGTTGTTGTGGTTTATTTTTTTGTGTGTATTATTTGTTTTATTTGTCTGCTTGTTGCCAATTTCATGTATTTTTTGTGGAATTGCTGAAATTTATTTTTACACACATTTCTTGAGTTTTAAGTGCTCATTAAGATGTCGTCGCCGGCGGCTTCTGTTGGTTTCGGGGGAGTTTCAACTCGGCTCTATGTTATTTATGGGTTTTAGTTCATCATATATCTGCTTGGACAATTGCAAGATAAAGAAATCAACTGGTCATAAGGTCATACATTCGCCATAGACACCATTTAATGCACAACATGTGCTTCAGTCTACAGTCTTCAGTCTTCAAGCTTGGCTTGACTTGGCTTTCTACCAAAAGCCCCCGAAATTGACTGTCTTTACTTTATGAATGCTGGTGAATAACCTTTCCACATCAAGTAAGCAGCCGAGCAAATCGCTAAAAAATAAAATATGAAAAGAAAAAATAAATACTCATGCTGAAGAAAAATGCCGAGTTTTGTTGTTTCTTTTTTTACCTGAGTCTTTTGGCTAAAATCTGCGTACATGCGAGTTATGTGGAACTGGAACTCTGGCTTATAACTATGCTTATTGTTGTTGTTGTTGCAGTTGTTGTTGTTGTGCTCATACGTGCCACTTTAAATAACAATAAATCTGTGGTTGGTACTCTTTCACTTAAACGAAAGGCAGCGCAGCACACCAAATGCCCCCAAGGCAGGCATTAATTTTATTAAATTTAACGACAGATTTATTGCAGCTGCAGTTTACAAAGTACTCATTCTACTATAATCATAATGAATTCAATTTAATAAACAATATTTCTTCACTTCACTTTAGTTTCCCACTGCACTTCCACTGTGAGTTTCATTTTACCATTTTCATTTGCATTTTGAGTGTCATTTTTCCGTTCTCATAGCCCAATGAATCGCGTCAAAAAATGCGCTAAACAAACCAATTAAAGTCGCTTAAGTAAACAAACACACAACAACAACAGCAATCCATCGATATTTGATTTTTATTTGCTTGTGACAACAACAACAACAACGGCAACGGCAACAGCTGAAACCGTAAACCCCAAGCGGAACTTCAGTTTTAGTTCCACAACTTTAAATATTTGCCTGTTCAATTAGAGTCGTGTTAAAAATCTAGTTGAAGTAGAAGAAGAAAGCAAAACAAACAGCGGGCACATGACCAGTGTTGCCAGCTGTGAGTGCTCAGTTAAGCTTTAAAAATAGCGAAAAATGCCTAATGGCGCCAAGATGTGGGTTGTTTTTATTGAGTGAAATATGTATAAATGTACATATATATGGAAGTAATAAAAATTGATGAAAATAGCACAAAATCTGAAAAGTTAAATAATGTTTTAGTTCTTTACTCTTCAAACTAGCCAAACTAGCTAGAAAACAGCTGGTATCATGACAGCTCTGGCAATCTCACTCCTTTATTATGCATGGAGTTCAATCTGTTGTAGGCTAAATATCAAAGCAAACATACATATTCTCTTGGCTGACATTTTGTGGTTGTTTAGTTTGAGCCGTTGTTCGTTGCATTTTTGTTGTTGTTTGAACAACGCAATGTTCAAGTGTCATTGGCGGCTGTAGTCGTCGACACATCAATTGCCCCTGCCACATGAACTTCAAGTGCGCTCATTTTCTTTTGACATTTGAACGAGGTTTCAGCTTTCGAAATTGAAAAAGTAGAATACGAAATAACCGCAGTTACCCCTACCACAGATTTATTTAACTCAGCTGCTGTTGCTGTTGTTTTATATGTGCCTGGCAAAACGGGTTTCCAAGCGCGAGTTGAAAGTTCAACGCCGATTCATCGCGCGATATTGTAATCGCTAAGTTTCAGCACACGCCCCTCTTCCCCCGCGCGCTATAACAGTTTGCCGCAGCACATATTAAATGAGCCAGGAGCGAGAGAGTGTGAAGAGAGCGGGTACATGGAATAGGGCATGAGCGAGGGGTCAGGTACAAGCTGTGTACTAGAGCTCCCCAACCACCGCCAAGCCGGGCAGTCACGGCAACCAACAACAACTTCGACAAACAACAACCGACAACGGTGTCGGCTTTGAGTTCAAAACGTTCGTTTTGGGATTTTTCTTCGATGCGGTGGCGAAATTAAAAGCAACACGCTTAACCCGAGACAGGCACACACACACATATAGTCAAGTCAGGCTAAGCACATGGATATATCAGCTCAGACCCAATCCAGCTCGGCTCAGTTCATTGAAGAAACCTTTGCCCACATTCAATAGGTATACAGTCGTGCGCAGGGCTTTAGAAGCGTTGTGAAATGATAAAGGGAAATTGCTGCATTTAGAGCTATTACAAAGTAATCATCAACACGAATTCACTATTCTTCAAATTACAATAGAAAGCATAATTAAACTTTTGAATAGAACGCGATTGCGATTGTTGGTATTTTTATCGATGGGATAATGTTATCGATATTCAATTTGGCATTAATTAGCATATTATGGGGTCACACTTGAAAATGATTTGGCAATTGGTGTGAAAATGGAAGCAGAGAAAAGTGAAAATAGCAAATTAAAATGAATTTAAGTGTTTCTATAAATATTGTAAGAGTTAATAAGTAAACAATGGAGTGAGTAACTTATATTCTTAACAAATGCGTCAACAAATTAAGGCCAGTTTATAATTGAAAAATAATAGAAATTAGTTTCTGTATAGTTTACCGTAACTGTTATTGTTTTGCCAGTGCTCCAACAAACAGAGTTGACCTGAAATTCCAGGTAAACTAATGAAGCGCGCTGCATGTGTTTAGCTCTTTGTTTTTGGCAAAACCTTTTCTTTTTGCGATTTCTGCACTTTTTTTTGCCCAAATAAGAATTGAGATAAAAAATCTACCCATTCGCATTCGCTGGCTACCTGAAGAAAACGCAGACAAGTTCTTATGAATGATCTGTGGCTGTGGTCTGGCCCCAGTTGAAGGTATTTGTTCGAGTCAATGTCGGGAGGTCGGTCAGTGCCTGGTCAAGATATGCACGTCTTTGAAATTCCATTGAAATTGGATTGTTGTGCTTCATCTGCTTATTGCGGTTTCTTAGAAGTTCTGTGCTAAAACATCGCATGCAGTTCATTATGATGATTATACGGTGGAAGAAGTGGCAGAGAATTGCTTTATTTTGATAAGAAAGAGAAACTAAAAGTTGAATTTAAATTTTAATTATTATTTCTTTGCATTCCATTCATATTCTGTGCTTTGTCTGATTTATTGCAGAAACTCTATGCAAAGGCCATTTATGATAATGTTGCGGATACGCCCGACGAGCTGCCCTTCAAGAAGGGCGACATCCTCACAGTCCTCGAGCAGGACACCGAAGGCATCGTCGGCTGGTGGCTCTGTCTGCTGCGAAATCGTCAGGTGAGTAAAGTGGATGAACACGAAGTGGTTGGTTGAGCAGCAGAAGCAAGAAGGCAAAAGACTCTTAACAGCCATTAAACCCTAAAAGGGCAACGCCTTTCGTGTTGCCTTTTGCTCTCTCTCTATACTATTATTTTTTGTTTATATTTGTTTGGCTCTGCTTTGTTTTCATTTGGTTTGCCTTCAGGCGAGGCTAATTGCCAAATGCTTCGTTATCATTTAAGCAGACCAGTCGTTGTTCTGTTCTGTTCTGCATCTTTAATTAAACAACTGCAAATATTGCTCAATTTGAATTTATAATTTAATTTCGTGTGTGCATCGTTGTAGTCATGATTCATCGTCCTCATCATCATTAACGGAATCGACTTCATCATCTGTTCTTGCGCCGGCACGTGGCTGCCACCCGTTGCACGCTTGGTGCCCTGCCCCATGCGGGACCGACTCTCACTGCATATAAATTTCACATTTGGCACTTTAATTGTGTCTGCAGCTGCAATATCCATAACAATAATCCACATTATGCCTAGTCGAGCATTACGAGCGATTACCCCCAGTGCATACAACATAATTTGGAAAGCTCACAACTGTTCCATGTCCATAATGCCACATGCCACTATGCCACCGATGTCGATTTGGGGGTGTGCGTAAAGAGGTCGATGTTGTTTGTTTGATCGCACACAAAGTGGAATGTAATGTTTCACAGCTTGTAAATATGATTTTGAAATATCCAAATTATAGTGGAGCATAGCTCAAAATAGAGCATGAAGTGGAGCGAAATGGAACTGCCTTGCCACACACACACACTCCCTTTACAACTAGGAGATCTAGTATAAATTCCTTACTTATCTGAGCTACACTCAGTTATTAAACTCTTCTGCTAATTGCGTAGCCTTGCCTCATATACTATTTCCCCTATTATTACCGCCATTATCTCTGATCTCTTAATGATCACACGCTCAGCATGCGCAACCTTGAGACTTTGCTCCGATTAGACAACTCCCCAAGACTCGATCAGTTTGGCATGGTTATAAACACTCACACACACACACCCCACCCGTTTGCCAAATTAAAAACTGATTAACGGAGCAAAAAAATATCTGCACGTAAAAAACACATATTTTTAATTAACAACTCAATTGGCTCATACTCACTCGATAGGCTGCATAATGTGTGGTTGTGGCTGGGTGTCAAAACACGTATCAAAATGAAAATCAAAATCGCCATAGATGCCACACCAAAACACCGCAGATACAAGCTGTTACAGATACAGATACATAGATACAGCTACTATGTCGGCCAATTGTGTTTAATTAAAAAGTAGCGCTCGCTTTTTAATGGAAACAATTAACCCAAAAACAGTCAATTGACTGGCGACAACAGCATAAATATTAAAAAGATACAAAAAAATATTTATAAAGCATAAAAAAATGTCTAAAATGTCTAAAATCAAATTGAAATCGACTGCACAACACATGTGAACAAGTTAATTTTTTTATCTCATGGAATTGTTTAGTGAGAACTGTGCAAAAGTACAGTTGGAATATTGACAAATCTGTCTGGAAAGGAACGAACGACTAGTATATATTTTTTATTATATCAAATACATATTTTCGATTAAGAATGCACCGAGCATTGTGTTAATTAAAAGACAATCAAAACCAATTGAGCTCAATGAACGACAGCCTTCGGCGGAATTCCATTTATGAGTAATAACAAACAGTCTACTGGGCGTGGATTGCGAGTAGTACTGTTTGCTGAATTACATTCTATTATTTGCACATATTTTAGCAATTCTTTACGACTGATTTATCTTTTCTTATAGGGTCTGTGCCCTGGCAACCGGTTACGCGTCTTGAACTCTTACGATTCGGGCTGTTTCTCACCATCGCCGGCCAGCTCACCGATACCATCGCTGGCAGCGAGCACAGCCACGCTGAATAGTTCCATCTGCTCGGCGGAGATCTATGAGAATGGGTCCATCAACAGCACGTCAGGAGGTGGCAGCAGTGCGGACACACAGTCAACGTCCTCCTCCTCCTTTTGCCAGGGACGTGGTGCACGCAGATCGTGGCATGCCACATCCAACAAGGTGAGTGTGTGTGTTGTATTTTTGCATTTTTTAATTTAACGCTTCGTCTGCATTTCCTTGACGCTGCTCTGCTCCTCTGTCCCTCGCTCGAGCTCTCAGGTTCAGGTCTTAATTGATTTTATTTCATTGCGTTTCATTTCATTTTCCTCAGCTCCTCCTGGGCATCCGTCTGTCTGTCTGGCTTATTTATTTTTGGCTACTGAAATCATTTCTTTTTTTGAATTATGATATCCGTCTGGAAAGTGAAAGAAAGTCATTTCTTAGCGAGACTCCTCTGGTTTTCCATCATTATGGCCGGACCATCGTTCACTCGCCACGTCAATTGCGTGTCGTAATTGTGCAATTAATAAGAGCCCGGCCAAGAGGCTGATGCACTGCATCGCCGCCAGCTGGCATGTGCATGTCCAACGGGTTTCCTTTATACTTTTTTCTTACGTTTTTTGCGCATTTTGCATATGCCTCGGATGGATCGTAATTTGCCAATTTGTCAGCTGGACATGCGTTTTATTTGCTTTGCTTTCTCACGTTCCCCGCTCCGTCTTTGATTTGCCAATAATTAAAGGAAACGAACAATTTACACTTGGCAGACAGCTGACACCAGTTCATGGAACTAACTGTAATAGTACAGATCGAATAGGGATGTGAATCCATAGCAAAACATCCAAGATAATCTCTGCTATTCAACCTCAACTTCTCTCGAGTTAAACACATTATCGCTGTCCAAAGTAACTTTGTTTTTTTACATATCCAATCTATCTAAATCTCACATCTTTAATCTGCCATATTTGACCCACTCCACAGTCAATTGCTGGGCTTAGACCTTTCGATTTCATGGCGATTCACTCCCCCACTCACATTGCATAACTGCGGCCATAATTGTCCATTATCATTAGCACCACATGCAATGGCTTCATGTGGTGGGCGTTTAGCTATGAACTTTGCCATCTATCAGGAGTGCTGGTGGTGGTGGGAGTGGGTCATCTGTTGGCTTTCGCTTTCTACTTGGGCAGAGAGTGAAAAACGCAAATCAAATAAAATAAACTACAAATTACCGAGTCGTAAACATTTCCTCGCATTATCGGCAGCTATCAATCTCATTTTTCTTTTGGGGGCAAGTGAAACCATAAATTCAAATTCAAATAAACGCTGTGCCAGAGGAGATACAAACGGTCGACTCCTCCCTCCCCCCTCTCTCGTTGGAGTAATTTGATTTCTTGTCTGTTGACTGCAACTGCAAATTGCAATGGATTTGTTGCCACTGGCAGTGGCAGTTGGCAGTGGCAGCAACAGTGAAACCTTTCCTATGGCGGAGACGAGACCTCGACTCAACATCAGGCCATATATCTGTTTTCTGTCTGCGACAACAAATTGTTTGTTAGCTGTAAACAATTAAATGACGCTTTTGTTGTTAACTTTTTGTTTTTTATTGATGAGAAAAATCACACGCAACTCGACCCCAAAACAGAAATTCAAATTGAAAAGTCCACTCGAAAGCGTCAGATATGTTAGCCGAGAATTGCCAGACTGTCAGACTGTCAGACGGACTGCCAGACAGCGCGTCATACACATAGGTTTTGTCGGTCATCCAACAGGTGGTAACGAGTCTTGCTCAAGTGTGGCTCTGGTGTCGACTTACAATAGGCCAAAACAAAAAGGTTGTGCCAAGTTTTAAGTTTAGCTTTTAGTATTTTTGCTCTACTGCCTTGCCATATGCATCATGCGTCTCTCTGCACTGCATTCCCCGAAACTTAATTGAGAACGGAAATGTCTTGAACAATCTTGCGCAACTGTTGGGCCACTGTCTCGACTTCAATCCAGCCCACGTTCCACATTAAATCCCAGTCACAGTATGTCAGATAAACTCATTGAGACTGCAAGTGACTGCAGTTTAGCTACCCTGGATAAATTATATATGTTTTCATTGCAAATATTGAAATTGAAAATGTCTGCTTAATATTTTTGTTATTTTATTGATATTAATTGCAGATTTGTTTCCTTACTGCAAGTATTTCTACTTGTAAATTAAAGTGTTAAAGTCACATAATTTAAATATAATATAATATAATATAATATAATAAATATAATTTAAATGCGTAGTATTAAGGTCTTTTCCTAGTTCGTTTTAAATATATATTCTCATTTTTGGTTCAGTTCAAATCTCGTTTTTGTATTCGTGAACTAATTCGTAGTTAAAATAATTTTATGGAATAATTTGCATTAGTTTGTGTGTAAATACTATAAACGTTTTTATTTCAAGACCACAAAATTTAGCTATTATTATTTTACGAAGCAAGACTAAAACAAAAACGATGATTTGAAATTCACAACCGCATTTATGTCAAAAAGTAAAGCAATTGACAAATTGCGAACAGGCCTGAATGTTCTTATTACTTCTTCCTTATTTCTGAACTTGCAACCTTTATCTGTCAGGTTATCAATGTGCTTTATGTGCAGAGACTTCTAATAAGTTTTACTTTGCTTTACTTTATAAATTCTAAGACATTTTACTAACTGATAGATTATTCTTTATTAATAATCTAATAAAGTATAGTAGTATCTAATACTATATAGAGTTTTCGAAGCATATATATAGTACTCTTTCAATCAAAAGCAGCTGCACATTATTTGCATGCGTTTATCATGCTCTAGTAGCACAGATATTGTGACAGATATCTGGCACGTATGATCTCTCGTGTGCCATATAGTATCGAGTACCGCTTGGCTTATATAAGAAACAGCTAAAAGTTGACTTTAGGAAACTTGCGCATTAGAAGTGTTGTTGTAGAGAAAAGCACATTATAATAAGCGCTTGTCGTATAAACTATATGATAATGTTGACAGTGGAGTGGACAAACAAAAAACCGCATAAATATTTACGTCTTATTGTCGGCCTGACCAAAAATAAATCCCAGCGGACTGAAACGAGGCAGCAACTTGGCTCCACCACCGTTAGAGGCAACTCGACGCAGTTTGTGACAATTTCAAGTTCCTTAAACCCACATATATAGTATGAGGTGTGTGTGAGTGTGTGCGTGTGTGCCTGCATAGACAGTCAGCGGTCACGCACTGGCCATAAAGCAACAGCAGCAGCAACAGCAGCAGCAGCGTTTGCGTCCGCATCAGCGTCTTGAGTTGAGCTGGAGCTGGAGTGGAGACGGTGTCCAAGTCAGGTGAGGCCAACTGCTGCAGCCGCAATCCAAACCGCAAAGATTTATGGCAATGTGGTCGAGAGCGTCTCGAGCGTCTCGAGCAACGGCTGCAACTGTTGCATGCAGCATAACCAAAAAGACTTTTGCGGGTTTTGTGTGAGGAAAACATGTCATTTTTATTTCAATGACCAAAAATGGTCAAAAATGTCAGGCAGCACAGCAAATGTGGCAACAATAACTCTGGCTTTGTGGCATCTTTGGGTTCTGACCAAACTGAGCAGCAGGAACCCGATGAGGAAAGCGAGCCGAAACAATGCGGATTTCTTGCTTGTGAAATCTGTGTCTCTATATGGCAAGGTCACAAGTGCCAATCGCAGGGATTAACAATGTAGCTTAATGACCCACTACTACGCTCTGGACTCACTGGGCACTTAACATATATATGGCTTGTTAATTAAGCTCAGGTTTGTGAAGCACTTCAAAGAAGCAGAGGGTGAAGCGAGTGTGTAGGAGTATAGAGTGCCTAAAGACAGATCTCTCACATCGCCGCTGGCTACATCGCTCACTAATCCACTTAAACACTCCCTCAGCAGTCTTTCCCCCTCCCCATGCTCTCCCTTTTCTTTACAACAATTTGCATTTTTTTGTACAAATGCTTTTGTGTTGTCGTACGTGAGAAAATGCCGAAATATTTGTCAAAGAAGTTCTTGGTTAGTGCTGCACACAGGTGTGAGGCGAGGCGAGGCATTGAAATGCATCAAATGAGCTGCCAAAAGATACAAATCTTTCTCTGGCTACCGTTCTAAGCAGCGAGCCATAAAAAACCATACAAGCATGTTTTGACAATCGAAGATTTCGACAAGAAGAAGAAAAAACTACTCGCTCCTGTAACAAGATAAATAAAATTAACAAAGATACAAAGCGTGCTGTGCATAACAAACTTTCCACTATCAAAAAAGGCAATTAAAAATAAACCTAGCCAGCTACACAGTGAGAAAAAAGAAAACGACACTCAGAAAGCGCCACCTAGCGGGCAGTTTGGGCATCTCTTACTCATCTGCCTGGCCCAGCCCCGTTTCGAGTCGAGCCATAAAGCAACTGCCCCAAATGTGTCATAAAAATAAAAATATTTCTTTGATATATAGACCAATAGCATAGAGAAAACTGGCACAGACAAACAAACTAAATTATGGGAAATGCCTTGGAAAATGCCAAAGTAAAAGTCACGCAAAATTGCAGGAAAAATCAGCATGAATTTCGACCGACCGACCGACAGACCGACCGACCTCCTTGAAGTCAGGCCGCACCTCCAGCTGTGTTTTGTGTGCGACATGCAACAAACGATCCCTGAAAAGAGCAGCACTAGAGCAGAGTAAACAGTTTGCAGTTCCAATATTGACTTACCCTTGACTTCAAATAGGTCCTGCCGCTGCTCCTATTTATCGAGCGCCTCCTCTATCGCTCAGCTGCCTTGATTTGTCGCCGAGATAAGCCACATTAAGCAGCAGAGCAGCTGTTATTGTTCTAAGTATAGGTAGGAAAAGGTATCCTCTATGGTCCTATATACCCTACTTTTGGCATGGACGACTCGTGACTCGTGTTACGCGTCGAAGTGGAGGCACTTCAGTTACCTACCCTGGCTGAGGGGTAAAAGGTAACGGTCTCTGTTTAATTGGAAATCGATTCATTTCGCTGACTCCAGGGGGCGTGGCTGCAGTTTTATTGATGAATTTGGCATATGCTGTAATAATATTTCATCTGGCCATATGGTCGAAATCAGTCAGCGTTAAATTAAAAACCAAACCACAATAAATGACTTTTACAGGGTATTACTGTTGACTGCCTCAGTTAATCTCCGTCTCCCTTCACCTTGACACTGAACGGCATTGAACTGCAGCTAAACATCCCTTTATTTACCAGCAGCACAGTTGCCACACTTGACACACACACTTGAGTGGTGTTTTTTGTGGTGTTTATCTTTGCGGCAGGCAGTCCTGCGCATGCTCTGTGTAGTAAATATTTCCCTGTATTTTCACGTATAGTATGGCCTGTTGTACTTGCTGCACAGTTCAGTTTTTCCCATTGAGCAGCAAAGTTTTCCACTGCGCTAAATTTTCACTTTTCTAATGCAATAATTGGCCACAAAATGTGATAATTGATAGCAGGCATAAGCTACAAGCAGTCCAGGTGAGCTGCAGCACAAATAGATACATTCTACTCAGGTGAGGAAGTCCACTTTACCGCAATAGAGAAAATCGATACGGGTGTTTCTTAGGCTTAGGGCGGGGATGGCTTAGTCAGTGGGTTTACATATACCTTTGCCTAATTTAATCACATGTTTATTCACTACTAAAGCCTCTTCTTTACTTCCATTTGCAGGTCATAACGCCCCAGCGGCACGGGGATGTGTACATCTATAACTCTTCGCCCAGTTCCAGTTCATTGTCTGGTGCGCCACGCTCACCACAAGCACAGCAGATCTACAGCAACCAAAGCATCTATCAGAACCTCGTCATGTTGGGCTCAACACCTAATGGCAGTGGCAGCGAGTTCGAGACCTACGATATACCCAAGCCAGCCACACCCGTGCCACTGAACTGTGACGCCGCGAGGGGAGTGCGTACGCCCACATCGGGCTCTGCACTGGGGGCACGCTTCGATTCGCTCAAGAGTGTGGCAGCATCCATGTCCATTGAGGAGGAATCTTACGATGTGCCACGCCCACTGCAGCAGCTGCAATCCCAGCCACAGCAACAGCACACACTGACGCCCAGCAGTTCAGCATCATCGCTGTTGACCAGCGATAGCCTGTCGCTGAGTTTCTCCAGCTCGAATCGCAGCTCGTTGGCCAATATGCCCGACTACGATATACCTCGCCGTAATCCCATGCCCGTACGCCCACATCCACGACCGCTGGCTGGCGCCTATGACTTCACTTTGCCACCATTGCTGGAGCAGGAGCAGCGCATGGCTCCTAGCAGCAATGGAATCAATGGAAGCACTGCGAACACCACCAAAGAGCTGCCCCTGGAGCTGAACTCTGCGCTGGAAACGCTGGCCAAGCTGCAGTCGCAGACCACAGTAGCTATAACGCGGTTACTCAGCTTTGTGGTGCCACATTGGCGGACTCGAGCGCAGCTGGAGCCGAACATTATGGAGCTAAAATTGGCAGCACTACGTCTACGCACAGCGCTGCACGATCTGGCCGAATTTGGAGAGGGTGCGCTTGGCAATGCGCAGCGATCTGAGGATCGGAATCTATCGTTAAAGCTGCGGCCCCTGGTGCGTGCCTTGCGAGATGCCAACAAGCTGATACACGACACCTCGGAGGCGCTGGATGCCCAGGGCAGTTGGTCGGTGGAACAGTTGGCGCGGAGTGACGAGAAGCACGGTTGCCGGCCGCCAGACAGCTTGGATCAGTTAATGGCCTGTGCCCAGACACTCACCGAGGATGTACGCTCCACCACCAGCTTCATACAAGGCAATGCATCGCTGCTGTTCAAGCGCCAGTTGCCCGCGGATCAGGGCCAGAATGGCGGCATCCGTGACAGCAGCGGCAGTCGAAGCAGCGCTGAGTGGCTAGAGGATTACGATTATGTGGCATTCGAGTCAAAGGATGCGGCAGCCAAGAAGAATCAAGCACTACGTGATGCCATACCGGTCGGCCTCAAGACTCAGTTCGACAGTGCGCTCAAGATCGCTGAATGCACCGCCATGGGCACGGCACCGACATCTTCGGCGCCCAGCACGCCCACAGCTCCGATTGCGACGCCCTGCAAATCGCCTGAGATGACTGATAAGGATAAGAAACTGGTGCGTTATTACGCTCAGCAAATCTCGACGCACATGGGCAATCTGCTGCAGGCAATCGACTCGTTCCTAGAGACGGTGGAGAAGAATCAACCGCCCAAGTATTTCATAGCCTACGGCAAGTTCGTTGTGGTCAGTGCGCATAATCTGGTAACCATTGGCGACAATGTCTATCGCAATATCTCCAAAGAGGCGCTACGCGAAAAGATTCTCCACTGCACCAATGGTCTCTCCGAGGCTCTGAAAACCTGCGTTCTCAAGTCCAAGAAGGCAGCGGCACACTTTCCCAGTGGCAGTGCCGTGCAGGAAATGGTGGACTCCGTGGTGCACATCAATAGTCTGGCGCGGGAGTTGAAAGCGGTTATGCTGCAGGCGGTGCAGCTATCCGTTGGAGATGGAGCTTGACTGAGCAACTGAGCGACCAGAGATCGCATAGGCTTCCAAAGTCTTCCAGGCTGGCAGCGCAATGTTCCTTATTGAATAGCACGCTTTGTCTACTATATCTGAACTGGCATATCTTTTCGACTGCATCCTCGACTTTCGATCGATCCTCGATTCGCACCAATATAATTTGCATTGTGATATTTTTGAGCAAACATCAGAATATGCACATAGCCGCCCCCTCGATCGTTGCCAGGACTCGCACGATCTCTGCATTCAACTAAACATATAGTTACATATTTGCATATGTATATAAATTGCATACAATAATAATATATCATTATCACGTACGATTACGGTTTAGTTATACACGTATTTATTGCTAAGATCCATCATTAGTCAGCGCCTAGTTTAACTCCAGTTTAAGTTAGGTTTATGTTCATGTAAATAGCACTCTTTATCCTTATACTTTGGTAGTGATTCTTTGTACATTTGTCTTTCAGTGCGTACCCTGAAAACGGTGTTGTATCAGTGAAGCATTTGAGTAAATAAATATAATAATATTTTGCTGTATGTAAAATGTATAACCGAATGTATACCGACTATAACCGAACACATGTAACTTAAGAATACGTAGATGCTTCTACATACATAGTCAAAATCTGAAAGATTTGCAATAAACATTTATGATTTACGCATTAGTCAGCAATACAATTAAATATAGATAACACATTAGCCATACTATAAAATATAAATATATATATTATTAATATATACGCGATTGTAATTGTTTTACCAATTGCAGACTATAAAGTAAATAAAAAATAAATAAAAAACTGAAATGATTATTGATTGACTCTGTTTAATTTGTTAACAGAAACTTACTGACATGTGGCAAGACGGGTGAAGTATACTTGATATCATAATCATTTTTACCATTCTTTATCAATCAAAGTATAAGATCTGAGGCACAGAAGTTTGGTGAGACGAACTGGCAGCGTTTCAGAGAGAGAATTGATGATTGACTGCAGCTAAGCATAGGCTTATTAAGGCTAATCACAGGTATACTTACAGGACATTATTATTACACAATGACTCCGGCTTAAAGGCAAAAAAAACATTGGGACATATTCTAGGAAACTTTCCGGTAGTCAGAAGACAGATTTTCATATACTCTGGCAACAACTTCTAAGAAACTCAAGAGATGAGTGCTCATATTTTAGGCACGATTCTCTGATAAATAATAACTTATTATACATACTTTATTTTAACAGTAAGCAATTGGACACTTGATATAAATTTATTAGAACAAAGTAGGCAAAAACGTTAGAAAAAGCTAGGGCACGGTTTAAAATGAAAATACTTTGTCAGTTGCTTGAATCGCAACTTAATAAACATAAGTACTAAATTTTCATATTTATAATATTGGATTTTCAATCTGCTTTTAAAAAGAAGTTAACGAAATGTCGATGTCAACAAAAAAAGCTTTTCCGTTTAAAGAGAATTCTCCTCCATTAGGTGAGTACACTACATTTTGAAAAGAGGGACTATTGAAATAGTTCAAATATTTTCAGTTTCAAACCAAATAGAGCGCGCTTGTTGCATGTGTGGCAAATTCAAAGCGGATACCAGGAGCCAATTCTGTCATCCCCTTGTTGGGTCAATTCACTACCTCCACTGTTTTTGTTACGCTCGTCGCCAGAGACGTAAAACGCTTTCGTGATGTGATGCCTAATTAAGATGTTCCTTTGTCGCATCACTGCTGCTATTCGGAAGATTCGCATTGTAAACTTCAATTTTTGACTTGCATTACTTACAATATGTGTATGTTTTATGTATTTGATAATTTTTTGAGATTACAACAGCATTTAGATTATTTTTATTGGTTTATGCATCTTTCGCACATCGAAAACCTAAATTTCCGGACGAACTGTCCTCGGTATTCTGTGAGCGTGCTGCACAGCGGTATCGATAACAATAGGATTTGTGGCAGAGATAGGAACCGCCTTTCTTTACACGGTTCGGTGCATCCCCTTTGTCGCCCGCCTGCCAGAGATCAGATGTCCATTCCCAAACATTGCCCACCATGTTGTACAGATCGTAGTTATTCTGCCGAAATTCATTAACGGGACACGTGAATTTGTAACTGTCGTCGCCTGTGTTACCATCGGGAAACTCTCCCTGCCAGATATTCAGCCAGTGCTTGTCCTTGGGCATCAGCTTGTTGCCCCAGGGGTAGAGCTTACGTTGTTTGCCGCCCCGACAGGCCGCCTCCCACTCGGCTTCTGTGGGCAAACGTTTGCCTGCCCACTGGCAATATGCCACAGCATCGCGCCAAGACACATGGACAACAGGATGCTGCTCCAGTCCTAAATACAAAACAATTAGTAGTACTTCTTTGATCGTCTTGCATGCTTACCTTCTATTGAGCTATCGATACCGTGTGGTTTGCGCCAACTTACCCCGGTGACTTTAAACCACCAGAGTGCATTGACCACACGGTAATCTTCGAATTCCTTTTGCTGAGCAGGCGTCAGCAATGTTTTAAACAGAAAACTATCACCGAAGCGCTCTGCTTCCGTAGTATAATTTGTAGCTTTTACAAACTTCTCGAAATTAGCATTGGACACTGCGTACTTGTCCAAATAATAATCTTGAAGTTTGACTAGCCGTTCTGGAGATTCTCTATCCTCTTTGAAATGTGGTTCATCGGTTCCAATGTGCAGACTACCGCCTGGTATAAGTGACATGTCTTCAATCTCGGGCTCCAGCTCTGGGTAATAGTCGCGATAGTGTTTGTGTTCATTGCGTGGCTTCTGCTGGCACACCTGTTGATCTGGTTTTTGGAATGATGGGTCAGGAGTCTCCCGGTCAAGTTTGTTACAGCCACAATCGCCATTTACACAGCATCCAAAGGCCACCAACAGATAAATTGCGGTCTGTATTTGAAGCATTCTAAACTGTAATTCGCCGATAGGCAAACAGCTGTTTGTAGTCGTGGCTTCACTTGGCGTTTTTGCGCCAAAATTGGTGCTTTTTTGTGTTGGGGCCTTAGCACTATTTTTAAAATCAGTTTCAAAGTGACGATGATATAAACAGTTATTAATTTATACCAATCTAAAGACTAATTTACAATTATGTTTTTGTTAAACACTAAAAACGACTTTATTTCTTAATATTGCTAAAATGAATTGTTACACTGGTGTTTTATAAAAGCTTTTCAACTGCTGCATAAATCCCGCGTTTGGCTGTACGCAAGGCCGCCACGATTTGACCAGATTATAAGCCTCCTCAAAGCGCATATCTCGTTTTTGCATGAGATATCCGATTACAATGGAAGCGGAACGGGACACTCCGGCGTTGCAATGGACCAGCACACATCCTTTGGCTGCTCGCGCTTCCTCTATGAAGTCTATGGCAACGGGCAGCACGTAGTGCAGTAAATCCGTCTCGGGCAAATCCAGGCAAGGTAAGTGTTTACATTTGACAGTTGAAGATAGTTCCACGTTGGGCAATTCAATGCCAACACTGAGTATGTGCGTCAATTTGTATTTCATGACATTCTCGGCAGTTACTGCGTCCTGGGCGCCCAAATAGAGAAATTCGCTTAATATGCAAGCGGGCACAGCATCGGGTTTAGTGTCAACAACAAAGCCATATTGCCGCGCTTCCAGTTGTTCCACACTGCTGCCTTGTCCATCTGTCTCCTCGCTGCCCGTCGATTTGCGCCGTTCCATGTAACGGGCGCCGGTGGGTGTGGTCACAATCGTTGTGGTGGGCCTTAGATTGGCCAAACGCTTCTGTAACTCGTACAGCAGTATCATATTGTTGGACTGGTTCAGTGACTAGTCTCGTCGGGAAGATTGAAGGCCGTGTCGTTGTAGTGCACACGCCCCAGATAGAGACCGCAAGCGGGTGCAACCAGTACACGATGATCCCAGTTGTGCTTGGAAGGAATTGTTAGCATCTCATAGATGCTACGCTCGTCGATGCGACCGTTTGCTACCGCAATTAGTGTCGCCACAATACGTCGTACTTGTTTATACAGAAATGACTTGGCTCTGATCTCGATATCCCAATAATCGTAGGTTTCTGCTGCCAATGCTGCGTTTGGACCAAATGCCAGAGTTCGTCCTGGACGTATATTAATCTCATCGATTTTACGCACGGTAAACATGGGATGATCACGGCTCACACTCTTTTGCCGACTGACGCTCATAAAAGTGCGAAAGTCATGGACGCCGAGGAACATGCGTGCAGCTCCATTCATTCGCTCGATATCGAAATTATCGCTTCTAAAAATATAAAAAATATCAGCAGGGATCCAATGGCATTTGAACATGGCTACTCACTGTATAAAATAACATCTGTCAATTTCTTCCACGGGTAGGAAGGATTCGTAGCCTTTGTTCTTCAATCCTTTGTCCTCGGCTGCCCTGGCTACGTTCTTGGACACTGCCACACGGTATAAATAAGTGCGCCCAGTGGCGTGATATCTGCAGTGAAAGGTGTTCACTACTCTCTGTGTGCTCAGCACTCTTATGGGTAGGTTCTGCTTGTCCAATGTGCGATTGAGCACACCCGTCAGTACGGTTGTATCATAGGGAGTTCCATCGCTGCGCTCCAAGTCCACATGAACTGTCGAGTGCAGGGCATGCACACCAGCATCTGTGCTAAAATGAATCCACATTAGATAGAGTTCATTCTTTTAAGTACTATAAATAACATATGGAACACCTACCGACTGGAGAGTACGGTTTGGATTTCGTTTCTGGGACGAAAAACGCGCAATGCCAACTCCAAGCAGCCTTGTATTGTGTTTGTGTCCAGACGCGCTTCTTCCAACTTGTTTACCGTTTTCTGTATACCACTATTAATTTTAGTATTACTTTGCGTTCATTTTATCTCATAATACAGCTTCTTACCGAAAATTCGTGCCAATGTACGAAATGTTGAGCAAATACCTGTGCATTATACAACTACACACTCACACGGCGCACCAATAGGAAAGAGGAAAAAAACAGCTGTTGTAGTATCGATAGATGACTGCCTAATGATTGCTGGTATTCCACAAATCCAAATATTTTGCACAATAGCCATTAGAAGATGGCAAGTAAATCTGCTTGTGAGCTCAACAGAAAAAATTATATTTATTATATATTGCTTGAAATTGGTTTTAACTCAAGTTAAGGCTGACTTAGAGGCGTAAAGAGCTAAATTTAGAAAAAAGCACCATTGCGCCAAAACATAAAAAAGTGCCAATTTTGGCGTAAAAACGCCAAGCGTGGCAACCGTGCTTGTCAAATAGTTTTGTAACCCGAATATCTTTGCGAAGAAAAAAAGGCAGACGTGCAAAACAATTCAGCCTACTGGTATATAATTTCTGGATCGCCCAGATTAAATTATCAATATTCAGGTCAACAGTAGGTATCAGAAAACAATGGCCAACATCGTAGACTATTCCAGAAATGAAGAGTATTCCAGAAGTGAAGAAGGCGACATTAATGGCTGGATTCGGTTTGGATTGCGGCTTGGAGTTAGCGCTGCACTTCATCCATTTGAATACTCAAAGACGCTTATACAAATCGGATATGAACCCATTGCCGCTAGACCAGGTAGATCTATGCTCGGTAGGCCCATGATGATGCTGCCAAACATATTCCAATATGGTAAGCAAAACGCTCTAACCGGCAGTCGTGATAGTCGAAACCGGCAATAACATTCTCTGTTCTTTGTAGCGTCTCACATCAAGAAAATCGATGGCTTTTATGGTTGCTATCGTGGCCTGACTCCCAAATTGACAGGCTCCATTCTGAGCATGGTTGTGAGTGAGCGCGTCGCCGAAAAGCTGGGACTCGCCTACCAGGATGATAAGGATGAGTCGGAGTTAACCGATGAGGAAAAGTAAGTTTACCAATAGATTTTATATAAGAATGTACTATCTAAACTAATGTATTGAGTTTTAGCTATGTGCAGTTCAAGAACAACCTGAAGCGCGATATTGTGCTGACCGTTAGTGGCATTGTTGTGTCTCACCCGTTCCATGTGATCTCCCTGCGCATGATGGCACAATTTGTGGGTCGTGAAACCCTATACAACTCCATATTGGGTTCTATTGCTGAAGTCTGGAATACTGAAGGATTGCTCGGCTTCTTTTCGGGGATGATTCCCAAGCTGTTGTGTGAAGTAGCCTGCCTGGTTTTGTCTAGCACTACAATTTTCGTAGTCAACAAATACCTCATCAAGGAAAAGGTTGCCAGGCAGTACAACGCCGGACTCACTAATTTTGCCTTTTCGAGCCTGCTATATCCACTGCAGGTGGTCTCTACATGCTCAGCGGTCAGTGGATCCCGTTTAATGGCAGGCCGTCCGCCAATAATGCCCAACTATACAAACTGGGTTGACTGCTGGAATGATTTGCAGATGCGCAGAGAGCTCAAGCGTGGCAGCTCCATGTTCTGGCGGTACGTAGTGGTGACAAACAATTTGTAAACTTATCTAATCAAACACTTTTTTATTACAGCTCACAAACACTCTACTTACCCAAACAAGAGACAACTTTTGTGCCACTGCCCTCTCTTTCCCGTTTCAAATAGATGAATGACATTGAATGGTGCTGTATGGCTAAGATTGGAATGTAAATCGCCAGAATTACCGCCACCGATAAGAACGTCTGCCTGCATTTCTGATTTGCTCGACGAGCGCCTATCCTTAAGACATAACTGCATTTGTTTTCTGGTCGCGATTGGCGTTTGTATATACTATTCTACTGTTATACAAATGTAAATCACTCTGTTAACCTGTTTAGCCGATATAATCCTTAGCAGCTACAACAAATTATATTAGACCACATTGTATACCTAGCCCTTTTCCTTCATTTTCCTTGGCATTCAATGCCTTTCCAAAGATACAGTTATACGATGAGATTTTCAATTATTTCGCTTAGAGTATGTCATAATTCTTGTTACTATTTTACTGAAAACAAAAATTTGAATTTAAAAAGTGCGAGAAAAACAAGAGATTTGAGTTCCGGATAAACTTTAAAAGTTTCTTAAAATTATAATTATAAATTCTGAGTAAAATTCTGCAAATTATTTTAAACCGAGCGATTGTCAAGTTTAATGGGACCATGGGAGCGGACTGGAGTCGTATCAGACATGACCAGATTTTCTCTGTTGATATCCTTCATTCTGCCAATCTGATCAAACAAGTTACGCATTTTTGTTCTACTTACGAGTATCACACTTCCACGCAATTAAACTGGAGCTCATTATGCAAAGCCAATTAAAGTCAAATATCAAATTGCAGTTTATCTTCTTGGTTCAATGTACGCCTTACACGATAGGGGGAGGGATAGTGGCAGAGAGAGAGAGCGAGTGTTGGCTGTCTGGTCTACATTGCCTTTGGGCACTGGTCAAACAGGAGCAGTATCTAATAACCAATGTTGCATTACTCTGTGGCCATGGCATTGGCAGCATGGGAACTGGTTGAGGTTTTGGAAACTTGCACCTGGCCTGCATTGTTTGATGCACTTGACGCCATTTAGTCATGGCAAATTTCATGCAGCTCCACTTCAATGTGTCCAAATTGAGATTAAGCGACAATTTCAATCAAAATGCAGGCAGCAGCAATACAGCAATAACTCAACATGCAGCCATACTACCAACATGCACTATCTATACATCTGTGTGTGTGCTTGTACATACATATGTATTATGCATTCATGTTGTGGCAGCCACAACTCGAGTCGAGTCGAGTCGCTGCCGCCGCACAATCAGCTTCAACTTCATTTAGTCTGCAACGCGAGCTTCAGCCGAACAGACGCGACTCTCCGCTCGAGTCCCACTCGAACTGAAACTGAAACGAAACGAGCCCAGTCCAATAAAAAGTGCTAATTGTGTGTTTAAAAATGTGAATAAATGTGTAAGCGACTAGAAAAATACCAACAACAACAACAACAACAACAAAAAAAGGTATTTTCTTTTTTTTTGTTTTCGTGGGCTGAGCCGCTCAGCGAAATCGCATTTGCATTTCTCTCTCGGTCGCGTCTTCCACAGGTTTTTGTGTTTTGTATCAATGGAAGATTAAATTGGTCCAATCGATGGTCTCGTATAAAAAAGGTTGCCCGAATTTGAATAGTAAATATTTAAATGCAAATATTAGAAATCTGTCCGTTAAATCGTCGCAGAACAAACGTTAGACGGCGCCGCGACCTATAATCCAAAATAGTTATTAATTCTGAATGAATCGCATGGGGAATCGAAATTGGAATAGGAATTTCTAATAACAACAGTGGGTAAGTTTTAACTGCTAGTTTAATACGTCTCTCTATCACTACGTTTGATATGTAGAAAAATCAAAATTGAAAATCGAATGATGGAAAAATCAGCAACAACTTAATAGCTCTCTGGTCGGCACGATCTGCACAAGACATGAATCAAAGCTATTAAATAATTAACGACCAGCGATGCAAAAAACAAAAATAAAAAAAAGCTACACTTAAAAAGTATGTGTGTACACAGATTACTGCATGCTTGTTGCATTATTTACGGCCTGCTTAGCTACTCTCCGTATCTTATCTCTCATTAGAGCGGCCAGCGAAGTTATAAAACCAGAACTCCGGCATAAGCCGACAAGTGTTGGCCGCCGCTTAGAAATGGAGCTGCGGCGAGTTGAGTTGGTCATCTCTGATTGATTTTGCGGCCCATAGAAAGTTTGAGACGCCGAATTGTCTGCTTGCTTTTAGCAATTACGTCAAGCTAGAATTTTGGATTACAGCTGCACATTTGGCGTGATTTATGGGCGTGACACGAAAGAACACACTACTCATATAGATAAGATAAAAGAATGCCAGATTAAGTTTAGATAAACTGGGAATGCTGAAATATTAAATGGGTTAATTTTTGTGAAAATAAAACTATGTAAAATGAAACATTATATAGGGATTCCTGAAACTGATTTTGATTTGATTTTGATTTGCTTTTAGATAATCAAAATCAGTTGACGGAATGACCTTTTTTGCGCACTGATTTGATTTTGATTTGCTTTTGATTTTCAGAACATCTGGCAGCCTTGCCATGCATGACACTATTCCCCTTTCTCTTCAAATTCTAAAACATATTTAAAACTTTAAATAATTCAGTAATTTATTATAACATTGCAGAATGCTTAAAAAGTATTTCATTTTCAAATAGCTGTAATAAACACCAAGTGTAGCCACTAGTTTTCTACATAGTAAACGTTCACACAAGGGTGAACGGTCTCACAGCAAGATAATCAAAATCAAAATCAGCTTCGGAGCTGATTATGCTAAAACTTTTAGTGTGACCGTCATTTCCGTACTTTCTTTGGTCACACACAAAATTTTGTATGGAACAGCTGCGAACAGCTGATTGTCATAATCAAAATCAAATCAAAATCAGTTTCAGGAATCCCTATATTACGTTATATCAGCACTCCATTGTTCAAGTAGTTGAGATTATAAATTTGGTAATACTTTTATATTTATTAATACTTATATTGTTTTATTAAAGGCAGATATTTGCATATTGAAAAAGTTCATATAACAAAAAAATATTATCAATTATAACGAACAACGTCTTATCGTCTAGGCAAATGTATTGTAGTTCGCTCGTGTCACGCTGCCATCACTAACTGCCATGCAGAAAAACGATTTACTTTTCGGCGAACGATTAGCAAAGGCTCAGAGCAAAAAGCAACTGTAAATAAGATATTTTCGCGCGTTTATTTTTGGTATTACTACTATTATTATGAGTGCTTTGTGCCCCGTGGTTCGACAGCTTAGTCTCTGCCCACTTTGTGGGTGTCCAGTGGCTTGTCCACGCGCACCACACGCTCGGCCACGTTCAGGTATGCCTCGTACTCGACGGTGTCGGGCGTGGTGTCATAGTGATAGTGACCGCCCCAGTTGCTGAATGAGAATGAGTGAAAGTGCTGCAGTCGCAGATCGAGGTCGTGCTCTTTGGTGACCAGCGTGCCCAGGGCATTCAGCTGGGCAGGCATGTCGTAGAATTTGAGCCACTCGTTCACCTCCTCATCGGTGTGTATGGGTGTCTTGCTGAAATCTCGCATCACATGCTGATGGGCGGCTCCCTTTTTGATCACAAAGATGCCACCCAGGCCGACCACCTGATCGCCGTAGTGCTGCTCCAGGCCCTTGCGTATGCAGTCAATAAAATTCAGTTCCCCCTTGCGCTGCTTGGCGCAGATCTTTAACACTGGACCGGGCTCACCACGGCTCAAAAAGAGATTCAGCAGCAGGGCACAGCGCTCCTCCGTATTGGGTATATGTTCGAGCACACACTCCTCCTGCTCTCCGCGCACCGTGGCCGTGTAGCTGCCATTGGTCAGCTCGTCAGCCGCACTGACCGACAGATTGTAGATGCCTTCACAGTTTGAGCCGCGTATAGGATAAGGTCCAGCGCCAGCGCCTACAGCAAATATTTTACCAGCACCCTGTACCTGGCGTGTGATCTCCTTGATGTTGTACAGCTTGTCCCGCTGCACCAAGGGCAACAGATACGGCGGACCACCTACCTCCAGCAGTGTGGCCTTGCCGCCCAAGCCGGACTCCACTAAGCCGTATTGTGGTGCTTTGAGATCGGGACAGTCGCCCACACTGACATCCACACTGGCAAAGTTCTTTGTAAGTGCACCCTGTATGACTGCAGGAGAGAAATGTTTATAGTTCTTAGTAAGTGCACCCTGTATAACTGCAGGAGAGAAATGTTTATAGTGAGCAAAGCTTTATCTCTCCCTCAATCAAGACAAAGCGTGATGTCAAAAAAGCTCAAATATGTGAGCAAAAGCTCCGCCAGCTCCATATGTTTACATTTTTATTTTTTTGTGCTCTTTGGAATGAAAAACAAACAGTGAAGACGGCAGCGACGCAGGCGGAGGCAGCGGCAGTGGCAGTGGCAGCGGCAGCGACAGAACGAGTGCCTGTAAAAACCGGCTATGGAAAGTTCGACACAGTTGTGAAGGTCATTTGCTTGTGCTGGTATCTTTTGGGCAATCTGTTCCACTGCTACCGCCGCTGCTGCTGCTGCCTCTGCTTGTTCTTATTCTTCTACTTGTTCTGCTTTTGCTTCAGCTGTAGCTTACCCTGCTGCAGTTCCTCCAGCGTTGGCACATGCAATGCCTTCTCCTCGAACAGCAGCTGTGCTGTATTCAGTTGGCTCTGGCTCATGTTTCTGCTGTTGTTGTTGTTATTCTTCTTCTTATTAGTATTATTATTTCCAGTGAGACGCTTTATAGCTCCGACAAATCGATCCGTTCGCACGATCGTTGCAAACGCGACTGTGAAACGATTCCAAGGCATACCTCGCATTTTAACTAGCTTGCGGTGGTGTTTAGCCTGTCCTATAGTTAACATTGCCTCGCAATACAGGGTGACCCGGCGTGTGGTTCGGCGTGATAAGATAAACCACATAAATATTGTCGTAGTTCTGCTTAAGCGTTGTAAGTTTTAATTCTACACGCCTGCCATACATGTGTAGTACAGTAGTCGCATTGGGAGCGTACAAGCACAGTGCACACTCGATATAGGAAACTTTCAATATATTAAACAGAACATTTTATATATTAACAAATTTGAATACACATCATTTTAATCTGCTAATAGCTTTATGAATCAAGTAGAAATTCAGTTTTATGTCAAAGGTTTCTGCTTTTTGTTAAAATGAAACTCGAGCATTATGCTTAACTTTTAATTTACCATTTAAATTCACACCTTTTTTTATTAGTTTAGAAAACAGAACTAAAACTAAAAGAAGCTTTCGGAAGCACTTAAGTTTCGCTGTCATACATACAAATGTATGTAAATTTCCTTGATTAGGTTTCCATTTCTCAACCTACCCTACCAAATTTTCCAAGAAAGTGATAACTTTCCCCTTCAGTTTGGTGCATTGTCACCAAAGAACCGGTTAATCTTTTTAATTTGTTGACCCGTTTTTATGGTCTAAGCCTGATAACGCTTAAACATTGTACGCTTCCACATTCTACGAGTGTTTAACATAAATTTGAAAGTCTCTTCTGCTTTTAAAGTGCCATCTACCCGTAAGATACCATAAAATTATTTGAATAGTTTCCGAGATGCTTTTTAAATGCACTTCTTTGCTTAATTCAAAGAAGATTCGCATACAAATTGATCTATTTCAGAACGGAATACAGTTAGAAGAGAATGTAAAAGCAAGCAGTAGCAACATTCACTGTACTCTTGAGGGGTATATAGTACATATATATTTAACTGATAAGCGGCACTTTGGGCTTACCTCTGCGATAGTGTGGTCGCAGATAGTGCTTAGAGGTTATGTTTGGGGTCAGTGATAAGGCGCCAAAAGTTGAAGACAAATTTTGTAAGACGTGTGAATATGATGAATTACTCTGGTAATCATAAATGACTGACCCGATTGCAAGCGGAACGAGAGTATCAACAGCCTCCGTCTCAGTATGAGTTGGTATTCATTACTTGAATGGCCCCATTCTATTTTGATTCCTTGTATGACAGTTACACCGATACGCGTTTGGAATTATGCTGTCCACGTCGATGTCCATCTTAAGAACCCAACTAGTTTACTTTAGAGCAATCCATCAAGTATTCTTCAAGATAGTTTATCGTAATTACCCAAGAAGCTTTTCAACGCGAGGCTTCGGCTTCCATGGCCATGGTCGATGGTCCAATGTTGGCCTCAATATGCGTCCCCAAACAAGCTTGTAGAGAACTTGCTGCTGACCCAATTCCGACGCCCATTCGCAGATCTTGGTCGTTCACTTCACTTTTGCGTTTAGTGGGGAACTGGTTAAGAACAAGTATGTGTGTCGCTAGACACACTCGCACACTCGCACACATGTAAACACACACACTTGCATACACTTGTGCTAATCTCTAACTTGATCTGACTGGCTATTAACATCTGACATGTTCCTGTCTTATTAGGCAATGCTTTGACTGGGCGCCGATTGAAGACACATCGTAATGGGCAATCGCAGCTTGCAGAGATCAACAGCGGGAGTTGATGGCGAGGTGAACTCTCAGTTTAATACACGCAGGCGCTATCAGCAGCACAAGCGGGAGTATTGCCTGCAGAACGAGTACCGTTCCAAGACACTGCCAGCACGTTATCCACAGAACGAGCCGGCCAACGGTCAGGAACACACACGACTCGGTTCCAGCAGCTGCCTGGGCTCAGCTCAGGGTAACACGGCCAATACATCAACATCAAACAACGGGGAGACATCGCGTATGCTGTTTCTGCTCTACTTAATACATCGCACCTGGAATGTTGTAATGGACACCATGGATACACGCACCAAGAGGTAATTAATTTGCAAACATTGACCCATCTCTGTGAAGTTGCTTATCGCCTTCTCTTCCGCTTTGTTGCAGTCGTTCGCGGCGGGAAGAGTCGTTGCAGCAGAAAGCCACCGAGACACAGCAGAACCAACGTCGTGGCCACCCAGAGCTGGATGAAGAATGCTCTATTGGCATTACTGATATGGACGCCTCTTCCTATTGCTCTCAATATTCGTGTTGCAGCTGCAGCTATTGCTACGAGGAGGCTGTCGAAAATCGCACCAACATCTGCAGTTCCAATGCGGATGAATATTCACTGGACTCCATTTACGAGCAGGGCAAATCACTGTGTGACGGGTGAGTTACTCATTACTATTCTTTACTCTTTTTGTATTGATAAGAAATATAGTAAAGAATATAGTATAGAGTTGCGCGACAGTAAGCTTTTGTCAGCTTGTGTTAAACAAAAATGCAGCATACTTTTGCGCTTCTTTAAAAATCCTCTGAGTTAGCCGCTGTGTACACAGTTGCACACTTGGTGTTTCTGCACCAGAACTGGTATTTATCTTTTTGCAATATTTATTATTTTTTATTACGTGATTTTTATAAATGTGAAATATAAAATGACAACCGCGTTTGTAATAATTGATTAGAATTCGAACAGCAAAATAATTCATATAATTTATCTGCGAATAAAATATATTTAGTGAGTAACAAACTAAAGCCCGAAAGTATGCACTTTAAAATATCTAAATAACTTTGCTCTGTGCCGTTAACCCATAAAAGTATGCAGTATGTTTTTCACTTGCTGTCGTTACTATTCTTTCAATACGCAGCTGTGTCTCCAGTTTTATATTTACATATTGTTAGGATGTTTATAAAATTTAAGGATATTATTGGATATATTCCATTAAAATGTTTTGTTATTGAAAGAAGTTGAGCGAACGGCAATTTAAATTTAGCTGTTTCTACTTTAGAATTAAAGTTCATGCTGTTGCAGTTTGAGAGTCACTGAAACAGAAAAGAGTTGGTTCGCTCAAGCCGGCGCCGCACCAAGTTCGAAAGTATTTTCCGCTTTCAATTTTGTCAGGTGGTTGTTCAACTAATAGCATTATTTGATTTAAATAAATTAAAATATAGAACATCAGCAAATATAAATAGTATGTTGGTTCTTTTTTTTGCATTAAATTGGTTGTTTTTCGTGCAATTATGATGCATTTGATATTTTCAAGTAGCAACCGTGTATGAGAGCAACTCAAACGTGCTGAGAAAGCAGCCAACTTAACACAGAGAGAGCCGCTTCGACAGAGAGAGAGAGCCGAACAATGTAACTGTCTTTGATTGGAGAGACAAAGTTGAAGCTCAGTTTACGCTTGCTTGGCTCAGCGTCGTTTCAGTCGGTGCGTGACTTGCGAACGAGGCAGAAGTGTGAGAAAGTTCGCTGCGGTTGATTTGATTTTATCAGTTTGAGTTTGAGGAACAAACGATGGCTTTGCTAGCAAGTGTTTAAGGTCTAACAAAGTTCTATCGCTAATCAAAGTGCAGCACATTAGGCTAATTTATGGAGTCTAAAAGCAAGTTCTAAACTGTTTCCGTTATTTGTGGTAACGGCTACTCCATCGATATCGATATCGATACCACCTCCACTCACCTTGTTACGTGTCGCAGACGATTACGCGATATATATATACACAAATATATATTCTCCTAGTTGTTGTGGTTGTGCGTTCTCGAGAGAAACAAGTTTTTTTATTGGATAGAAAAGTGCTGTGTATGTTCCAGTTCCTCCCGCCCCTGCATGCTGTGTGCCCCCCGCCCCAACAGTACAGCTAACAGCATCGCGAGCGCGCGCTGATTGCATTCTAACGGTAAAACGAGTACGACTCTCTGACTCTGACACTGTGGACTTGCCCGGCCCGGCCTGGCCTATACTGGCCTATTGCAGCATCCACAACAACAACAACAATTGCAACCGTAACTAAGTAGCATAAAAGTTGTGAGTTTGCTTTGCGCTAATCTTCTCAATTTATGCTTCTTGTTCGTCCGTCTTCGGGCTTCGATGACGCTGCAAAGTGCAACACCAACAACTTGTCCAACAACAGGAGAAATATGAAAAGTGTGTGCGAGTGCACGAGTGTGTGTGTGTGACATTTTGAGAACGTTCTGCAGTGGCCCAATTCCGATTCGTGTCATTAATCTCATATGCAACGTTCCAAATTGGATTTCGAATTGGCCTAGAACCATAGACTGAACTGGACTGGACTCACCAGCACACACACAGACAAAGGTAAGAGCCGAAGAAATAACTGAAGCATGCTCAACTCTTGACTACCAAAATACAAGGTTACCACCTTATCTCCTGGCCATTGTTCTCCGGCTCAGATGGTGGGTGGGTGTAGCTATCTATCATCTAGATCTTGAGCTACTACGCATGGCTAATACACACTCGTATGCTAATAGGGCACGACTTTCTTTTAGACCAAGCGACCGACGGTCTGGCACTCAAATCCTCCGTTGTGTGTGTGGGTAGTGGCTGGCATTGAGCTGCCAAGAGATTCATTTGTGTAGAACCACAACAAAACTGATCGTTAGGCTATGACAGTCGATGCTATAAAAATATTATGGCCGCATAAATTGGACGGGGAGAGATAGAGGAAAACCAAAGTAGACAACAAATTACATTTAACCGTACTCGAAAGCGTCTAAAAGAGGTGAAAAATTGAATTGGCGACGGCACACGCTACGGCCTAGACACAAGCGTATTACCCCACCCCGGTCCCCCCACTTCCCCCACTCTGGTTCCCGCCAGACTAACTGCTAACAATGCCACTTGGCGCACAAAGAAGTGTAAGACAAACAGCAAACGAAATAAACAGCAGTGGGCAGTACACACAACAACAAATACTTGCACACAAAGTAGACGAAAACTGTTCCGGTCTGATTTAACAATTGTTAATAATAAATAGCTTATGCATTGGCTACGCTCCAACTGGACAGGGGACTCAGACTCAGAGTACTGGGCTGAAGAATGAGAGAGCTCGCACACCCATGACCAACATACGACTACAAATACAAATACTTTCGGCTCTAGCCCCAAAATAAACACAAAAGAAATTAAAAGAAAAATTTTCTTTTTTTCACACAGATTATTTTGTGGCCAGATTCTTTGTCTGGTCAGTAGTTAGGGCCATGTGTGATGCAGTGTCGAAACAGTGAACACTGAGCCACTACTGAGCTGAGCTGAGTTCAACAGATGTTGGACACCTGACAAATGAGGCAATTGTTGATTGTTGATTAAGTAACCGCAATTTGCTTGCCCCAAGCCCCAAGCGCAAGCAAAGCGCTTTTTGTGTCCGCTTAAGCAACGCTTTAACGTCTCTTTTTATTTGAGTTTTTCTTTTTCTCTTCGTCGTTTTGAGACTAATTGAACCAATTGGATTTGGCCCACAACAGCGCATATAAGTAGTATATAACTTAAAGGCCAAGTCAAATAGAGCCATTTGCAATTTGCAACCATTCAATTATGCAACACCTGGGCTTGAGTGGGCGCTGAGGGGGTGGGGCAGAACTTGTCACTCAATGACAAACCTAATGGATAATTAATTATAATCAGCTTATAATTTACCATGTGTCATTCATTATCTATATCTAGATTTCAGTATTTACTCTCATTTTGGGGTCCATATGCGAATCAAACGGTTCATAGAGTCAGCAACAACAAGCGTGGAAATGAGAACTGTGACTTAGTAAACCAATTGGAATTTAGTCTAATCAGTTAGACTTTAATTAACAGAAACAGTGACTGGTTCTTACTGCTTTGATTCAGTTTTTTTTCTATATTTTTTGATTTGATAGTATAAGAAGTTATAACAGTTGCCAAAAAGTCAAAGATCCTAGTAAAAGCAATCAAATGTTTCAGTGGATAATTAATTATAATCAGGTTATAATTTACTATGTATCATTTACTATCTATATCTAGACTTCAATATTTACTCCCATTTTGGGGTCCATATGCGAATCAGACGGTTCATAGAGTCACTAATTCCAAGAGGGACAATGTGAACTGTGACTTAAGTAGTAAACGGATTGGAATTTAGTCTAATAAGTTGGACTAGTTAGTTCGACTTTACAGTGACTAGTTCTTCCTGCTTTAATTCAGATATTTTCTATATTTTTTGATAGTATAAGAAATAGTGCAGTTGCCAAAAAGTCAAAGATCCTAGTAAAAGCAATCAAATGTTTCAGTGGAACCACGCTCTAAGCTGTGGCACAAATCGCACTATTCCGGCACAAATTTATAAATAAATTTTAATGCTGGACTTTAGTTTAAAATACCGAGAAATTCTCCTGCAAAATCCGTTACGCTTCAACATTGATTTCCAATTAGACTTGAGCCACAATTGCTCTTGCTTCTAAGTTGTCAATTTTCTTTGGACATTGACGAGTTGATTTGCTTTTGTATTGCGGCGGCATGGTGTTGCCACTTTCTCCACAATTTGGCAATCTGGCAATCTATGACCGTGGGGCAATCAGATTATAGATTCCAATCGGCTTATAATTGCGTACATATCGTGCACACCATCTCGAGGATCGCCCTGGGCTCTTGTCAATCATTTTGTTTTTCTGCGATTTATCTAATGAATTCGCCATTATGGGGACTTTACCTTCAGCATTTGCCGCGAACATTGATCTCATGCGGAACTGGTGTCACTATTTACACTATTTGTTTAAGCTTTAATTCGATTGTTTGTTTTGGATATGAATACAACTGTTCGGCAGTCCAACTGGTTTGCTGGGCTTCTCAATGCTATCATAGTTATTAAGTTACTGTTGCCTCATAAATCCACTCTGACCTGACGGACCGTCAAGTTTACTTTCTACGTGGTATATGGGAGAAAATCTACAGTATATTATGCGGCCATCCGAAACAAATCTTTTTTTAATTTTGCCAACATTTCGAATATTCAAATGTATATTCTATTGAGTCGGGCACTGCCCAGCTGAAGATATGCATAGTAGAAAGTGATCTTTTACTTTTGGCAATTCGAAAGTGTTAATAAATGTTGATTTTCATAAACTGTGTTGCAGCCACTACAGAGAAAGAAATATTTGCAGATGTGTGTAGTCATATATTTTATAGTAATTAATTTTATAAGCATTTAGACTTAGCTTTGCCTACTTGTCTTCAGTCTCTCTCCTTCCAGCTTTGGATAGGGCTGTTTTTAAAAAAATTTTAAAAAGCTTTAGCTTTGACTATTTGTCTTTAGTCTCTAAGAGAAAAGATTGGCTAAAGAAAATAGGGTTAACAAAAAATTATCTCTCGCATGCTACTAATCTAAAGAGGTTTCGTTGCAATTAGAAATACATACTCCAACGTCTAATACTGTTGATATATTCAGAGCCTACTTGAACAGATAAAGCGGCATACTCCACGCTCCCTGTATCTTATCTTGTAATTTCAAATACTGCAAAAATTTCCATTTATTATGTTTACGAGTACTTTTAATATTTTAATTATTTTATTCTATTACAAAATGTTTTCATCTTCTTATTTTAATCTTAAATACTTTAATTTTATTTCTTTTATTACAAAACGTTTTCATCTTCATAAGCATAATAGTTGGCCATAAGAATTAATCAACTAAATTAGGTTTATTCACTTAAATACTATTGCAAAAATATGACAATTGCGACAGTGATCTCTATCTATTGCGGAAGTTGTTCCACATTTTGTTGCTATTTTTTATGAATTAATATCAAACTTGCTGATGAGTTCTGCCTCAGTTGTTCAACCAGTTTTTTGGCTGTCTTAATCTCTGTGGCTAATGGCAAAATGGTATCATAATGCACAGGTCTAAATCTCCGACTCAGAGTCGACAGAGCTCAGGTCTGCTTATAATTCGGCTTTGACCCGGTGTTGTCATTTGTGAAGCTTCAAATTTACTTTCTATGAGAGAGAAAATGTGCAAAAAGGTTGATTTTTTATAAGCACGCTACAAATTGTTTTGGTTTGTCTGTGATTTGCCGAAAGTTTCTAATTTTATGGTTTTATTTATGGACGACACACATTGAATTCGATTGACGATTGACGGCCATTCAAAGAAGTCTATCGAGTGGGTTTAAAGCCATAAAAAATACTCGTAAAAATTGCAATGTTCTAAATGTGTTTATTTAACAAGTTAAATCGATTTAGAAGCAGTCGTTGATGGAGGGCAGAGCACCGTTGCAGTACTTCCAGGTGGACCAGGCAGTCCAGCCCTGCTGCCTCTGCACCTTCTGGGCGCAACGCACGGAGTGGGTGATGTCGTCGGTCAACAGGGAGTTGCAGCTCAGTTGGCACTCGTTGTAGGAGAAGCGACCATTGGCCGGCTGGCACCAGTAGTAGTTGTTGATCTGGAAGATGCCGTAGTCGTTGGAGCCGTTCGAGTTGGTGGGACCAACGACTCCAGTGCGGTAGGAGCTCTCGTGCTCAGCAATGCAGGTCCACTTGTTCAGCTGGTCACGGGGCACGCCCAGCTTGGACATCTCACGAGCCAAGGAGCAACGGTTCATGGTGCGACCGAAGGCCGGAGCGGCGAAAGCCAGAGCAAGCAGAACGATGAAGACCTTCATGATGTGGGAAATCACTTTGCAAGTAAACTGATGCCGAGGACCTCACAGTTGCGAGCTTTTATAGCTAGATTCTTATCACAGTTGAGTAGTGTCGAGGATAAGATTGTTTACACAGTTTACATCGTTAACAAGTTTCACTCGAGTCACTTGATTGAGTCTTTGGAGTGTAGGTTGCATGTGTTAGTGTTATCAACACTTTGGAATTCTCTTTGGACTCGAGAATTCGTGCAAGAACCGTTCTTGGCAATTAGCCGATGGACGGTGTAAGCCACTATTAACGTAACAGCGCTTTCTTTCTCCGCCATTCGGGGTCATAATTAGATAATTAGCAGCCAGTTGTATATAAACGATGCATAATTGGTATACCCCATAGCACACACAGGCCCGAAAGGCACAACGTTTCAGCGGCGACTGCGACCTCATGCATATGCGATGAGGCTCACTGAAGAATTCTTCTCCGCGTAGAACTGTTAGCTGACCCATATAGTATGTCAGACGAGTTGGTATTAGGGGCTTTTGTATTAACTCATAAATCAGCAAAAAGTAAAAGTGAAGACGCATCTTAAGCGAAGCGAAGCACAACAGCCACAAGTCATGTTTGTAAATTAGCTATCGACAATTCAATGGGTATCAAAGAGGGTCAGGCTGTAGAAATACTCAGCACGATTCGAGGCAAGTCAACTCGAGTCGATCGAAACAAGTTTTATGGTGGCCAAATGTTTTTACGGTAGCCTTTTGTCATTTGTCTTGGCTGTGGCGAAAGGTTAACAGCTTTCTTGGCAGAAATCTTTCTTTCATTCGCAGAAAAATATGTGTGTAGAAATCTCGACGTTGCTCTCTTAAGATCATCAAGCACAAAGCCCCCTCCACAGGGAATACCGCTAACAATTGACGCCACAGATGCAAGCTGCAAGCTGCAGCCACCTTACACCTTCTCCTCCTCGTCGCAGTACAGTCATATGGACGCATATGATGCATGTGGCATGCCCCATGCCTGCGCTTGAATGAGGTTAATGTAACATCGCGCTGACGGCTTTGCATACTTGCGGTTGAATCTTAGACTTCTGCCTAGCTCTCGTCAGCCTCCGACTCCAACACCGACTGCAGTTGACTTGGCCATTGTTATTGCTGCTGTTGATGATGTGTGGTAGCCTTGGGGTCTGTGCCAAGTCAGTGGCTTTACGATTCAACTCCAAACGACCGTTATGAAACGCAGCCATAAGTACACAGTTGAGTTCTTCCAATACCAAGATCTGCAGGCTAGATATTTACTTGCCTATTTTCTACTGATTTCTAACTACTTTTTGCTCCATTCGTAGTCTTAGCCTACTTTGCATACACCACGCATAAGTATCAATAGCCCAATGCCTCGCAGTGCCACTTCGGTAATTGTTTAGCGAATACCCAAAAAAAAAAAGACTAAACGCTTAAACAAGGTTAATGGTTCAACTAAAACTAGTCGCATTTAAATACATATGTATATGTATTGTATTTTTAAGATGAATAATTATGTATATGCCAAGATTATACATGAATATAAATTAGGTCATTTTTATACAGTACTAAAAAACGCTAAGTAGAAGGAGTGGAAAGAAAGTGAAAGAGGTCAATTGATTTTTAAAATATTTAATATATTATTTCTAATATTATTAATATATTAAATACAATTGTTTTTAAATATGTACATATATGCCAAGATTATACATGAATATAAATTAGGTCATTTTTATACAGTACTTAAAAAACGCCAAATAAAAACAGTGGAAAGAAAGTGAGAAAGGTCAATAGATTTTTAAAATAATTAAAATATTATTTGTAATATTATTCATATATTAAATACAATTGTTTTTAGACCCTGTACTTTAAAAAAGTACAAAGGGTCTATTAGGTTTGTGCAAATGACATTTGTGTGTAACAGGCAGAAGGAGGCGTGGCAGACCCCATAAAGTATATATATTCTTGATCAGGACGACGAGCTGAGTCGATATAGCCATGTCCGTCTGTCCGTCTGTCCGTCTGTCCGTCTGTCCGTCTGTATGAACACCGAGATCTCGGAAACTATAAGAGCTAGAGACTTAATTTTTTTTTTGTTTGGTTCGTGTATTACATAGGCAGGCCAAGTTTATGTTTTTAATTTGATATCTCATCCCCCTCCCCCTCAAATTTACAAAAATGTTCTTAGTATGTACAGTTTTAGAGTCACTGGATTCATTTTTTGCAAGATTAAAGCTTTAGATGCTTTGCATAGTTGGTGCGAGTTGCAGCCCAATCGGATAAGAAACACCGGAGATATTAGACAAACAATTTTCAGTACCAGGCATTTGGGTAGGGGAGGGGGGAAGCCATAGTGTACGCGGCTACTAGGGCGTATGCGTGATTTTTGATTGTGAGTTTGAATTTCTGTATGAGTATTGGTTATTGTTTGTATTTGCGTGTATATTTATATGTAGAAGATTATGTGTGTGTGTGTATAAGTGCATGTGTATGTGTATGTGAGTATGTTCATATATGCTGCTGCTATTATAGACTCCCAGGGCAAATCAAAGTACAGGGTCACCTACTGTCGGTTGCGTCCGACTGTAGCTTTGCGTCCGACTGTAGCTTTCCCTACTTTTTAAATATGTATATGCCAAGATTATATGTACATGAATATAAATTAGGTCATTTTTATACAGTACTTAAAGAACGCTAAATAAAAGCAGCGGAAAGAAAGTGAGAAAGGTCAATAGATTTTTAAAATATTTAAAATATTATTTGTAATATTATTAACATATTTAATAATATTAATTTTAAATATTTTATTTATTTATTTAGCAAAAATCTGCATCTTAATATAAACCACAAAAGATGAAAAATATTAAATGATAAGCATTAAATATTATTGATAAAAATTATAATAAAATATGTCTAAAATATATAAAGCTTAACACTATAAAGCATATACTACATTAGGAAATATGACGTTCATCAAATTTACATCGAATATTTACCTATTCGTAAACTATAATAGGCAGACAGTTTAGCTAATTAATTATCATAATTTTCACTTCGAAAAACACTTGCAAAGTCTCTATCGAAAGTCATTAATTAATAATGACTCTATTTGGTTTACCCCTACTAAAGTCTCTATATATATCATTAAATATATTGCCCCAAAAATTTCCCAATTTAGGCAGATAGTGTCAGTCCGTCTCTTGTCCCTGAGAGGCTTAACTTTTGACATGTAAAGCGGTCACGATGGCCAGCTCACATTTACTATACTTCTACTATATAAAGTCTAAAAAGAATGCGTCAGTATTGCTTGGAACTTGGCAACATGAAGACGTTTGCGTTTACTGTGCTGCTTCTGCTGAGCTGTGCGGCCCTAGCACTGGGTCGCACCATGGATCGTTGTTCTCTGATACGCGAAATGTATGCCTTGGGCGTACCTCGGGATGAGCTAGCACATTTCGCCTGTATTGCTCAGACGGCGAGCTCTTATCGGACCAACTATATAGGTGGAGTGCAGTCGGATGGCACCAAGGGCTATGGACTCTTCGCGATACACGACAAGTACTGGTGCCAACCCAGCAACGGAGCCTTCTCCTACAACAGTTGTGATGTCGGATGCAATGATGATCTCCTATCGGATGATATATACAAAGCCGTGCGTTGTGCCCAGAAGGTGCTCAGGCAGCAGGGCTGGTCTGCCTGGTCCGCTTCCTGCAACTCTGGACTGGCATCCATAGATAATTGTTTCAGTTGCTAAAATAAAGAGTTTAATTGAGTGAGATCTAAGGCTAGTTCTTTTATCAATTTTGTTGATTGACTGAACTTGCTTTTCGATAATGAGAATCAAACCTACGCATGTGTCCCTTAACTATCAAGAGGGCACTTCAGATAAGGCACAGTTCAGATTACTCCTGGGGGTATATAAGCACAACTCTTCCGGGGTAAAGGCATCAGTTTACTAAAGTCTAATCATGAAGGTTTTCATTGTTCTGCTTGCTCTGGCTTTTGCCGCTCCTGCCTTCGGTCGCACCATGAACCGTTGCTCCTTGGCTCGTGAGATGTCCAATCTGGGCGTTCCCCGTGCCGACCTCAACAAGTGGACCTGCATTGCCGAGCACGAGAGCTCCTACCGCACTGGTGTGACTGGACCCACCAACTCCAATGGCTCCAACGACTACGGCATCTTCCAGATCAACAACTACTACTGGTGCCAGCCAGCCAATGGTCGCTTCTCCTACAACGAGTGCAAGCTGAGCTGCAACGCCCTGTTGACCGATGACATCACCAACTCCGTCCGTTGTGCCCAGAAGATCCAGAAGCAGCAGGGCTGGACTGCCTGGTCCACCTGGAAGTACTGCAACGGTGCTCTGCCCTCCATCAACGACTGCTTCTAAGCTCTTAATAAATGAATATGTATCTGAAAGTGATGTTTCACCTGTGAACGGAGAACTCTTGGTCAGATGTAATTGGCTGTTTCTCCACAGATTCGTGGGCTTTCTAAAGATAAGAGGAGGGAGATGCTGTGGGCTGGGGTAGAGCTACAGGTAGATGGCGAGAGAAACTAATAACGAAAGCAAGAATCGATCTTTCGAAAGACAAGAGACTTGGGAGTAAAAGCACTGGCTAGACTGTGCCTCCGCTCCCCTCCCCTTCCGTTGCTTTCCCTAGCATGGCTGGCAGTCATAATAGGCCGTTGGCCGTTGACTTGGAGCGGTCAGTGAATTCTTAATGGGGGGAACTCAGTGGGCAATAATTTATACAAGTAGCCGCTCAGACCGCTCAGACCGACAATAGTAAATACACACATAAACTAAGCACTTGCCGGGAATGGGAATGGGTATGGGTATGGGACTGGGAACGGGAACGGGATAGGGACCGGGAAGGGGCATAGAAGTGGGAAAGGAAGTGGCAATGCATTAACAGAGACACTAAAAGAGTGAAAGAAAGCGGAGTGCAAGATTGAGGGAACGTCTGGAGAACAGGCTAAAACAAAGCAGGAAACCAAAGACTGGAAAATTATACCATGCATGGGGAGAGCTGGGGAGCTGGGGTTAGGAACTGTCAGCAGACCTTTTCCTCCTGCTAAATGCCAGGTACTAGCACATGCTCGACTCTTTCCTATAATTTGTGCACATTAGCACAACCACTGCCCATGCACTAGGGCATCCTAACTGCACAAGTAATTGCCCTAAGGCCAGAGTTCGGCGTCCCCCAGAAGCGAGATGCCATGGGTCAACTACTTACCAACTAACTACTAGAGCAATTGCTGTGGTTGGCAGTAGTAACTGCCGAAAGAAATCAGTCTAGCGTAAAGTTATGGCGGTCCGTAGATAACAACAGTCTACAGTACAGCCAGAGGCAGTGAAAGAAAGCAGAGTGTGGGGTGGAGGGGGGAAGAATGTGCGAGTACACGACGATCGTCAAGGGGTATGATTTGTAAGTGCTTCAGGGATGGTGACTGATTTAATTGGCGCGAGAGAAAAGTGTAGCAAACGGAATAAAATAAGTAGAATTTATGCTAAAAGAGGAGAGAGTAAGAAAACAGGTAGAGAGTAGAGAGAACAGGTAGAGAGTGGAACGAAATGAAGTCAGGAAACCAGACAGAAAGGAAGTGTGCATGAAGAACGTTAAGTTATGGAAGAGGAAGTCACAACGTTCGATATTATAAATAATATAAATAGATACATTTTTAACTGAATTTTTATTCTAATCTCATACTCTACTACTATATATCAGGCTAAAATTAAGTGTACTATCAACAGAGCACACACTTCTATCTCAGATGCTCAAGCACTCTCAAGTGTTTGCACTGATATCCAAAAGAGAAGAACTGCTTGAAGTTGATTTCAATACGAAAACTCGAAGAAAATTAATGAATAGTAGGCAGGGGGGACAGTTAAGTTGATCAAGGGGCAGCGGGGCATAAAGTCAAAGAGAAAGGGAGCGTGTTCTATGATATAGAACAAGATCTGATTACGGCCACAGAGTCTGATGTGCTTTCCCCCTAGGGACATGGTATATGCCTAAGCATTGCCTGAACTTGCACAATATCCACGGATCGCATTACACACTCCTGTTGTAGTTGTTGTTGTTGTTTTCCAGCTGGTTAAGTAAACATGATCTTGAGTTGTCATTGTCAATGGCCAGCCAAGTGAGACGGGGCAACTTTGAACTACTTTTGGCATCAATTACCTGTCACACCACACAATTTGGTCGTACAAATTATAAGCATTTCACCTGAGAGAAACACAGCGACGACAACTATGTCAAAATCACGGGCTACGCGAGATCCCTGCTGTGATATTATTTCGACAATAAACCTTAATTATATTATTCGAAAGATAGACAAGGTGAAGGGGGAAAGGGGGAGACAGCTGCCAGTTGATATATCACCTTGGGGCACTCAGCGGGCGCAAACTGTGGCAAACAAATCTCGGTGAAAATCATAATGAGCAGTGGAAAAGCTGAGCTGTACACTAGCTGGAAACTGTGATACCCTGTAATGTTATTCTCATTTAAAATTAAATAGTAAACTTATTCAATGTTTCATTTGACTAAATATCGATCGATAGTAGCATCGATTACTTGCCAGTTCTAATAGCCTATAATATTAACAATAGTTAGAGCTAGTCTGACCAAGTTTACTCTTATTAAGTTAGGGTATTTCGCCTGTTTTACTTACGCTTTATCTCAGCTCTATGTTTATTGTTTAATTTGACTAAATATCGATCGATAGCAGCATCGATTACTTGCCAGTTCTAATACCCTATAATATGTATAATAGTTAGAGCTAGTCTGACCAAGTTTACTCTTATTAAGTTAGGGTATTTCGCCTGTTTTACTTACTCTTTATCTCTGCTCTATGTTTAATGTTTAATTTGACTAAATATCGATCGATAGTAGCATCGATTACTTCCCTATTCTAATACCCTATAATACTTACTATAGTCAGAGCTAGTCTGACCACGTTTAGGGTATAGGGTAAGTTAGGGTATTTCGCCTGTTTTTCTTACTCTTTATCTCAGCTCTAGCCCTATGCTGTCAGCCCCGACAGCAGCTATCAAAAAAGCTGACAAAAGTCAGCGTGTTTGGATATTCCAGCACAATTCAAGCCAGCTGACAGCTATGGGAAAATGCGATCTTAACTGTCGTAGTCGCTGTTGTTGTCCCTTGACAGCTGAAAAGTGGTAACATTTCTCTATCATTGTTGTTGCTAAATTCTGTTAATAGTTTTATCTCATTTGTGTGGGTAACAAACTAAAAAATGTGTGTACAACTCTTGCCAACTCTTGCCGTATGCAAATGGGCCAAAGAAATGGAACTGCCATGAGAACAAGTCGACTAGAGGGCTGACTTTATCTCTGGCAGCATCAAAAGACTACTTAAAACAGGGGCACAGACTGAATGGAAAGATACATATAGTATGTAGTCGAGTCCAAGTCATATTTTGTTTTTTATTATTTCTTTTTATTATTGTCTTTTGTAGTCAACTCAAAAAACAATTTGGCAAGGTGTCGGCTTAACACACTTCAGTGAAACTCTTCGTTTTTTTCTCTTATAGTACAAGCCATATTATTACGCGTCGAAAAAAAGGCTGTGATAAATTTTCTTGGGGCAAGAGAATGTTGTAATAAGCAGGATGATTAAAATGCGATTTGGTGTGGCGGGAAAGTTGTGTGCCTGAGAACAGGTAATCCATCAAGTGGCATTAAGTGAGGGCTTAGAAGATCATGGCGTGTCACGTCGGACTAAAGCTAAAGTATTTGCAAATGTATTAAAGAGAAACTGTGAAAAGGAAAGGAGAATTAATCAGCACGTAGGAAAGTTAGAAGAGCTAAAGAGCTTAGAGCTTAGACTAAATAACTTTAGTTTAATAAACTTTTTGCTTTCATTTGAAACGCTTGATAAGTCGCTTGATAAAGTCATTCAACTCAATGGCTGGCCCTTGAGAATTGATACAAATTGATACCACACGCCGCAGTGGCAGGTGTTTACAATTTTCACTGTGTTTTTGTCGTGGAAATATTTACAACAATCACAGAGCCAACAAAGTAAGAAAACAAAAAACTTGTACACAACACAAAAAGCATTGACAAGGCCTAAACCAAACTGAAAATGGCAAAGTTGATCTCCAGCGATTAGACACAAATGGCAATTACAAATACGAGTACATGCTCGGACCTACTTGCATTGGGCAGACGGGGCCTTAATCGTAATTGCAATGAAATTGTTTTAAATTAGACGAAATATTTCATTTTGAATGGAATTGAAGCCTAAAGTCCATTGGCTGTGCCTGTGCTCCAACACGAAGAGATAACGGCCGTGCTTTCATACGTAATTTGTTTTTACGATTGGAAATTAAATTCAACTTGTTTTCCACACAGCTAATGGAGCAACACTAACTACACCAGACACACAGTTGGACGGACTGCAGCCATGCCCAGGGTATGGCAATCGCTTGATTGACGCCACTCGGTTGCGGTGTTTGCCATTTTGCAATAATTTCTTATAGATATCATTCGTTTTGGCCAGACCCGGCCGAGTAAACTGTCATAATGACTCGGTTATGTGTGGCCCATTATATAAAATTTCACTTTTCACAGACTGCACCGAAAGGCCTATCCGAGATATACACAGATACTGCACGACAATTTTAGCAAATTTTCTTACGATTAAATTGCGAGGGGAGCACAACCCTCTATATAGTCAGATATACGCTATAAACATCTGTTTAATGAGTTCATTAATCGACTGATGACAGCCGCACTGGCGCCTGGAAATGTTGGTCAATAAAACCAGTGGAAGAAAGTTGGCACTTGAAGCTGATTATACAATCGCATAGATTTTGTTATACGATTAGGAATCGATATAGATCGTGTACAAGCAAGGAAAGCTGCGATTATACAATTGCAGATATGTCAGAGCTTTGATATAGATCAGCTACAAGTAGGGAAAGCGCTGCGTTAACACCATCCAAGGCAGACTGCAGATCTGAGCAATACCTAGAGATTATAAATCGTTAACAAAGAAGCAAACACAACTTTACTTTACATACAAGCTGGCAACTCCTCCATCTTTACATTAATTGTCGCCTTCTACCTCCTTGTTGTTTGATTGTCAACGGCGTAACTTTATTTGTCGGCTCCTAATTCCTTGTTTAACTTAACTTTATTTGTCGCCTTCTAGCTCTTTGTTGCTCTTTTGTCAACGGCTTAAGTTTATTTGTCGCCTCGGAACTCCTTGCTGCTTAACTTTGTTGGCTTCTAGCTCCTTGTTGAGTGTTGCCAACTTTTGACCAGCAAAAAAAAGCTGTTTTTGACGGGAAAATAGCCAAATTGGCAGCCCTGCCCTTGTTGCTAGCTTGTCAACGCCGTAAGTTTATTTGTCGGCTTCAAACTCCTTGCTGTTGCTGCTTGCTTTCTGATTGTTCTGCTACGCTAGTGTTGCCATGCCAAACTACTTGCAGCATTGCCATCTGCTCAAGCCGCGCGTATCGCTATTTACATACTATTTCTTTATCAGTGAGTCAATTATAAAAGCGTTTGCTTTATAAAAAATAATTGTTCTTTATTAATGTCATAGCTGACTAATACAAGATTGGAGAGTAAGCAGAGTATTGAAGTATTTCACTTGAAGCAGGGATCAATGCTGGGCAATTTGCCGTTGCAGTACTTCCAGGTGGACCAGGCTTTCCAGTCCTGCTCCTTGAGCACCTTCTGCGCACATCTGACTATTCTGGAAATGTCATCGCTGAGCAGAGCCTTGCAACTCACTTTGCAGCCATTGCTAGAGCGTTTGCCACTCGGAGGCTGACACCAGTAGCGATCGTTGATCTGGAAGATGCCGTAGTCATGGGAGCCATCGCTATTGGCTGGACCCACTACGCCAGTGCGAAAGTGGCTCTCGTGCTTGGCAATGCAGGTCCAACGTGCCAGCTGATTGCGTGGAACGCCCAGCTTGGCCATTTCCCGTGCCAAAGAGCAGCGATCCATGGTGCGTGCCAGGGCTGGGCTGACCAGTGCCAGGGCTAGCAAAACAATAGCCAAGCAGATCCTCATGTTGGGCTTGTAACTCACTGGAATGTACTGCTATAACTGTGTAACGGCACGAGCTGTATTTATACTGGAATCGTTGCTAATTTATTGCACTTGGGTAAATATTTAATATAATAAAAATTATAATAAGGGCTGATTATGATGTGTATTTGCCTACAAGCCCAATGTAAATAGGGGCAAATGCTTGATAACTTATAGATAACGGTCGTGGGTCAACATAGGGGGTGTTAAGATGACAAATGTGTGCTTTGCTGGGAATCACTCACGCAGTTACAAGTTAAGTGTTAATGTACTCCAAGTGGGCCACTGAAATACCCAGAAGTATAGGCAGAAGTGAAGTGATGTCTGATTAATCTATATTATTTACTTTATTGATGTCAAAACTGACTAATACAGGAGTAGAGTATGTAGTGTAGTATTCTACTTGAAGCAGGGATCGATGCTGGGCAGGTTGCCGTTGCAGTACTTCCAGGTGCTCCAGGCTGTCCAGCCCTGCTGTCTGAGCACTGTCTGGGCACACCTGACCGACCTGGTAATGTCATCGGTGAGCAGAGCCTTGCAACTCACATTGCAGCCATTGCTGGAGCGTTTGCCACTCGGAGGCTGACACCAGTAGCGATCGTTGATCTGGAAGATGCCGTAGTCGTTTGAGCCATTGCTGTTGGTTGGACCCACTACGCCAGTGCGGTAGGAGCTCTCGCGTTCAGCAATGCAGGTCCAACGTGCCAGCTGATTACGTGGTACGCCCAGCTTGTCCATTTCCCTGGCCAAGGAGCAGCGGTTCATGGTGCGTGCCAGGGCTGGGCTGACCAGTGCCAGGGCTAGCAAGACAAATGCTAAGTAGGTCTTCATTTTCGACTTGTAGTTAGTTAAGGGAATGAACTAGTATTACTTACTAGGCAGTGGCACTCGCTGTATTTATACTGCTAGTCCAAGTTTAGTTTATTGCACTTGTGCAAATATTTAAGGCAATTAGAATATAATTGGACTAGGACTGATTACGAGAGATTGATAAATGAAAGATAGCAGTTGTAGGTCAACAAAGAGCAGTTAAAATGGCAAATATTTGGTTTTCTATGAAAGACTCTCTCAGTTACGAGTTGGTGTAGGCCCCTGTTGGGCATTTCTCCAGAAGACAAGCACTTGTAATGAAGTGTAGTAAAAGGTCTGATTAGTATATTGAATCATTCACAGCGATTAATCTGCGTTTTCTCTAATATCAAATTCATATTATTAAAGCGTTTTTGATAGTCTCATTATAGACAGTTGAGTTGTGCGAATCCTCGCCACTTTCTATGCTATATTCAGTCCATTATCTGCATCTCTGCTGTTTCTCTGTTTGCGTTCAATACGCTCGAGAAAGCTTCGGCAATCTAATCTTTTAGCAGCTCGTGCAAGATTCAGATCATCTCAGACCAAAAAAAGAAGCATGGAAAGCAAAACAATTGCTAACCTTATTCAATCGGCTTTATCGACAGTGGGTTGAGGTTTGCCAGTGCTTCGAGTGGAGTTGAGGAGGAACCACTGATAAGCAACAATGAAAACGAGCACTCGCAATCTGGGTATTCATATTCACATTCACATTCACATTCATGAGTAGTAGATGAGTATTCACATACTCAAATGATGACCTCGCACGCATGTTTGCCGCTGCAATTATCTTTTTCCTAGACTTCATAACGTAACTAATTCCAAATATTTAGCATTGTTTCCTAGCCCTAGGGGCTGAGGGGAGTGTAGACAGTAGGCGAGGAGGGGAGGGACGATGAGTTGGGACTTTGTTCACGCAATCTCGTATGAGGTTGCATGTTGTCTGAGTTGCCGCAGTTATTTATTCATTGTGCGGCATTCGAGATATGCGAGGCTGAAATTGCACTTGATTTGCTGTTGCTTTTCTTCTTCTGCTCTCTTTGGGCTCTCTTCTGCAGTCAAAGTTCCCATCTCTTGCACGTCTTAAGCATGCTTCAAGTTTAATGTCCGATGGGAGTCATAATACTGTGCCAACAGCTCCATTTGACTTCGTTTGACTCAGCGAAAACCCCATTAAAATGCCACTTGAATTTTGACAAATCTGCAATTTATTAGCACTCACAAATGAAGCAAAAGATACGCGATATCATTGGCATTGGCCAGCCACAAAAAGCCTTCACAACCAACTTCTTTGTGTGTGTGTGGGACAAAGGCAACCTTTCTAAGTAGTAAACCCATAAGATATATAACCCTACCACTACCACTAGTCGTAACCCTAGCCCTAGCAGGGCATTGTATACTTGGTCGTAATAGCAATTATGCTAATCAGCGCCAGATGTCGAGGTCTTTACCTTTCTCCACTTATTGCTATAGGAAAATTCAATGAACCTCTGTGAACAATAATGCGAGCATCAAAGTGTTTTGTTGGCTACAAACTCTACAGCTTTACACATGATTTGCTGGCATTATTACAACTTCAGTCTGCGGATTATGATCAATAAGCAGCCCGAAGAAAAACGTGCCCTTTCGCATCTCAAGTATGTATTTTTATTTCTATTTATCAGCAGCCAATCATTTGCGTCACTTGAACGGGTGGCGTGGTTCGACTCTTATACTATATATGTATATATGTATAGTATATTTTATTTTGTTTGCTCGTTTGGCATACTACTCCCGCTTTTTTGTTAGTTCATTGATAAAACTATGGGGAAAACACGAGTAGACCTCAAAAGTAATGGCCACCCAGAGTAGTGGCTGAGGTGACACTTGAAAACGTTGATTAAGGCCGGCAGAAGCAGTTGATAGATACGGAACAATATGTAGTCTGGTGAGAATTTATTGGAAGTGATGAGTGTAATATATAGCATTTTATTTATATAATTAATGAAAGCAGTCAACTGAATTTCAATCTGAATTAAATTTAATTTGAATATCAATGTTATATTTAAATTAGAGTAAATGATAATGATGATGATTGATTGATACAGAGTTGCGGAAATTGTACTAGAATTATACTAAAATATATTTAATACGATATATTCAATATCTACTGCGATTAGATATTTATGAAATAGTTTCTCAAAATCTTATTAATGTAAAATTGTAATTAGTTATTTTTCTCTTCTAATTTACTTATTGTATTTACTGCCACGATTTGCCGACGAACAATCGAAATATATTGGCAACAAATAATAATTTATTTACCTTCTAACTATAATATCAAATTAATTTGAATTGATATTATTAAATATTTATCCTACATTAAAAATATTAAAAGAGTTAGACAAAGGTAACTAGTCATTGTGTTATAAAAAAAGCAAACTATTATAGTACAAAAATTTACATAGGTAAATACTTAACATGGACTTTAAAGAACTACAGTATTTTATAATACTCTGCCTATATTTTTTCTAATAATTTATTTAAACTCTCGGTCATTCTTGAATCCAGAAAATCGACTTAAATGAATACTAAACAGTTTGTTTGATAAAAGATAATTTATTTGATTATTATTATTGCCTTTGGCTACTATTAATGACAGATTGCTTATAAGTAGAGCTGCAAACATAAAATGTCTGCATAATTTTACACAATTTATTTGCTTTCGATTTGAATTAGACTAGTACTAGTAACTAGTGTAATAAAATTGGGAATACGGCAACTCTTACTTAGGCACTCTGACTAATTTATGGGCACATAAAGTTCGGCTGGGCAAGTCAATAAACTTGGTTACTAGTTTTGGTAAACACTGTTAAAGACAGTTAAAGACTGGCAAATTATTGCACTTACTTTACGAGTTTTTCCTTCTTGTTTTTTGTGTTTATTAATTTACGAGTTGAATGCATTTAAATTTCATTTCCATTAGGCGCCTTTATGCTGATAAGAGGGGCTGGCTCTCGCCAACTTGTTCCAGTTTGCGTTCGTGATTTGGGTTTTGGGTCTGGGTCTGGGTCTGGGTCTCGAACTCGCTCTCAATTTTTGAGTTGCGTTTTCGAATTGATTTATGCAAATTGAATGCATGATGCAGTCAGCCTCTTCCTCTTACCAGCTGCCATTGATCTTTCGACACTCTTCCACTCTTGCACTTTTCTCTGGCGTTCGCTGTGGGAATCGCTGTGCATCACTCGTGGCTGATGGCTGATGGCAATTGGCAATCATGTACCTCCCTCGCATGCCGAGGCGTCTGTCCGTCTGTCGGTCGACACACCTGTCCGCAGAGAACAAGAAGCGCTGAGGTATGCAGCGAACGACGTGCTTGATTGCAGTTGATTGATAAAAGAAATGCTAAAGAGTAAAGCATAAAATGGAAAACTCATAGAGCACGTCATAATTTCTTAAGCCGAATCTCATTTGCATAGGAGCAGAGTTACCGTTAGCCAGCGCATTGCCAGCTAACGGTAAGCCAGTCCGTCTTTTATCTCCGCCTCTCTCTGGGCAGTGAAAGTGCGTGTCTCTCTATCGCCTATCGTATATTGACATGCTAATTTTTACTACATTATTTTTACAATATTTTCGCATAAAAACACAAACAGAAACAGAAAAAATTGAGTAACAAATCAGAAAAAACGAAGGCAAACGATTCAATCAGACAGAGACTTCAGCTACAATTCGAGCTCACTGCGAGGTGTTCAATCAGTTGACAGTTGCCACAGCCACAGCCCACATGCCACACGCTGCTGCAAGCCTTCAATCCTGAGTGTCGTTGACAGCGCGAAGCGTCTTATCTGCACACACACACGCACACACCTGTGTGTGTATAGTAATAGTACACCTGTAAGCCAGGCCACAAAATGCTTAATAAACTGAATGGCTTGTTTTTCCGGTGCGTTACGTGCCCCATCCCATACACACACGCGGACTCTCCGTCTCCGGCTAATAGTGTCCACACTCTTTACCACATTTTATGGTTTAATACGAATGCCAGATTCGAGTTCTGCATGAGTAATGACACAAGCCATGACACACACATAAATCTGCTTATTAATTGATCTACTCCACCTCCTCCTCTCTTGCAGCAGTGACAGCTCCACGCTGCGTCGCCAGCAGCGCTTCCATTCACAGTACGACATGGCACCCAGCGTGTGCGATACTCTGTCCAAGTTGCCACCTGCGAATGCTGGCCAGGCACAGGTCACAGCTTCTGCTGCCACTCTCTCCAGCAAATGCGGTGCCAGCAGCTTGAATGGCTCCCTGGCCTCCTACAAAATGGGTGGCTCGGAGCAGAGCTGGCCCCAGGCGCCAGTTTACAGCAAGGAGAACCAACGACCTCCGGTCTACAATCCCGAGGATTATGTGCAATCGTTGCGCAAGTTCACCAAAGGCAGCGGCTCATCCAAGGTGCAATCCATCTACGAGGTCAACATCAATGCCAAGGAGGATGTCTACAAGTCCGCCACATTGCCAGCCAAACACTCTGGCTACAAGTGAGTACAAGTGATCTCCACCCACAGCTGGTTGATCTTACTAATCTGTCTATAATCCCCTATAGAAGTCCCATACCGGCGCCACCGGAGAGCGACAGCGAGATGTCCCTGCGGCAGTTCGGCTCCATCACAGATCTGTTGACCAAGCTGCGTGCCGATCTGCGCGTCTCCTTTCCGAGCTTCGTGCAGGAGTTTGTGGCCACGCCCTCGGATGGCATTAGCCACCTGCTGGAGGTGCTGCGCGCCATACAGATGGCCCAGGCCAGCAATGCGCCGGCTCCACTGGCAGCTGGCACCAATTCACTGGCCATGTCACACAATCCACAGAGCTATCAACGCCGTGCGCTGCTCGATGAGCTCTCCTGCCTGTGAGTAGAGCTAGTTTCTTTAGCTGTCACCATTCCTAATCTCTCTCTCTCTTCATTTAGGCAATGCCTGAGCATTTGCTGCTCCCGATCTCTGGATGCCATAGCCCGCTTAGGCAACACACCCGTTGGCCTAATGCCACTAGCCTCCTCGGCCACGGGCCAGGGCATACGTGGACGCATACTGGCCCTACAGCTGCTCGCCTCCGCCTGTGACCGCCAGCCGTTTGGTCAGGGCAATGGCGGGCAGAAGATCAGTGCCGCCGGACACACTGCCGTCTCGGAAGCCATGTCCACGTTGCGTTTGCGTTGCAGTGAACCCGTACGCTTCCGTCTGCTCATCGGCATACTCAACAGCGGCGGCGGCTCAGGGGAGCTGCAATGCGCCGGCATCAAGTGAGTAACGAAGTGGTTTAAACATTTCCATTGGTAAACTGTATCCTAATCCTTAACAGATTCCTCAACACATTCATTGAGAGCGCCATCAGCCTGCAGCAACGGCTCTACATACAAGCGGAACTCTTTCAGGCCGGCCTGGAGACCAGCACACTGGCCCGTACCATATCCTCCTCCTCGCCTTGGCTAGATGCGTTGCGCAGCGAGTTGAAGCGCTTCAATGAGCTCCACATCGACGTGGATAAGATGATGGCTCAGGCCAGGGATGCAGATCGAGTGCGCAGCCAAATGGTCATACTGGAGCGACGTGTGCAAATCCTGCACGAGGAGAAGGCCGTGCTCACCTCCATGGAGCGTCGTCTGCAGGAGCGTTGTGCCGAGTTGCAGCGTGAAATCTTCCGGCTGCAGGGTGCTCAGGAGTCTAATTTCAAACCTGTAGAATCTCATCAGCCAGTGGCCTTGCCGCGCCAAGTGCCACCCACATCCAAGTTGACGGCTGGCAGCAAGCAGAGCTGTTCGGAACACGAAGATGAGGGCATCAGTAGCTCTGAAACGGGTGCCTCACTGAGTCCTGTGCCCATTCTGGTGCTGCCCTCCAAGTCGAAGCACCACAAACAGTCGCGCAAACAGGTGGCGCTGGAAGACGATGAAGATGATGCCGCCACCATAGAGGATGTCATCGAGGAACTGGACAATATTGTGAGCGAGGCCGAGAAGCAAATCTCCATACAGGCCGCAAACAAACCTCCACTGCACTCCAAGCCACGCCAACGAGCCGTGGAGCGTGCTCCTGTGGAAGAGGAAATTGTGCCGGTGAATATTGTGCCTCAGCCGCCGCGGAAATCACGTTCCCTGGCCCATCTGGTGCCACGCACTGATTGCTCCGAGCAGGACGGATCACAATATGGCATGCGGCAACAGTCTGGAGATGCCGCTGCCGTGGAACGCCTGGCCGCCATGCAGACCTTCTTCGACGAGGTGGACTACGATCCGCCTGAAACGGATCAGACCACGCCCTATGTTATTGATGCACCCTCGCCGGATATGCCTGAGGCGGAGGCCAATACCACAGCGACGGCTTACAATGCCAGCACCAATCGGGAGCTGTTAGATGTCATTATGAATGCACGCCACGACGAGCACGATCCGACCATGCTGGCACTGAGGAATAGCACACAGACTAGCGCTCCAGTCGAGCGTCCAAGCACCAAGCCTCCGGCTCCTGCGCCGCCGGCACAGCATTTCAATGGAGTCTTCTTTATGACTGGCATGAACACACCTCAGAAGTACCCCAAGCCGGATCTCACAGCAGCACTGCAAGCGCGTCGCGTTACCAAGAACGTGGAGCGTCTTGAGGCGGCCTTCGCCTCCACGCACGATGCCTCCCAGCTGCTGCCGACCGAGGCAGCCGTCGTCAGGGAAAAGTCACGCAGCAATCAGCAGATTTACTTCAGCAGCAACCCTACTATGCGAATGCTCGACTACCCTGGCCCAGGTCAAGCGGCGGGCAATGCATCCGCGCGCACTCGATCCTATACGCAGGGCTCAAAGGTTACAGATCTTCCCTCTGGCCTCTACTAAGATTACCTACTCCAAACGATACTCCAGCTCCTGTGCAATACAAATCACGTCTAGCTATAAGTCTTTATTCCATTTCATCAGTTTTATTTAGGTAATACCCACTACTTCTAGTATTCCCTAGCATAGGTTCGGTGGCAGCTTCGATCGGGTCCCTATAACATAAGTCACTTGGTATTAAGCATTTCACATACTTTATTGTAAACTATATTATATTTATATTCCTTCAAGCGATTGCAAATAAAACTATTATTTTATTTTATGCTTTAAGAATATTCATTTATTGTGAAAACAAAGAGAGACGCTTAGAAGCAGTCGTTGATGGAGGGCAGAGCACCGTTGCAGTACTTCCAGGTGGACCAGGCAGTCCAGCCCTGCTGCTTCTGGATCTTCTGGGCACAACGGACGGACTTCTCGATGTTATCGGTCAACAGATCGTTGCAGCTCAAGGCGCACTCGTTGTAGGAGAAGCGACCATTGGCTGGCTGGCACCAGTAGTAGTTGTTGATCTGGAAGATGCCGTAGTCGTTGGAGCCGTTGGAGTTGGTGGGTCCAGTCACGCCAGTGCGGTACGAGCTCTCGTGCTCAGCAATGCAGGTCCACTTGTTGAGGTCGGCACGGGGCACGCCCAAATCGGACATCTCACGAGCCAAGGAGCAACGGTTCATAGTGCGACCGAATGCAGGAGCGGCCAAAGCCAGAGCAATAAGAACGATGAATGCCTTCATGATTATATTTCAGAATAACTGATGTGGACGGAGGCGAAAGTCTTACCTTTTATAGGCCCAAATTTCCTTATCTGGCAAGTGGAAAAAGCCAACCTCAATAGCAAAAAATTATAATTTTGCACACATTCTAATCGAATATATAATATTGGCGATTGCAACAATTAACTAAATATCAATGAGCTATTTAATTGATAAAGAAAGTATAAATATATAAGTGATAAAGGCTTGCACTTATTATTTTGTATATCAGCTTAATATTAATACATTTGGATTGGCTCAGTTTTCCCCGAATCAAGAATACTATCACTTACGTTCTCCATTTTTATATAGACTGACTTATGTATAAGCCAAGTAGTTTATCAGCTCCAATTAAATTATATTTGCTAGAAATTGATGTAGTTTTAAATTTGTTTCTTTTTCAGCCAAATTTCTATGCTGCAACCAGCTGAAGTAACAGGCGAACAGAAATGCGTAGCAGGTGACTCAGAAATTTCTGAACTCAACTAAAATTATGCTACACAATTTTTATACTTTGCGCGGTTAAATTTCAATTGCCTATCGTCAACCTCGCATAACAGCAGCACAACCTTGGCTAATTTGGATTCACATCTATCTCATACTTACCTTTGAATACTATTTAATCTGTGTATTTCAACAGATTTATGGCATTACAGCAAGAGTGCAATGAAAACGCATAAAAAAATGAAGTTAAATTTTAGCCAAGTGCACAACCTAAGTTAGGCAAATTCACAACCCTACTCATGCCACAACTCCGAATAGTCACTACAATCCCCCCTTAAAAATATCTTGCTCAATAGCATGCAAATAGCAAATAAATCTGCTCGAGAGGTAACCAACAGAGGAAATTATATTACTTATATTTTACTTGAAATCGAGTTTTAGGAAATAATTGTACCATTGCGCCAACACATAAAAAGCGCTAATTTTGGCGCAAAAACGCCAAGTGTGGCAGCCTTGCACACATATCTAGGGCGTAAAAAGAACGTATGCAAAAGCAAATTGTTTGTGTCTATTCGAGCCCGCTTTACCTATGTAGCAACCAAAAGTATGCTATACAAATTTTACTCTGCGCAGTTTAAGAAAAAGTGTTTTTGCGCCAACGTGTACAAAAGCGCCAAATTTGGCGCATAAACGCCAAGTGTGGCAATCGTGTTGTTTTTATTAAAGTTTTCTAATCGGAAGTGCGCAGAGGTTCTAAGTGAAGAAAAATAAATATTCAAATAAAGCTCTACAATTGATTGAGAATTAATAACAACAACAGTGTTGAAAAGGAAGCCGACAAATGTTTAATGGTTAGCGTGAAGGGGCTTTAAGTTATTAATACGCTTTAAGACGGTTATGCGAAAGAAAACTCGGTTATCAGTAATAACTGACCACGACTACATACATACGTTCAAAGTATATGTGTACATACAAACAGTTGCATTGCAACTGGCCATATTGATTGACATAGAAATAGGGAAAGAACGAGAGTCTCATAATAATGCAGTGTACAAAATCGGCATACATATTAATGTGTGTGTGCTTGTGTACTATATACATATGTGACACGAGAGCTACTATGTGTGAAGCATATAATCAGCAGATCTAGTTGAGTCACGGCTCAATGAGACGCAGATGAGGGCGCCTGCCTCAGTCACCGTACTATTAATACCCTTTCCAGAGAATGAGGTATTATAACAGCTTGCGCAATAATTTAGTGGCAATTACTGCGATATCAAGGTCTAAATCGTAAAGTTACTAAACCAAGTTCGTGGCCAATTAAACTGGAGCCATAAAACAATGTGGTAGCCAGTTATCTCATTACCATTAATTAGTCTATTCACTGGAATGTAGGGAACTCAGGGATCAGCTAGCACTAATTGCCTAAGCTTGTGTATACGAGAGAATCGGATGTTGTGTGTTATTGATTTGTTGGCAACATTATACGGCCCTGATGCGGCCTGTCATTTCCATCTGTTTCGCTATGTCTAGCGCTCTCTGCGTCGCAGTAATACAGACGACATCTACATTATGCACTAACAATCGTATATATACATTTAATTGTTTACTGTAGACTCATCGCTTACACACTTGAATCTCAAAGCGCACTGACATTTTTGTCCCATTATAATTATAGTATAATCGTCATCTTAAGCAAGATTACAAAGTTCAATCGGCAAAGCTGAATCGACGGGCTGAAAAATACGAGTAGAACTGAGCCATGGCGTGGCTGGCACTCGGAGCTGTTGCTTCCGGTTTTGGTACTACTAAATGTTGGTTCTGTCATTAAATAGTTATTGTTATAGTCATAGTTGTTGTTGTTGTTATAGTTACTGTGTGTCGCACTTAACCAAATGTTGTCACTTGTCCTTCTCGCTTGAATCTATTCTAATCCATGCTCAATTCTTATCTACAGTACTGCAGCGCCTACTGGGTGGTGACAACCCACCGAACAAAGTTGTGGAAATCAAGAGCGAGTCCCTGGGCACCCTGCAGGTATTGGCCCGAGATGATGCCATGGTACTGTTCGCTCCACCCTACAACAGCACTGACAAACGCGCTGTCTATGAGATCGTACTGCAGCGACCCACCTCCGATTCGAACACCACCTCGTTTAGCCTATACCGCTCGCCGTTGCAGCAGGAGGCCGAAGAGAAGTTCAATACCTTTATGCAGCGCCTGCCGGACTTCGTGGGCATTGTCAAGGAGGTGTGTGAGACTCGTCCATTCCACATTTTACACTATATTAATCTTTACTTTCGTTGCAGTATTACAATGTGAATGGCTTGCAAAAAGTGAGCGATGCGCTCAACGAGAATCCCTCGTGGACTCTGGCACATCTGGTGGCATATTTCAACCTCGTCGACTATATTAGCAACCCAAAAGTGCTGCAGTGCGTCGATGTGGCCGATCATACCACGCTCATGTCACCCTTTCAGCTGGCAATCAAGCAGGGTCACATTGAGATGGTCAAGGTGTTGCTGCCGCTCAGTAAAATGGAGCACTTGGACATTAATAGCAATTCGGTGTTCCACTACGCCGCCAGCACAACCAAAGAAATCATCAATGTGAGTACGAGAAGTAGTCGATTCTCTATCGTTCTAAGTCGTATCGTATCTTACAGCTGCTCACTGCAACCAATATTGTTAATCTGAATCACATTAATTCGGATGGATACACGCCGTTGCACTTGGCCTGCTTAGCGGATAAGCCGGAGAATGTCAAGATGCTGCTGCTCGCTGGTGCCGATGTCAATAAGAATGCCAAGAATATTAGTAAATTGTACAAGACCTCAACGCCCACATCGGTGGCAAGTTTTCTCCGCAACAATGCCAGCAAGCTCTACCAGCAAGACATGAAGTACGGCGGAACACCGCTTCATTGGTGCTCCTCCCGCGAGACACTCCACGCCCTGATCATGGAGGGCTGCGATGTGAATGCGATCAATTTTGATGGACGCACCGCTTTGCATGTGATGGTGGCACGCAATCGATTCGAGTGTGTGGTCACGTTGTTGGCCCATGATGCGGACATTGATGTGCTGGACAACGAGGGAAATGCAGCACTACACATTGCCATCGAGAAGAAACTGGTGCCCATTGTCCAGTGCTTGGTGGTCTTTGGCTGTGACATCAACCAAAAGAACAAGGAGGGCAAGACGCCACGTCACATGGTGGGCAATGATGCCAGTGGTAACAAGGAGGATGAGATCCTCTACATATTGCACTCGGTGGGAGCTAAACGATGCTTGGACAGCAGCTCCAAATGTCCACCAGGCTGTAATGCCAAGGGCACATACAACGGCATACCGCCAGATCCGCCAGAGTCTGTGGAGCAGCGGGAGCATATTGAGAATATGCTGGCAACCACCAGTCGACAAATGGTCGGTAATTTTCTAGGTGCTGCGGCCAATGGAATTATGGAGAAACATGTGCAACCACAGTGGGTGTTAATGCATACACACGAGTCAATGTCAACACTAATACATGTTTCTCTTACAGAGTGCCCGTTGTGGTCGACACGGAGAAGGAGCAGAAGGGTCAAAGCATCATGGACGCGTTGCTGGGCATGTTTACCACTAAGGTCAATGCGGATGAGCTGAAGAAGGACAACTCCTCGGGCAGTCTAGCTGGTGGCGCTGTCTCACCGCCATCAGGCGTAGCGACTCCAGAGCAATTGCCTTCACCTACATCTCCAATTCGTGCAGAAGTTGGCGATAAGCCATATGGACGTGGACGAGTGCTCTGCTTAGACGGCGGTGGCATACGTGGTCTGGTGTTGGTACAGATGTTGCTCGAGATTGAGAAGCTGTCGCGCACTCCTATTATTCATATGTTCGACTGGATCGCCGGCACAAGTACTGGCGGCATCTTGGCCCTCGGTCTGGGCTGCGGCAAGACCATGCGTCAGTGCATGGGTCTATATCTGCGCATGAAGGAGCAGTGCTTTGTGGGTTCACGGCCATACAACAGCGAATTCTTCGAGGCGATACTTAAAGACAATTTGGGCGAGTTCAACGTGATGACAGACATCAAGCATCCTAAGATTATGGTCACTGGTGTAATGGCGGATCGCAAACCCGTCGATCTGCACCTGTTTCGTAATTACACAAGCGCCAGTGATATCTTAGGCATTGTTACTTCCATAAGTAAGTGCAGAGTATTCCCAAATTGAATCTGTTCCATTATACTAATTCATTTTCTTTCAGGTAATCGACGCATACCTCCTCCGCAACCGGAGGATCAGCTGGTTTGGCGTGCAGCTCGTGCCACCGGCGCAGCTCCCTCCTATTTCCGTGCATTTGGACGATTTTTGGATGGCGGTCTCATTGCCAACAATCCAACGTTGGACGCCATGACCGAAATACACGAATATAATATGGCTCTTCGTAGCGCTGGTCGTGAAGCTGAAGCCATACCGGTTTCAGCAGTGGTTTCACTCGGCACTGGCCACATACCGGTGACTGAGCTTAAGGACATCGATGTGTTCCGTCCGGAGAGCATATGGGATACCGCTAAGCTGGCTTATGGCATTTCGACAATTGGTAGATTTGCACTTAATTTTTAATTTTACAACCATTATATTCATTATCTCTTTGCAGGTAATCTACTCGTGGATCAAGCCACTTGCTCGGATGGCCGTGTGGTTGATCGAGCCCGTGCTTGGTGCAGCACCATTGGCGTTCCCTACTTCAGATTCAATCCACAGCTGAGCGAAGATATTGCGATGGACGAAAAGGACGACCAGAAGCTCATCAATATGCTGTGGCACACCAAGGCCTATATGCACACCAATCGCAACAAAATAATCGAAATGATCAACTTCTTGAAATAGCGCGCAAGACGGATTTAGACCGCACACATTTCGAAATGCTGCATCATTTCCCTAGGATAGATTTTCGATATAATAGGTGTCGCTTTCCGTCTATGTCTGCACACTATATTTTATTCAACGATACACTTGTTCTCCTCACCTTCCGCGGTCTAAATGTGGACATCTACACCCCAATCCATACACCAAATAATGCAACCCACCACAAATTCCAATATCGATGAAGTGACATATTTGATATATACAACTAACACACAAGTCGCAGTCAGTTTTCATTTACAACGAGGCTAGCTAAACGTCCCTAACTAATTACGCTTTGAACATTGTGTGAACGGATTATAAGCCCTTAAAATTATGTTATTTTTTTGAGTTGAACTCCTACTATGTGTATTTTAATTTATAAATGCTTTGCCAATTGGATATTAAAATGTTTGTTGTAAGCATTCCGCGCCGTTTTAGAAACTGATGTATGTGATGAGCACGAATTTTAAAAAAACTTTATAATTTAATGCAATAAATAAGTGTAATTGATTTATTTATGCGCCTGACTCTTTCATCGACTTGTGGGAAATAATTGAAAGTTGGTAGGGTCGTTCTAGATTTTTCAATTAATTAATGTCAGTCCAAAATTTCGTATAACGATTCTTTTTTTGGCCTTTTTCTACTGCAAATTTTACCAAGGCCTCTGCCCTATAAGAAATTGCAGCATACATTTTGTTGTATGTAAAAATGTTCGCCCTAATTTTTTGTATTGTTTTATTAATATTTATTCATTCATTTATAAATTAACACCACATTCTAACAATATAATGAACATTTTGGTATAAATAATAATAAAATAAGCTGCTCTAGTCAGTAAGAATGCATTAGTTTTTTGGCTAAAATAAATGCTCACTTAACGAAAGGTTTATGAAAGGTTTGCTTCTTGGCTATTATTAGTTGCTTCATCAACCTGAGAGCAACTTTAAACTAAAAAGTGCGCCAAAAACAATTTAATCAACAGATTGATGCAAGAAAGACGCCAATACATTTTTTATAAATAATATTTAACCAATACAACATCAATATAAATATACATATATATATATGTATATATGTATATATCTTTTACTTGTATTGCAATTGGATGCGTAGTTAAGAGAAAATACTTAAATTACCAAATCTGCTATTCAGGCCTGTTCTCATTTTCGTATTCGATCAATTGAAAAAAATGGGCTTCCAAATTTCAATTCATCGTTTTCTATTAGAATTATATATAGTCCATTTCGAAATAGATTAACAGGCCTGATTATTAAAGTATTTTTCAATGTTTCCGAATTGCCTGAAGAATGCAGATTGGACATTCAAATTGATTCAAATGCAATACCATCTCAGCCCATCTTCCTGATCACAAATACATATGTATGTATGTATGTACATTTTGCGGGTCTGCCTGGTCTACACATTTGTCAGTTGCTCAAAGATAATGCATCCTCTTCAAGGTATAGGGTGTAGCAACGCAGATATTCCCAGCGCGCACATTAATACTCAAACACACATACACACATTTTCTATATAGTATTACATACATATAAAGTACGGCGTGCATGTATACTTATACAAAGAAAGCCGAAAGCTTTTTTTTTGCATTTTTTTACGTCGTAGCCGGCTGTAGCTTCTAAATTTAAATTTCACGGTCAAGGTCGCGTTTGCACCCGCTGCTTACGTCGACAGCAGGCGCACGGTAACGTCGCCGTCGCGTCGCTTAACGACGTACAGTTAATAGAAGTAATAACAATAGAAGTAATGGAATAGCATTCATACACATGGGAATATATTGTCGGTGTTTATGTGAAAATCTATGTAAGTAATTGGATAATATGTAGTATTTATTACAGTGTATAATTTATGTATATTTATTTAATTAAATTGCCTCTAGCAATAGTGAAATTTTCTTTAACGACAATGCGTCTGCTCTTTGATAAATTCAAACGGCACAAACTCACCTCAGCCAAAGAGCTTTTACGTGCTGTCTCTTAAATGGCGCTCTTTAGTTGAAGCTTTCGCTCTCCGCTCTTTTCGGTTATCGTTTTGGCGGCTTCTGCCGGCTGCGTTTATCACGTTGCCAAACGCTGCACGCCGGCTCTGGCTGCACTTGACTGCACTCGGGCAGCGCATGAAAGCGGAGTTTGACTGCGTCAGCGTCAGCGCCACCTGACGTCGTCGTGACCCAGAAGAAGCAGAGCAATAAATATAGACGGGCACAGATAAAGCAAAACAAATATCATATGCATATGCATATGCTTACTATATATTCAAATGAGTCGTTCGATTACGATTTCGAAATTGACATTTGGGAGCGAACATCAAAACATAGGAAATTTATCGCCTAGCGACGGCGGATTCGCTGGCTAAAAACAGATTCTAAATTTGCCGCGTGTTTTAATTAAACAATATAATTTATAATAATTACCTTTTTGGCTGAGTAAACCAGTTGCACAAAATACTTGTGACTCACAATTCACTCGGATATCGTATAATATGCATATAGAAATCCGTATATAAACATTCATGTGATGTCTCAAGGTCGCACTGGCAATAAATGCAAAATGCAAATAAATATAATAATTTAATTACTTATTTCATTAGGCGTATCGCAACAGTTGTGCAAGTACTCCGATTTACTTCATTTCGCTATCGTTATACTATTTGCTGGCGATTGGCTGCGCCGTCGCAACACTCTCACATTTTCCGAGCTTTTCCCCAACTCCCACCACCCCCCCCTCCGCTTTGCGTTGTCTTTAGCAATTACCCAAATTGATGTCAGTGGGTTTTCAGCGTGGCATTTTCATTTTCACTTTCGCAGCCCGCCAACTTTCACACAAGCAGGGGGCCACGCTCCCCCCCCTCCTCTGCTAGTCTATGACTTGGCATTCAGTTTAAATTTGAATATAATTTATCTAGTTTAAGCTATGATTGCGGGAGCTGACCATTAGCTAAGTTTTCTATACGCATGTCGATTCAAAAAAATGACCAAAAAGTTCTACTGAATTTAATTTGTTTCGCACTTAATTATTCAAATGCTCACACACAAGCAGCGACAGCAGCAGAGGCAGCGACAGCGGCTGCGACAGCGACGCTGACCTTGGGCTGCTTGGCTGCGGCTTCGGCTTCAGCTACTGCTACAGCCTCAGCTTCGGCTACAGATTCGACTCGCCCGCGTGGACGATAAATAACAACAACAACCAATAGCAACAAGAACAAGGCAAATGCCAAAAAAGAAGAAGAAGCAAAATATTTGATCGTAAACTCATATTACTCGAGTACTCGGCCATTACTCAGGCATAAGAAGAAGAGCAGCAGAATTATTTTTACTTATGTTGGCAACAATGTAGCAACTACGTAACCGAATCTTCATCTGTATCTGTATCTGTAGCTAAGTGTCTAATTGTTTATTTGAAAGTTTTTCAAAATAGTTTTTCTTGCCTCTATGAATAAATGCAAAAACAATACGCAGTTGAGATTTGTTTATAGTGCGCAGTTTCGGGATAGCTACAACTGTTTGCCATATCTAAATAGCTAAATATCTAAATAGTAGCTGAATGGCTGATATTGCCGCGAGAGAATCAAGTGACATCATTTCCATGGGATTTCAAACGATTACGATAACTGGATGTCAGTCTCAGTCTCAGTCTCAGTTCTGATTGAAAAGGTTTTTTGCAATTGCGATACTTACTAGGTACTTAGTACTATTACAATTTCCTTGTACTGGCTTTTCGCTGTACTGATGCCCTTCGTATTCGTAGCTCATTAAATTTCATAATACATATTTCCACTTGCAAATAACAAACAACTCAACTCAACTCAGTCCGCGCCTTCTGCCCCCTTCTGCCGAGCCCCCTGCGAGTTGTGCGCCATTCACCTGTTGTATTAATACCGTTTATTTGCATTTAGAGGGTATGTTGAAGGCGGGATTAAATGAGCTTGATTTAAAACTAACTGTTATTAAAGATAATTAATTAAAGTTGAGCTTTAAAAGTTAATTACACATGAGATATTGTGCTGATAATTACCTAAAGGTAAATTGATAAATTACAATAGTAAATAGTTGAAATATTTCAATTTACTCATAATATGCACATTTATCGAGATACATATATATATTCTGTATATCTGTACAGCAGAGTCTGACTCATGTTTTATTCTGATAAAATTCCCGGCTCTATTATCACACATCATATTTCACTTGGAATAATCATTAAGTCAACATCCCTACCATGTAGTAGAAAGAGTAGTGTATTCGGTACAGGGTATGCTTCAGTGTTGCCGAGTTATTGTTATTGCTGTTGCCTTTCTTCTTCTTCGTCTTGCTGTTATGAGTATTTCACATTTGTTTTTATTCTAAGCGAAATTCGTATCTTGACCTTGAGCAATTATTGTTTATTAATATTGCTGTTTGTTATTTGTTTTCTCTGCCTGTGCTTGTTGCACACGTATGTATTTACATTTTTATTTTGAATAGGAACTTTTTGCGCTATTCCTGTTTTATTCTCGCTACTTGTTGCTGTTGCTGTTGTTGTTGCTGTTGTTGTTGTTAGTTTCGAGTTTTGGCGCGCGCCAAGCGACTCGATCTTCATCTCCCGCCTAGCAACAACAACATTTGGCGTGTGTGTGAGTGTGTGTGTGTGTGCATGTTAATCAATTTGAGACGCACACGTGTCGATTATTGTTGGAAATTCTCATAACATTTTAACGGGGCTGCCAATCAAACGTACTCACACAAAAAAAACAACCTCATGAAAAACCGCGCTACGTGCGTTTGCCGACAATAATTATAATGGATCTATTTGTGTTTTATGATGAAAACCAAGATCACAGTATATTGGCATTGGCATTAACATTTCCTATGTTATTAACCCAGCGATTAGCATAGTTACTGTATTTATGTAAATGGGGCAGTAAATTGGATCACAATTAAATTACGAAAGGTTTACACAAATTGCAATTGATTTGCATTCACTGTTGTTGTTGCAGTCTTCCATGTCTCCTTCTTCTTCGGTCTTGCTCTCTTCATTTGCCTCTTCTTTCGTTTGCAGTTCACAGTCCTTGAACCTCGTGCAATATGCAGATTTAGTTGTGCAAATATCGTGTACTTTGCAAGGCGAAAAGTGCAGTGAAAAGTGTAATTTAATAAGGTTGCGAAATGCAGAATCAAGTGTAGCTAGGCTTTATATTGTTACTACTATTACACGACTAGGATACACCCTGTTGTAATGAGTATATGATGGCTACCTGGAGATAACGGCGATTACTCATATCATACGATAACTGCCGTTGACTTGATGTCAATCTGCTGCTCCCCATCTTCTTACTCTACTCAGTAAGTACTCTTATACTTATACACTCAATTGATATACTACTCAAGTCTTATACTGGCTACTTCTACTTTACATCTCCCCATCTTCTTACTCTACTCAGTAAGTACACTTATACTTATACACTCAATTGATATACTACTCTAGTCTTATACTGCTTACTTCTATTCTAGTTCTTACGCTCTTCCTTAGCCCTAAAACTCAGACTAAACTGTTCTTATGTATTTACAATTACACCGTATCAATTTCCTTTTGTTTTTGTCTGTGTACGCACAAAGCTGCCTATTAATATGTGTGATTATAGTATATTTTTACAGCAACAGTTACTCACATGCTAAATAAATATAATAGTACGTCATGCCTCTTTTATACACTGTTTCTGTTCTGTCCAGCCCTCGTTCGTGCCCTCTTCCACTCCCTGGCGCGGTCAGGCTCCCTTTTCTCCGCTGCTCCCCTTCGGTTTCCTGAGCTCTGAGCAGCGCGTTGTTGTGAGTTATTTGCGTTGACGTCGCTGCACGAGTTTAGCGGCCCTGTCGCAATTCAAGGACGCGTCGCCGCTTTGTTTTGTTATTGTCTGGACATGTTGTTGTTGTTGTACACTCCCGCTCTCCGCTCTCTTATACTCTCACACTGCTTCTCTATCCCGCGGCTGCAGCGACAGTAACAACAGTAATAACAACAGCAGCGAAAAGTGCATTGAAATCAGAATCAAGCAATGGAATTTTTAAAATGTATAAAAGCTTATGTGTATGTATCATCTGTATGTATGTACATATGTACATATATTGCTTTATATATGTATTTTTTATATTTCGAAATGTACTCGAACTTTGCATTTGTTTTGCTTTTGTCGCCGCATTTGCTTCATTTTTATTTATTTAGAATTTTAACGCTTATTTCGGGGCATATTTTATGGCCGTCTTGATTTACTTTAGCAGACGCAGCCAGCTCTAAAAATAGCACAAACAATACCCGCAATACATATGTACACAGGTATGTACATATGTACATATGTATGTACACATATGTAGATAAAGTACGTACGTACCTTTGGCACAGTCAAGGTCACCGGCAGGTGCAAGATCGGACGGGGGTAAGCTGTAGCTGTAGCCCATAAATAACATTTCTATTTATCTAATTAACAAATTAAACTCAACAAAAGCCGCGCTGAATAATAAGCGATAATTTCGCAAATACTCATAAAAAGTAAACAGTATTTTATACTGAAACAGCTTTTAGAAAGAAAACAGCACAGATGGAAATAAAACAAGATTTGGCTTTGTGTTCGGCTCGGGGTTTATGGTCAAGGACATGAGGTGAAAAGCAGCTCGAAAGCAAAACAAGAGCAACTGACGTAAGCTGCATGCCCTGTCGCTAGCTACGTAAGAGTGTATGAGCGGTTTGCATAACGAGACTAGAGAAGGGGATATTGTTATATCAATAGTGACGATTCCTATTAAGCGATCATAATACAGGACATAGTAATATGATTATTATTATTGCATAGTCCACACTCTTTGTAGAGTCTGCCACCCTACCGACTGATATTGTATCTATATGCCATTATATACTTTAAACTTTAAGGCTTACAGTTTGTAATAAAAAGCCCGCAGAGCAACAGACGGACGCAACCGACAGTAGGAGACCCTGGATTTTGCTTTGCCTAGGGCATCATAGCGAACAAATTTGAAATAAAGATTGGACTATAGAATAATTTAACTGGCAAATATATTGAGTCTAGCTCTTCTATAGTAGTCCTACTAGAGGTGGAGAACTATCGATAGTGGGCGCCATCGATAGTCGACGATAGTTTATTTTAAACCATCGATAGTGGCGATAGTGCCATCAATAGTTCTCCACCTCTAAGTTCTACTTGTTGGGGTCTGTCACGCCTCCTTCTGCCTGTTATTACACTTCTTGCACATTCCTAATAGACCCTTTTGCACTTTTTTGAAGTATAGGCTTAGCTTAGTAGTACTAAACTTATACTTGAAATAATACTTGTACTTATGCCTGTGTATTTATATTAACATATGTACATACATACATATGAATGTACATATGAATGTACATGTATGAACTTGGAATAACACTAAGCACTATAGAACCTGCACTGCTTCAACCGATACACAATTCTCATATACCAGCTCATTTAGAAACAAATTTAATCAAATAAAAAACTTAATGCGAAATCAAAAATAAATGAAAACAATAAAAAATGAAGCAACAACAAATTTAATCAAATGTGGGGGCTCGTGCTTTTAATTAATTACTTGAACTTGGAGCCGACGCAACGCCAGACGGAGCAGACGGGCGACTAGTTTCAGTGTTTTATTTATTTAGTATTATTTATTTATTTATTTTATTTCTGTGAGTTTTTCATCTTGGCAAAGAGGCAAAGGCAAAGCGAAGCAAAGCGGAAGTTAAAAGCCGACGGCGAATTGCGCTTATCGCTCGACTGTCTGTCCCTCTGTCTGTCCGTCTGTCTGATTAGCGCACTAGTTTCGCGTGCAGCATCTCTCAGAGAGAGAGAGAGAGAGAGAGAGAGTGCGTGGAGGGGGGGAGTTAAGAGAGAAAGTGATAAGGGGAAGCTCACCTTAATTGAAAACGCAGACAAAGTATATGTTCAATTTCTGCTCGTTCGTTTTGTTAAAGCAAATTCTAATAAACGCGACGCGAACAAAGTAAAAAAAAGACATTAAAATATACAGACGAAAAAAGAATACAGAAAAAACGAAGAAAAAACACACACACACACACACTCGCAAAGCGACAAAAATCAAACACAAAACGTTGCTCAAGGTTAGGGTTATCATATTGCCAAGATCAAGGCTATGCGACTAAAGCTGTTGTTATATAGCGACACACATTTGTCAGTCGTTAGGTGTATGCACACACACTCACACTCGCACACACACAGCATGTGCAGTACGTAGTATGTGGATCTCTGTGCCAGACAGATCGTCGAACGTGCGAGGCTTCTAAAAACTGGCTCAGGGCGGGGGAATTATGAATGTAGTATTTGCCATTTAAAGATTTCAATTTGACGATTTATGGAAGCGTTTTAATTGAATGTATGCTAAATAGATATATATAAAATATCTGGAATATAATAACTGAAAAGAACTGTATCTAAAAGAAAGATTCATTCTCCTAAGTTTAAACATTTTAATAGATCTTTGGTAATAGATTTCCTATCTAAATTTTTGTAACATTTTTGTAAAGATTTATGGAAATGTTTTAATTGAATGTATGCTAAATAGATATATATATAAAATATCTGGAATATAATAACTGTAAAAAACTGTATCTAAAAGAAAGATTCACTCTCCTAAGTTAACATTTTTTAAACATTTTTATAGATCTTTGGTAATAGATTTCCTATCTAAATTTTTTTAACATTTATGTAAAGATTTATGGAAATGTTTTAATTGAATGTATGCTAAATAGATGTATATAAAATATCTGGTATATAATAACTGAAAGAACTGTATCTAAAGGAAAGATTCATTCCCCTAAGTTTAAAGATTTTTATAGATCTTTGGTAATAGATTTCCTTTCTCAATTTTTGTAACATTTTTGTAAAGATCTTTCGCAATGGTTTCCTATCTAAACTCCATCCTACCTACATTCACATTTTTCAAATATTTCGGCACAAGATTAATAACAATCTCGCCCCGTTCAAGGTAGAGTTCTTAAATAGGTGTTAAATATAATGCACAATATCGAAGTCGAAGTGTTCGTAATTAGCTAATTTCTGTGATACACAAACACTCGATATGGCATCGATAATTTGCTGTCAGCTTTTGATTTTTATTGATACGATAGCAATTTTTGATTAATCGCTTGAGGAAGTCCCTGATGAGCTGGCCCCACACTGAGCGTAGAGCAGCGAACACCCGAGACTAGAGACTCGAGACCCGAGGCCTGAGGTCTGTGAGGTCTTTCGTCTAGCGTTGTCATTGGGGCGTTGAGCATGAAAACGGAATCAAGCTAAGATAAACAATTAAGCGAGAGGGCTGTGGCTAAGCCTCAGTTTCAGTTTCAATATCAGAATTGGTATCACAGTGTATATATCTCGGAATCGGAAGTGGATGTAGTTTATTCACGTCTAACGGTGTTTCATTCATTCGATCAAAAGTACAAGTATGCACACGCGAAGGAAAACTGGTTTCAACGATAGACCGTGATATGGCATAGTTGTGTGTGTATCTATAGTATTGTATCTGTATCTTTAGCTGTATGCGGGCGACTGTCAAACTTCTAAGTGCTGTGCTGCTGGCGATTCGCTTTGCTTTGGTTTTCCAATTTGTTTGCACGTTTATTTCATTGTCTGTCCCTCCGTCTGTCCATCCGTCCGTCCGTCAGTCCGTCAGTCAGCTGTCTGTGTTCAAGTTCAAGCCCAACCCAAAGATCAGCTTGGTCAGAGCCGCGCTTAGCTGAGTTTGCCTTCGGCGTCTCGAAATGTATAGAGTTTAGCTAAGGTCAGTCCGCGGCGTTGAAATTGTTTCGACTATTTGGCGACGCCCAGGTCCAAATATTGATGTTGACGCTCTAAATAGAGATCAGAGCTGAGCAGAGCTCATGGCAGAGTGTAGCGCGGAAAAACCTTCACTCCAACAACTGAGACCTCAGCTGAGACCGCGACTTGACACCTTGACTTCAATTCGGAGCAGAGGAGCCGCGACAAGCAGCTCGCGACTCGCGTCTCGCCTCGCGCGCTCTCAACCAAAACTTGACCCAATTTCGAGCGTGGAAATTATGCCAAGACGCTAAATTTAGCCATAATACGAGTGTAGTATAGTATAGTGTATAAAGTAAAGTCTTAACTGAACCTGACCCCAGTTCAGTCGAACGGCAGTGGCTCCTGGTCTGCGGTCTGATTTGGCCTCTGCCCGTGACTCATGAGTTTAATGTCGATTGGGCCCAAGGCGTCGCACGTTGCACGTCTCACGTTTCAGTTGGTTTCCTGTTTGAGTTTTTAGCAGTTTTTTAGTTTGACTCGATCAAGATCAACAAACTCTGTAAACATGCAGTGTCAACCCGCAGTTTGTTGTTCTTCTGGCTACTTATATAGACGACCTGCCAAGTGCCCGATAAGCGATCACAAAGAGCATCAGTTAGCAGTAATAACAACAAACAAGGCAGCCAGCTCTCCCTCTCCCTAGGGCCGCCTCGGTCAATGGACACTATATAAATCTGTCTATTTGTAAATATTATATGATACGGATTGTCGGATTGTGTGTGCAATCGGGTTCAATGGCTTCTCTGGGCTCAGATACTGCGCTGTCAGCGCTTACACCCACACTCTTCACTAATAATCATAATTATATACCCTAGAATTCTGCAGACTACGTGCCCGGCATAACAAAGACCAGCACTTTGCATAACTCACAAAGGATCCAGCGTAAATCACACCCAGAAATCCAAGAGACTCTCGAGAATTGCGAAAACATTTATATTTATGTCAAGGCTAAGGCAGTAAACACAGCAGAAAGAAAGACGGGTAAAAGCAATGCTGCTTTATTAAATTTGACGGGGAATGCGCTGCAGTAGGGAGTGCAAGTCAGACAGTCTGCAGTCTTCGCTCTTTACTGCACTCATTTAGCAAACGGAAATCTGTTCAGGTCAAGCATCCGCTGAGCCCACTCATCACTCTGACCACACAAAGCTCATCATAGCTACACTGCGAGAAATGTATGTTATAAAAATGAGGATAATATATATGGAATTAGCAGAGTCTCTAGTTACTATTTTGTCAAGGTTTGACAGCAATAAACTTACATATATGATGGTAAAAATTAGAGGCAAATTATACTCCAAATTTCAGTCTGTCAGATACTCCAACTCTTCAATACAGTAGTCTAACTTTCTTCAAGTATTTCATACATCATAACTTATAACATGTAATTTCTCTCAGTGCACCTGCAGCCAAGGACAACTTGAGCCGAGTGCGATTACTTATATTGGATCAAGCGATTGTCGCTCTGTCGCATCGCTTTGCATCGCCAACATATTTCCGGCATCGGTTTCAGTCGTAGAGTCAGTTACGTTTCCCCCTCCCCCACCCCCTCTCCCTGTGGTCTCTTTGTCTTTCACTGCACTTATTAGCCGCTTCCTTTGCAAAAGTGCAGAATTGCAGACAAAAGAAAGAAGCAGCTGCCAGACCCTGAACTTTGTCGCCTTTGCTGCAGTGGAGTGCCCAAGTGCAGAGTCAGTTCCCAGTTCCCAGATTCAGTTTTCAGATTGAGATTGAGATTTCTCTGCCAATTTCCACCGCCCCTTTCCCCCTGCTTTCCCCCAATTGCAATTCTTTGTGATTGCACTTGAGTTTGGCCTTTGTTGTTGCTGTTGTGGCTTTGCCTTGAATTCAACTGAACTGTACTGAACCGAACTGAAGCAATGATTAAACGCACTTCCCCCATCCTCCATCCAGCTCGATCTGCATAATGCTCCTAATGCATAAAGCGCACAAGGACCCCGGGCTTCTTCTTCTTGCTCGGCCACCCTTGAACCCTACATTGACCGTTTAATTAGGGCGTGTAAGCACATCAGCGGACTACGCTTTGTATGCGTCAGACGTCAGGCGACGTCAGCCGACGTCAACCCCCTATTGAAACGACCGACCCCCTCAGTCCGACCCTCCCTCTGAAGCCCCTCAAGTGCAATGCCCATGGCATGACGATCGCTCGGTCTATGGCCTGGCACGAGCGTCAACGCTTTTAATTGTGCACCGCATGCCATTTGATATTAAATAAATAAAAGTATATATTGTATATGGAAATATACGACTTTATTATGCCCAGCAGAGAGTATGGAGTAGCGACAGTACAAGGCACACAATGGACCTGTGCTGTATACTCATTCAGCAGGTGCAACTGGGGTGGTGGAAAGGGGAATTGTTAGTCAGGAGAGTCTTTTGGTATTATAGATACAATATATAGATGAGTATAACGTTAGTACTAGACTGCAATGCTACCACGAGCTATGGGTGCTCATGGCTGACTTACAATTCTTCTGGTTTAAAAGGACAATTGATAATCAAAGGAGTCTTTTGATATTATAGATATAATATAAAGATGAATATAACACTAGTACTGGACTACTTCATATATTCACAGATGCAATACTACCACGAGCTATGGGTGCTCATGGCTGATTTACAGATCTTCTGGTTCGAAAGGAGAATTGATAATCAATGGAGTCTTTTGATATTATAGATTTACAATTCTTACAATTCTTCTAGTTTAAAAGGACAATTGATAATCGAAGGAGTCTTTTGATATTATAGATTTAATATATAGATGAATATTACGCTAGTAGTAGACTTCATTCTACCAAGAGTTATAGGTGCACATGGCTGATTTTCAGATCTTCTGGTGTGAAAGGAGAATTGTTATTCACTGGAGTCTATTGATAATAAAGATATAATACATAAATGAGTCTGACACTAGTACTAGACAGCAGTGGACTACCACGAGCCATGGGTGCTCATGGCTGACTCTCAGACCTCTTACTACTCTTTATAAACAAGTGGCATAGCAGCACATCTTTGCTTTTTAGTCTCAATTTTCCTCAATTTTATTATGAGCATTCTTTACGAGTTCAATATGCAGAGTTATCACTGTATACATTCTCCAGTAACTCCCATGGGCTTTTGTGCGCAATTACTGATTAATTTGTTGCCATTATGCGATGATTAAACGTCGGCGTATGCGCTTTGTGCCGTACTTCAATGACCTTAGCGCTATATGTATGCAGTATTATATGACCAATAACAATAACAATACGTAAAGAAAACCCTTAATTCTTGTGCGTCTTAGCAGAATGTTGGTAGGGTGGATAGGGTAACACCCTCTGGCTGTGGTAGGTGCTGCCGGTACACGCCCAACTAATTCGACTCTTGCCTCTGCTTATTACGAGGACAAAGTCACAGCCCTGCACTTGACCCTCGGCAATTTGCGTCAATGTCAAAGCGACACCCGCTGCAACAACAGCAGACATAGGGTTGCACACACACACGCACAACAATTACTATGCAATGACCTTGAACGATGCTGGGCGAAACGAAAGCCTCCCCCCAAACGAATGACCTTTCTGAATGCAACGTACTCTCTCTTGGTCTCACCCTTTGCTTTGTTACTAAAAATAAGCTCGGCGTTAAAAGCTCATGCTGAAGGTCGCACCACTCATTGAGGCACATGCAACTGCCGCGTGCGCAAGTTCAAGTGCAAGGGTTGCCATTGCACCCGCCGCGGCAACCCTGCCTCCTCCATTGACGCACTGACCTTGGCCATGACTGTTGCAGCAGAGTGGTGGGTGGGACGACCATTAGAATTTAACGTGACTTTTGCTGTGGCCCATGCCGGCCGGCTGGTTGACTGGTTAACCAGCTGTCCTGTCCTGTCCTGCCTTGTCCCCTGGCTGACCCCTGACCCTTGACCACCGCCTGGTAGATAGTTATTTATAGCGTCCTGTGAACTTTAGCTCGCATTGCGTTGGCTCGCCACTCGCTGAACTTTGCCAATTTATTTGCTTTTAATTGAAACTTGTCACTTTCTATAGCATGGGAGTGTGAAGTATTACGTCAAACTTTTTTATAGTATTTGTGGTTGGAAAAAGTGCGATAATAGGTTTTTCCGAGAATTGTATAAATAACTCGACCAGCTGAAGATTGATAAAGCGCAATTAAAGTGTGCTCCCATTAGAATGAATTCGTTGTAGCTCAAGTGATCAGAAACTGGGAATTAAATTTTTTTTTTTTTTTTTTTTTTTTATTTATTTAAGTGTAGAATCTGTACTAACAAAAAATGTACCTTAACAACACATGGACGGAAATGGGAATTTAATAAAAATAAAAAAAAAAATATAAGAAAGAAATAATAAAAAATTAAATAAATTGTAAAATTATAATGAAATTTCCATATTTTATTTAAAAATGATGCCATGTGTTTTATTTTCTTTTTTCATTTAAAAATATTATATTGTGTTATAACTTCTTATAGAATGTTATAAAATTCAGTGATTTATCTGTCCCTTCGGTTTAATTGCATTTATAAAAGTGTCAAGTAATGGGCACTATAACACCTTGAAAAGTTCAATACTCATGTGGAATTCATACACATAAACTTATCACACCCTTTACTACTCAATTAGTACAGTATTATAACTTCTTTCCAAAGGTACTACAAAAAACTCAAGTCTAAAAATGCACACAGAATTATTATACAGTAAAAATTAATAATTAGTTTCAATCAAGACTAATTTAAACTATATTTATATATTTTACACTAAATTTAAATATAGTAAGGTAGTCTTATATCTGGCGAGCACACATAGACACAGAGATAGAGAGCAAGAGACAGCAGTAGCTTGTGTGAGTTAACCAAAGCTGAAAAGCTCATAAACCTGGCATCCATTTGCTCCAGCTTCTGCTGCCACGCTCTCCCCAGCCCCCACATGCCACTCAAACAGATAAGTTAATAAAACAAAGTTGAACGACGACACGTGGCTAAAATGCAACTTTGCTGGCAGCGTGACTCGGTGATAACAAGCCACCTCAGAGCAGAGCAGCAGCGTCCTTTTGTTGACCTTTAGCGAAAATCCTGGTGGCAAGTGGCAAGTGGCAAGTGCGTAGGAGCTGAGCCCACAATTTGCGTGTGAGGCACAAAGGTAATATCAGTGGCAGGGGCAGGGGCGGGGGCGGGGGCAGTGGCAAAGAGACTGTGAAAAGCTGCTAAAAGAATCATTTAAAAATCAAATCAAAGTCACGCGCCGCAATGTAATCAACAGTCGGCCAGGCACAGTGGGATAGGCATAGGCAGAGGCACAGTGGGGCGACAGCAGCTCAAGGTTAGGCTCAGGCTGCTGCAGGTGTGCGTGTGTGTGTGTGTGTGTGTGTGTGTGTAAGAAAGGTTCTGGTCCAGTTGAACAATGGTAATGGCATGGAAAACTTCTGCCTCAGTCACATTCAATGGCCACGTGTGGGCAGCTGTGGCGGGGTGGGGAGCGGGGAGCGGGGGTAGGTGCGCCTGGCATTGCCAATGTCAAAGCATGAAATCCTTCGGCTTTAACCTTGAACTTCAGCGGTTGCTAAGGCACGAGGCAGGCAGAAAGCTATAAGTATCTGCCATCTCAGTCGTGCTGTGCTTTTACGTTAACCTTGTCGCAATCTGTGGCATGCGGCAACCCTCCTCCCCCCTCTACCACCCCCTCCCCCCTATGAGTCCTTGAATGTGTGTGAGTGCGCGCCTACGCTGAGTGTGGAAATTTTTACAGGCAAGTTGAAGGGCATTTAACGTTGATTGACGCTAAATAATAACGGCATTTTCTACAGTTACCCCTGAAAAAGCTCTCGTAGCACTGAGCTTTCGCCTTGCGTAGGGGAGCAAAGCTCAGAGCAACGCCAAGTTGACTGTACTTCTGTGACATTGCGCGAACTTTCGCCTTGGCATTGCACGCGCTTCAACTCGCCGCTCTTTGAGCTACACACTCTCTCTCCTCTCTCTCTATGAGTGTCTCCTACTCTCCTCTCTGTTTTTGTGAAGGCCACAGAAGCCGCAAGTTTGTTGGCATTTCGGGCGAAAGCTCTTTGTCGCTGTTGCGCATTTGATTTGACATTTGGGGCTAATGCTTAGGCGCCTGTTACACTGCTCGAAAAGCAAGTGCGTCATCTCTATTGTTGCCGCTATCACTACACCGTAACACACCTACTCCCTACTCCCCTCCCCCCGCTCTGCACTCCTCGCATGGCAAATTCAATTTGCATTTCAAATAACATCAGCAATTTTCCAGGAAATTCGCATAAAGGCGCGGGATAGCATACTTTTTGGCGTGCGCCTGGCATTTAGTGCCGAGTAGCGAGTGTAGGGTTGCCACCCCATGTAGAGTTGTGTGCCACACACACGTGCTCCATCCTATAGCGTATCCCTACTCAACGCGCAATTTGTTGGCCGCATCGTAAAAACTTTCCAGTTGCTTCCTTAGCTCCCTTAAAAGAAGGCAGCGAAAGCACTTTTGTGAATGAAGTTCGAAGCTCGTTTTATGACCGAGTGGGCGTAGGGAGCGGGTAGGGAGGGGGTAGGGATGGCAGGTATTGCAGGAAGCTACAGGAACGCCCTGGGCTAATAAAGTCTGCACGGCGTAGGTCAGAGTTAGCCACAGGTTTGTTCCTTTTTTATGAGACGTTACTATTTATGGACTCTCCTTGGCATTTCTCCCTGTTTTACTCTCGCTGTAACTCTGTTATGTTGAGAAGATGCTATATTTCCGACATATATAGGTATTCTCAAATGATCTACTATGATTTGAGTAAATAAATACGTAAACAAATACAAAGTCCTATGGAAATACGCTCTAATGTCCCCAAGTATCGTTTACTAATTGCTATAATAAACACCCTCTAGCCCTGACCCCACATAACCTCAAAGCACACGCATAAGCAATCACCTCAAGCCGATTATGGGGCACTTAATTTCCATATCGTTATGACTATCATTATAACAATTTGTGCTCAATCTTTATGTCTTACTGCTTACATAAGATGCGTATCACAAACGTGGAGGGTCTTCTTCTTCTGCTCATCGCAAACGAAGCAGAGTTGTGCACAATTTACAAGTATTATTTTTGGAAATTTGAACTTATTATCGATTCAATGTCAAGTGTTTGCCCTGAACTTATGCCCAACTGCCTGTACACTGTGCTAATTTCCTACGCACTCCTACTCTGCTCCACTGCTTGCTTCTTCTTTCTTACTCCCAGCCGAAAGTCACCCTTGAAACTCATATACAGTAGATAGATATTTGGGCAACGTTTTCCTCGGAATTTGCTTGCCAGCTTCCGGTGCGGAGCAACAACAACAACAACAACCACAAGTAAATGCGAAAGCTTCCGGCAGTCAAACGCCATTCCACCCTAAGTATCTCTAGCTTCATCATCCACACACACACACACTCGCACACTTCCAACACGTGTCCTGGGGCACGGTGGAGTGGCATGGAATAATTCGGGCTGGGACTGGGGCCTGGTCGGGTCGGGGCAATGGCTTGTTGTACGCCCGTATACTACAGTTGGATGCGCAGTTTGAGCTCCGAAGCTTTGCATGCTGTTGGTGTTACTGTTGTAACTGTTGTTGTTGTTGTTGTTGTTCCCGCCTGCAAAAACTTCAAGGTTAACTTCCGGTTGTCATTTGGCTCCCTTGCGCAACATTTGGCAGCTTGCGCGGGCTGTCAGCAGCAGCAGTAATAAAACCAGCAGAAATAAACGGAATAAACTCAACTTTGGCCAATCCAAGAGGACGCCATATTGTTTCCACTGACACTAGAAGCATTATGTAATCCCCCACTTGTAGTTCGCATTACAATTGTGGGTGAGTGAGTGATGTAGGTTCCGCTCTGTGGGTTCGTTAAACTCGCTTCGGTTATAAATCTTCTGGCAATCCCTACTGCTATCCCTATCCCTAACCCAATCCAGGACTCTCTACTCCACTCTACTCTATCTGAATATGGCGTGTGTATAGCATAGGTCAATGTACGCGAACTCGCAGCCCGCGTGATATAGTCGAGGTCAATGTCTTGGCTTTCCACACTTCCGTTTCAATTCCGCAAACACCTTCCACACTGCCTTCCGCAATTTTTCGCTGACGATTACGATAACTTTTACTGCGTTTCTTTCGCATTTGCTGTTGTTTTTATTCCACTGCATTCAATTGACTAATTTGATTTGGGATTGGGATTTGTTTGACTGGGAATATGGTATAGCAGAAGTACTTTCGCAGGAAATGTCTAATTATTGGCACAATAGATGTGCTTAAAGTCAGGTTGAAATGGTTGACAATAGAGTTCTAGCTTAAGATTTTGAATCTTAATAAGATTTAGAATTAATGCCAGATAAGTTTCTATATTTCTATTTTGTAGAATTAAATATGTTGTGCTTTATAATTTATAATGAACTGAAGGGTTTTGTATTTTAAAATTCATCTTTTTCCAACTACTTCAACTTTCCATCAATAACATTCAAGGCATGGCCTTGGTTTGCTGTAACATTTTCCCTTAAAATTGTCCTATTTTTTGGATATTTGAAAAGACTGGTGTTTAGTGTGCCTCTAAGAGCTATAAGGTATCATCTTGCGAAATAATACCATTTGAGTTGTACCCGTGATAGCACCACATCAGTCACTCAGTCAGTCAGTCAGTCAGTCAGGCTAAAGACTTTTATATAAATAGTTAGTACTTTGTCGAGTGCCGCACTGCGTAAGGCATTTCCAATTGTTACCTTAATCCAACTAGAATTTGTTCTCGAATCTATTTCCTATTCCCTTATCCCTTTCAACAGCCAACACTAGTGAATGCCTCGTGTTTCTGTGGTTTCCCCTTGCTCAGTTGGTCCCTCCCTTTTGGCAAATTCTTATGAAACTCTAATCCAGTGACCCACTTTGACCACACTGGGTACACTGGCATAAGACAAGTTCTGAGATTTCTCACGCTGCACAAGGGGCGATAAAGTCCGAGTTTTGGACTCAGAAACTCACGACTCGCCACTGATACGGATTCCCGGAATATCGCCGCACATGCGCTGAGCATGCTCATCCAACAACAGCAACAACAATAACAATAAACTGTTTGTTTAAAAGTTTTTCATATTGTGTTCATTTCGTTTTTATTATTATTCTTTTTATTTGTATGTTTTCGTCTTTTATTTGTTGCTTTGTGGGCAAGAATACGAGTGCAAACTTGCATATGGCAGTGTGCATACTCATAATTGTCTTTACGTAATTGTTGTTGTGCCAATTTCAAGGTTTCAGCAATTATTCAATACATCGTGATATCTGTGTGTGTGTGTGTGTGTGTGCTCCCTCTACTTTTTATGCTGTCTCCCCTCTACCCTCCCCCTACTCCCTGAAATGTGCTAAAGTCAACGGGTTTGCGGTGTCGTTGTTATTTCCTGGAACGCTGCTCCAGCTGAAACGTAAACATAGCTTACACACACACACACACATGTATAGTGTATCTGTACACAAATGTATCTGAGTGTGTGTGTGTATCTATATACAATTTAGCGCACTACTTTTCACGCTTTTATTGCATGGCGGCGCGACGTTTCAAGTTCAGCAAAATGCTAGCTAAGGCAGTCTGTGGGCAGGGGGTGGTGGTGGTTGTCCAAGGGGGCAGAGGGGGGCGGAGGGTGGGGTGACCAATGTCCGCTAGTTGTTGTAGCCCAGTGCAAAGACAATTGCGCCGTTGATGACGCACTCAAAACTGCTGAGACCCGCACGGGCAGCGTGAATGACCCGTGGCCACATTTCGGTATACCCGGAAAATGGGTGGAAATAGCGCTACGCGGTTCTTAACACAATTAAAAGGGGTGGCTAGGGGGGGGTACTGGGAGGGCAGAGGCATGTCAAGTGGTCAATGATTGTGCGGTCACAGTGTAGCTGCATGCAACACCCAACCACCACAATGCATTGCACCACACCACACCACACTCTAACTATCAGTAGCTCTTTCTGTATTCAGCTAGTGCTTGATTCCGGTCTCCCTAAAAATGAAATGTTAATTTCTGTTAACATTGTTTACTCACCCTGACCTTTGCTCTAATATGTAGTAGTACCATGTGGGTCTCACACTTGTGTGGTCTCTCGCCGGGGTTTATTTTTGGACATGAGTTGACATTGAAATTACAAATGTTGTTTGTTTTCCTTGGGTACTTTTTTTCTCTTTTTCGGTTGTTGATAGTCGGGAAAAGGGTAATGCGACTAATGCAGGTGGTAAAGCGCTCCGGGTTAGGCTAGGGGATTTTCTGCTTAAGCTATTAATCATAAGAAACACTTTTTGGCTGAATAGTAATTATAGGGACTTCCTTTCTATGCGAAACATTTTTAAGTATGTGTAATATATATTTACAGGAAAACGGATGGAAAGGCTACAGTCGGATGATAGAGACGTGAAGAAACTATCTGAGAAGGCTTTTAACTAATATAGTTATAGTTTATGAAGAGATATATATTTGGAGAAAAGACAGACAAGGTATGTATGACAGTGTATGAAATTTCAAATTGCGACTTTTAATATGACAGTGGGTGTGTATCTGGCTTCAAAAGGAGTTCATATATAGATGAGAACTAATATACTGAATACCAGTTTTTTTTTAAATTTTATTTACTATATATTCAACTAACAGTTTCAGTCATAAATATTATGTTAACTGAATACTCGGATGGTATACATTCTCATATAAAACTTGTTGTGGGGGTTTTAGAGCCTGCAACCTAGGTAGGAGAACTGTCTTCTCTTTAGACAGCGTCACAGCATGCCTATGGTTAGGACTCTAAAGACTCTTGAGAAGAAGGAGATTTACTCTTCAACCGGCTTAAGGTTCAGGTCTGTGTAGAGGATGGAATTCAGTATATATCACAGGCAGTCTGTGGTCAAAGCATAGCTCAATGCTGGAGTTTTTGTATCTTCTGCCGATTGCTGGCTGAATTCCATATATCCCATTTACCTTCTATTTAATGTCAATAGTATTATTAGAATCCCCACATTCTCATACTTATTATTATAGTAGTTTAACTCTACCCTTAAAGAGTCTCCTTTGACATAGTTTAACCTCGTTTTCACTCCTTGCCTTTCTGCTGCCTCAGTTGGGTGCCTCCTTAATCCTCCGAAACCCTCGGGCACAGCTGTTGTCGGTCACAACGCTTCACTGCCCAGACGACATATGATATGACACTGCTGCTCTGCATTTTATGTGCAAATGTCTGCACTCGTTCAGTGACCCCCTTCAAAACGAAACCGAAAAAAGTAATCATAAGGCGAGAGTAGTAGCAGCAGCACCCGAAGAAAGTCTTTTGTTTTGTGGTTAAAAAAAAGAGGCAGCTGAAAAAGATAAACTGTGAAAAGTCTCGAATAGAAAATATGCATAAGTGTTTATGCTGTGATCGGCAAACTGTATGCTCGATAAAGATCATTTAAGCCCAGCTTTAACTTCAACTTCAACTCCAAGTGACCTCAATAGGCAAACAACATTCAAATCTTTCGCTCTGAGCCTCAACTCTCACTTTTGGCGATGCGAGCTGAGCTCAGGGCTCGCTCTGTTTGTCTCTAGAGATTCGAGATTCGTTGGGGATTAGCGGGGGGGAAATCATTCAAATGCGAGCATTGTTTTCGGGAGTTGAACAAACTCGGATGAACTCAATGCGGTGCAATGACACTTGGCTAGAAAGTGGGGGAGGGGGCGTGCAGCACAATGATTATGATTAAGGATTTGAGTCTGTTGAATGTGCAACACTTTCTTTAATAAAAACACAAGACGAAAACAAACTTGATTCTCAGCTGGTGTTGTTGGCACAATTTTCACTTTCTTTTCTCCGCGATTGCTTTTCAAATGTCTCCGTTTCGCTGTTTAAGTTAATTTGGTTTTTTCTACTTTGGATCAAGTTCGGTTTTGGTTTTGGTTTGGGTTTTGGGTATGGCTCTGGTATAGTTTTGAGCCAGTGCTGAGTGGGGTAATTGATGCCCACCTACCAAAACCCAGAGCTGAACTTCAACTGTTGGCCACAGTTAGCCGAAAAAGAAAGTGTTGAACTTTCCAGCTATCTCTGGTCTATAGTCGATAGAGTCTTGTCTCTTGTCTATGTCTCAATTTTGAAATTTGTATTTATTGTAGCGTACATTAAATTGCTTTTAATGGGAAAAGTGCTGCAGATCAACAGATATCTACAAGTATTTCTTTACACTCTTTTTTTCGGGGTGTGTACCAAAAACGAAAGCGCAGAAAATTGTTTGAGGTTTGTTTTTTCAACGGCTTAGAGTGTGTGGCAACTGCTGCAGCTCAGCTCAAGGCCTAGACACTCAGCAGCTGCTGCTGTTGCCCCTACTGGGGGTTCCTTGTAATACAGTTGAGATCACACAGAGACACCGTCCACAGAAATTAATGTCATCTTAAATATTTTTACTACCCAGCTTGGACTGAATCAGCGAGCTTTTGTGCGTAAGACCCTCAGATCTGACCAGAGGGTCATTAAAGCGACTCCACCGTCTGTCGAGGCCAGACTTGGGTTCAGCACGTCTCGAATCTGTCGGGATGTCTTCATTTCCGTACTCTGCGTACGAGTATGTACAATTTATGAACAGTTTCAGTCTACCTGCAGCAACAGCAGTTGCACTTTTTTCCTCTTGTTTTTTATGCCTTTTAAATGCTTCGCTTGGCCAGGCTGCGCTCTCCGTGTGTGTCACTGCGAGTAGTTTCTGGGTCAGCAGTGAAAGTTGAGGCACAAGGTGCAATGTGTGGATGCCCCATTTAATATAGTTTCGCAGTTTATAAAAAGTCCGTTTTGCAGATTGATAGCTCTGCCTCCTGTATGCCCATAATTTACTTCTTTATTGTGCGATCGTTATGAAATGAGTAGCAACTGATTAACAGAGAGTTGAATTTGAGTGTGAGAAACTATACTTACAACTGTGAAATCTGATATGAACTCTGAGTTGGAACATATATAATAATAACCCCATTCACTGTAAATATCCAAAAATATATAAATTTATATCTATAATTTGTATAACAATCCACTATGAACAGACCTTCTGGTCTTAACCTGATAGTAAATAATCAAAAATAATCAAAATATAAAAAATAATAAATAATAGGTAATAAATATTAAATAGTATATAAATAATAATGAATAATAAATAATAAATAATAAATAATAAATAATAAATAATAAATAATAAATAATAAATAATAAATAATAAATAATAAATAATAAATAATAAATAATAAATAATAAATAATAAATAATAAATAATAAATAATAAATAATAAATAATAAATAATAAATAATAAATAATAAATAATAAATAATAAATAATAAATAATAAATAATAAATAATAAATAATAAATAATAAATAATAAATAATAAATAATAAATAATAAATAATAAATAATAAATAATAAATAATAAATAATAAAAATAAATAATAAAAATAAATAATAAATAATACTATAATAAGAATAAGTCAAGAGTACAGTTGAAGCTTAACTCTTTAAATTCTATTTCAATCTTCATTGTTCATCTAAAATGAGGTCAACTGTATAGCATTGATATTGTTTTCTAAGCCTAGACTTCAGATACATCAAAATGGAATATGATACATCACTCTCACTGCCAATTTCAAGCTGTCAACTCAGTCTTTAGTCTTCTATAAAGGGATTTAAATTTCTATGACACGCTTAACCCACAAACACTTCTTTCTCCACTCGGAACTTGGCCTGAACTTCTGGCCTAAACTAAATTGCAGAATTCAAATTGGAATGAGTCGAAATGTCATGAGAAGAAAGAAAAAGTGAAAACGCTGAAGAAATTTGAAGAATTGTTGGTCATACAAAGCAATGATATGAAATGAAATGAAATGAAATGGTAAAAATAGAAACAAACTAGAAAGAAAATATATACACTTTCGCTTTTGCTTTCAATTTCATTTCAAATGTGCTTAACGGTAGCTCGTCGTTGGCTTCTTTCTTTCTTTCCATCTTTCTTTCTTCCTATGTTTCTTCTTTCGACACGAGTTGGTAATTCGGAACGGGATCGTATGGTATATGTTGTATGGATTTACGAGCTCATGTGTGATATGATGATACGGTTAATTGGAGTTTGATTGTAATTGTCGGACTCTCTACCACTGGGCCATTGAACTTGAAATGAAAGCATAAAATTAGCCAAAGAGCTGAGACGAATTCACTGTGTACTACTCTTGAGACTGTTCTGGCCCGAAGTTTGTTAAACCTGGTACCCAAATATCGTTGCATGTTCATAAAAAACGTTTCAATGTTTGAGGTTAATTCGCATAATTCATTGCAAAGACCCTCAACGGCAATTATGAGGTTATTTATACGTTGTCGTTGGCCTCCTCCTCGTTTGCTGCTGCTGTACAGAGTTGCTGTTGTTATATTTTTTAGTATACATAAAAAACATTGAGCTTGGCTCATGGCACTGGGCAGGGACAGGGACAGGTGCGGGTGTTTGCATCCACAACAAAATAATCATAAAAAACAGCAACAGCAACGACACTTGCTAATTGTCTCTGACCTTTTTTGGCATATATTTCAGTATTTCAGTGGCGAGGCCTTTAGCCCGTTTTGTCGTGCATGCCGAGTGTTTAGCAGACAAAATACAATAACAAAATATACATAAATATATGCCGAAATTTAAAAATCAAGCAACTGTAAACCGTAGCCAAACGTCAAACCAATCCAACTTCGATTTCGACTTCGACTCCGTCGCTGACTTTGAGTTTGAGTTTAGTGTTAATTGGGTTATGTGGTGGCGCTTTCATTTGGACGCCATCGTTTTATGGTTCATTGACATTTGTGCAACTGACTTTGGTTACAGTGTGACCATCCCCCACACACACACACAGTAGTAGCAGCAACCCCTTCATTTCCGACTCTCAACTCAATGTGGAAAAGAAAGTAAAATTGTTAAATTTGTTGCGGCTGTCTTTGGTTCCGCTCCAGTTACCCGTGCTGTCGAGTCGAGGCCAGTCGTGCCTCTGCACATACGTAGGTACACCCTGCACTGCCTCCAAGTACCTCTCCCCCCCCTCGCTTCACCCTTCTCCCCACACTCTGCAGCCAGACGCAGTCACTTGTCGAGTTCAAAAACCTCGACGAGTTTCACTTTCGCTGTCGGCAGCTGCTGCGCATGCGCAGCCAAGTGAAATTTCATACGGTTTATATATACTACACTACACTATACTATATACCCTTGTATATAGAGAGAGATACATTCATGTGCCACAGCTGGGTTATTGACTTCGTTTCGCTTTGGCCAGCTCACGTGTGAGCGACCAATTAATATGCTAAACGTTTCAGTGTGTAGAAAATCGTATAAGTGTATTCGCTTAACATAAATCCACAGAATTTATGCAGTTTTTTATGGCATACACTGAGATAATCCTGCCAATACAGACAGCTGTGTAATTGCTTGATCATAATCATAAGGATTTAAGACGGCTAAGAGAGGCTTATGGCAGAGATACCAACAACTGCTGCTATTTGGCTGTTAAAATATGAAAAATAAATAAATATAAATAAATTTAAATGAATACAGACAACTATAAGTACATATAAAGTAATATAAATTAATATCAATAATCATAAATAAAGATATAAATAAATGAAAATTATTATAGAGAGATATGAGAGATATAAATAAATGAAGATAATTAAATATAAATAAAAATAGAAGTAAATAAATCTAAATAAATATAAACAACTATAAATAAGTACAAAGTAATATAAATTATTATCAATAATCTTAAATAAAGATATAAAACAAAGGTAAATAAATATAAAGAGATGTGAGAGATAAAAATAAATGAAAATAAATAAATTAAATAAAAATAAATCTAAATAAATATAACGAAATATAATTTAGTTTAAATAAATTTTAACACATATAAATATAAATAAGTTATATTAAGTATATATAAATATGTATATATAAATTTAAATAGGTCTTAGCTTCATCATGTTAACTTTCAATACCATCCGCCTTTTCCTCGAATAACAATTAAAACCTCATTCTCACAGGTATATAGATAACCTTAATTGAAATTTTTACGCATAGAAGTAGTTCAATTTAAATAAGGTAACTTAAAGGGATCTGTTGAACTCCTTAGTGAACCAATAGGTATTTCATTAGCCCTTCATCTGTACCCTCCCAGGGCTACTACATCCTCGACCGAGTGGTAGTGTTTCTCTAGTCTTTGGTCCAGTAGAATAGTATGTGTCGAAGTCTTGATCTCTTCTCTGCATAGCCTACAAATACCGGTAAGGACATTACCTAATTTCTCCAAAAGTCCAGTGATGATTCTCAACGAGTTTTCGCCCCACAGTACGCTCGACTGAAATCTCTTATGATCTGCCCAAGACCTTCTCTGATTACCGTGAACAAGTCACATAGGCATTTACATATAGTACTTAGTTCTAGCTACCATATCAATATGTTATTTTTCACGACATTGCCCAAGTGTAATTTGAATTTGAATACTATTTCAGTCTACACTAAATATTTAAATGCCTGTGCTTGACATTTTATGTGCAATTTGTATTAGCCGAGCTCGTATTGTATGAGTAGTATGAGTATGAGTCTGAGTACTCATTGCCTTGGCTAAAGGTTGTTGCTACACGTCACAAAACAAAAGGCGATTCAGAGCGATTCGCTACAGTTGGTATTCATTTTATTATGATTATTTGTTTCAGTTTGTTTTTACATACTAAATCTAAACTGCGACTAAAAATGGCAGATTGAATGAGTGTGTGGAACCTCCAAATAATTTACTGCCGTCTGGAAGTCGGCTCATAATCGTATTGTTTTTATTTTTGCTGTAATTTTGATTTTCAGTTGAGTTTTCAATGTTTGCGCTATTGGAATTGGGTCACTTGCAAAAGTCGCGTGCTCATTGCGATTTTCAGGGGCGCAAATCGCCTCAGTGTCGCGTCAGAAAACGCGGGCGACTTTGGCTGCTTTGAACTTTTAATGAATGTTGTACTTACGAGTATATTCATATGAGTACTCGTATGTGGCACTCATTGAGTGTTTTCGCGTTCATTGTTTTATTGAAATCACTTTTCGATTTGGTACGCTGCACAGTGGGCTTTGTTTTGGTTGGTTTTGTAGCGTTTTTGGGCTCCCATTGGGCTGACAAATTTGAAATTTCTCCGCCATTTCACCGACACGACGCGTTTCTGTAGTGTTTTGTTGTCGTTGGCACTGCAAAAGTCCGTTGACTTTCGTTTTCATAAGCGAAAGTGTACTCCATTTATTTTGAAATTTTTTCAGTATTTTTTTGTGTCTTTTCTTAGTTGTATTTCTTTCTTTCTTTCATATATTGTAGTTTTGTTGCATTTCTTTAACCCGTCAGCGGCTGAAACGGGTTTTTCAGTTGGCTTTCTGGGTCAACGAAAAGTGTGCGTGGAAAGTGTTTCTCGTCGATTGAGTCTCTTTGTCTTGTATGGAAATGATTGAGCTGCAGTCTCGCCTTATGCTTATGGGCCAAATATCTGAATTTGATTTTAATTTTGATTTTGATTTTGTTTTGGATCTTGATTTTATGATTTGATGTTGATCATTTAATTATTCCCCCAAAAAAAGACGCGTAAGAGTTGAGTGAACTGTAAAGCCGCACGTTGTACGAACACAATGAGGAGAGAAACTTTGTAAAAATAAAAATATTAATGCAAAGAAAGTGAATTTCCGTAAAATTGGGTCACTCAGTGGCCCCCTCTTCATGTGGCAACAAATTGCTGGCGCTTAGAGCCGGTTATTACTGTTGTTAGCTCTTGGTAATGAGTATTGCCAACTAAAAGTGAAAATAAGCGACTTACGAGCACTATTTAGGCTACTTAGATGAATGAGTGAATGAGTGAATGAGCTGAATTAAAATTAAATTTAAGTATATACTATTTTGTTATCGACTCTCCCATCGCCATCTCTGTTTGCCTGGCCATAACTCATTTACGACAGGCTCGGTTTTCAGAACGAATATCAAAAACAAAGTTCACAATTGAGTTCCAGGAATTGTTGTGAGACTTCAACAACATCCACAGCAATTTGCAGTATCGCAGTAAACAGTGTGCACGCCTACGCCAAATTCTAATTACAAATTACATGATATCACTTTGTCAAAGCTGCTGTTTACCCTTATTAATTTCCCTTTTCACCAAGCCGCGTGTCAGTGCTCAAAGCGGGTATGACAGGCAGTGTACAGTGGCATACCATATTAATATGCCGTGTTGTTTTATTTTGGATCTTGGGATCTATTGAAAGTAGAGCTATGAAAATTGTTGTGTGGCTTCCTGTTTGCCTAAGGAAGAGTGTGTATAATTTAGGTTAGGTTAGTTTATCGGATTCCCCTTAGAATCGATTCCACATAGAGCTAAAAGTCTCTACAGTGATATAGTCATTTCATTCAATATAGCACTCACAATCACATACTTTACTTCTCTGTTAAACTATGTTCTAAAAGTGTTCCTACTGTAAGGAGTAACTCCCCGTCGAGTACGCTCGACTGTTGTCATCCTAATTATGTCCATTTGTCGACTTTTGTGACGCAGTTAACGAAAATACACCGCCCAGCTAATAGAACTATATATTTTGGTTAATCAGCGAAAGTTGAAACAGGATAAGTACAAGAACCTTGAAATATAGGCAAATAGAGTGTAAAAGAGTCAGACAGACAGCACTTAATGGGCTGGCAATTGCAACGAAAAGAGAGGCAAGTAGAGCTCGATTGGATGGGGGGAGGGTGTTGCGGTAGAGCTGATTGATGAGGTATAAGCGCCAGCTAAGGTCGAAAGGTTTTCATTTGCCTGTCATTAGGCACTCGCATTTTATGACCCAAAACATAAACATAAAGCCAGACTATGTAGGTGCTCGGCCTGTGCCTAGCAGCACCCTCTGACCCTCTGCTACCCTCTGGTAGCACTGGCTGATTGAATTGCGCAGCAGGTTTCGTTTTGTTGTTTTTGCTGCTTATTATCATAACATAACCTTGGGATTATTTTGGTTGGCTTTATGGAACTTTGTGCAACAACCAACCCTCAGAACTCGAGGGTGCCCGGTACCCGGGAACCTGCCACACTCTGTCGCCATACGAACTCAACATAATTGCTGGCGTATGCGGCGTATACGTGACGTGACGTGACGGCATCCTTGGCATCGTTTTATGCCCACAAAAAAAATGAAGAGGAAGAGGAAGAGGAAGAAGAGTGGAAGATGATATGATGAACAGCAAAGCGAAACTTGTTGTCTGCGCCTCTCCTAAACTGTCCTCGAGTCCTGTGTCCTGTGTCCTGTGTCCTGGCCTAAATTTTGTAAAGCTCTGCTTTATGTGGCCATAAAATTGAGCTTATGAGCTTTCTATTTACATTTGATTGCAGATTTCATGCATGAGCGAACGGGAGGGGAGGGGAGGGAAGGGAAGGGAAGGGATATCATATCTCTGTGGGTTGGTATGATGTTGGTAATAATAAGTTATGGCCATTAATATGCGTACATCATACACTCTGTATTCTGTATTCCGTATTCCGTGCTGCCTCGAGGGCAATATCTATAATTAATAGAAACGGTTCCCATTCCATTCCCCCTGCTCTCCCTCGCAAATGTATTCATCTCAAGGTTGAGCTCCATCTGCTCGTGTTTGCGTTGGATATATATATTCATAATATTCAGTTATTTTCAGGGCTAACTCGGCATACATTAAACTCGATTCTCGTGGCTGCTTCCTGTCCCAAAGTGTCCCCAAACTGAATGGAATTAAACATTCCCCCACATCGAGATCAATTGATCAATCGAACGATCAATCGAATGATCAAGTACAAGTGCTGATCAACTCGAACTTGAATCGCACACTCGCAATGTATTCATATTATTCAGGCGAAGAGTTTACGCATATTTATGCAGCACTTCCTGAATGCGAGAACTAGTATTGAGAATCATCCGACGTTGACATTGAAGACCCCAACAAAATGTTTGCCATAGTTTGCAATGCTAAACGCGTTCAAACATTCAGCAGAGAAAAAAGTAACTCAACTCAACTCCACTCCACTCCACTCCAACTCGTAGAAATAGATATAGAAATAGAAATGAGGCCTGTGTTCTGTCACACACACAAATTTTATGCGCATTTCGTTGAGGCCCCTAATGCGTGCGATGTCCTTGACAGGCGACGGCTGGAGACAGTCGGCGTCGCCATTTGTACGATACACCAACCAACCCCCACCCCCACCCACAGGATCGACCCTATTATTGGTGGCAACAGTTGGTTGGCATTCGCCTTTGCCTTTGCCACAAGCCAGTGACACGCACACGGCTCTAATGCCTGGAAAAAAGAGGTCAGGCGATGTCATTAACGCACTCAAGGACTCTGCCTCTGCCTAGGCAGCAGCACACCTTACCCCCACCCCCACCACAGTCAGCACTTGACTCCCTCTGCTTGGTGAGTGAGATTCATGACAATGTGTCTGAGCCAAGTCAGTTATTACATGCTACTAAAACAGAGTAGAAATGTGTGGTGTGTGAGGTATAGAAAGAAATTGGAAGGTAAAGAGAGGTGTACGAAGATATTGGAAGGTAAAGGACGATATTAGAAGTTATAGCAAGGTATAGGAGGGTATAGGCGTATAGGATATATAAGAAAGTTTAAGAAGATATGGGAAGGTAGAAGATGGTATAGGGAGATATTAGAAGGTATATGAAAGTATAGCAAGATATCGAAAGTTATACGAAAGTAAAGGAAGATATAGAAGATATAGGATGATATTGGATGGTATATAAGGGTATGGGAAGTTATTCTTAATACGATATAGAAGATATACTCGTAGGATGATATTGGACGGTATATGAGTGTATAGTAAGTTATTCTTAACTTCTTCTAGTTATATAATATTCCTGATAAAATAAACAAAAAGAAGAACTAAAAACTATTCGCTTTAAATACTCCTACTTATACTACTTATGAGTATATATATACACATATAACAAATAGCCTTGAGATCATTAAGAACTGCCCACAATTCTGATATATGATAAACATACCCGCACACTTGAGGGCAACTCCGTATTATCAATAATTATAATTTCATTTCTCAAGGCAATTGCCATCGATCGGCAGTTGTTCTTATTATAATACTGAAGGCGTTAAGACCCCTTGTGTGGGCATAAATATGGCAGAGAGATTTAAATATTTATATATGAAACGTAATGCCAGAACAGCATTAAGACGATTCTATGGACTGTAACCGATTCCGAGCACCGAGTTTATTTATGAAATGAAATCAAAATTTAATGCGTTATTTGATTCATTTTGCATTGACTGATCGATTATACAACTATACATACACAGTACTTATATCACATGTGTTCACATTTTCCATGAAAATCAAAGTGGAAAAGACTTATCGACTGCCTTCGGTCGGAGCATTAAAATTGTAAAAATAAGTGTACAACGAGTAGACGTAGTACCAAGTTGTTTTCTGCTCCATTTTCATTGTCAGCAGAGCGTAAGTAGACTCAATGTCAGAGCAGACTAATTTTATAGTACTATATACATAGTATATACATATACACTGCTATGCAAATCGGCTGATATTCGAGACGCCGAAACAGACTGCTAAGACTGGGAAGTGGAGACAGTGGAACTGGGACAGTGGAATTTTGAAGTAACGGAATTGAAGAGGGAAACTGGGAGAGTGGAGGATGGCACTGTGAGATTGGGGAATAGTACTAGGAGTGAGAGATTGACACTGCCTGAAACTGAGACTAAAGAAATCAAAAGAAATTTTGTGCCCATTAAAATTGTAAAAATAATTACATATAACGAGAACGAGTGTTCGGTATTTCTTTTCCTCAATGTCACACACACTATATACACAGATATAACTGTATAAATTATACATATGCAAATCGGCTGAAATTCGAGACGCCTATGAAAGCCATTAAAACTGTCTACGTTCTCTGCTTCCCCTACTCCTTTCCCAGTGTCATAGAACGAGTCCTTGAAAAGCGCTCGAGGCACTTTTATTGCTCGGATTATGATATCAACGACTCAGGCGCTGTCTGAAGAGCCAATTGAGTGTCAGCTCTGATTAAGTGGAGACTTGGATGTGCCACATATAGTATACTATATACTCACACTCCTATCGATTCATTATTCATATGCTTGGGGCTTTGGATCCCTTGTCACTTGCAGGCTCTTCGCTCCGTTTTAATTAGACAATTAAAAATAATGTCGCCTTTTGATATTTGTGTTGAAAACTTTTTTGATTTAGGTCAAGTGTCAGCGCAAAAAAGAACTCAAATTTGAATCAAAAAGTTACTCTTATTCGATGTGCGTATTAGGGGATATTTTTTGGGGATGCTACTGAATTATGGCGCTGCTACGTCCAGGCACCGCACAAGTGGCGTAGTGCCAGCCGATTCGGCGCAAAGCCGGTGCATATACCCTACACAAGTTGGGGTAAGGTGGCATAGCAGATAAGGTGTAAATAAAGTGTTAAGAACTAAGAATTGGGAAAGGCAAAGAATTGAGAATTGAGAGGTGGAAACGAGTATGGTTTTTTATAAACATCACTTGGATTAAGTTGTGATTTTATTAAATTTGTATATCATATACTTTTTGCTATAAATGCTCTTTTATTTAATATTTATTTATTTATTTTTTAGGTATTTATTTATTTATGTACATATTTATCATTTATAAATAATTTACTTAATATTTATTTATTTATGCCTTTTTCAATATTGTTTTATTAATATTATTTGTTTTTTTTTTTTAATTTATTTATTATCAATTATTTAAATTTTATTTAATCTTTATTTATTTGTTTTTAGGTATTTATCATTAATATATAATTCACTTTATATATATTTATTTAAAATTTTTTAAAATTGTTTTTAATTAATTTTTTATTTATTGTCTATTATTTAATATTTATTTTAAATTTTTTTATCTTTACTTACTATTTATATAATTATTATGCTATAAAATATAGTAACATTATTATTTAAGATATATAATAGGGTATTCAATGGTCCTCTGACTCGTCCCTTACGCACTGCTTTTGTTTTTACGACCAGCGCTCAACTTTGACCTTGAATGTTAACCAAAATAAAAGGAAAGGGAAAGGGAAAGGCAAGGAGCAGCTAGGGGGGAAGACCTGAAGAAAGCGAAGAAGTAGAGCAGGAAGGCAGCAACATTTTAGGGGTGGAACACACATACCAAACAGTATTAGTAAAACTTGGCTTCCACTCACTGCCAAGGCTCCTAGATGCCTCCCACATGCCACCCACAAACCTCCCACATCCCTCCTTTCTCCACGCCTCTCCTCCACCCACGCAGCACCTTAACAAATGTGCGTACAAAACATTTTCGACGCAATTTCGTTTCGCTCTCGTTTCCTTGGGGTTGAGTGATTGTGGACTGGGGGTGGCCTTGGGCCGGGGGGTGGGGGCTGTGTGTAAATATTGCGTTGTTGTAATTGTGTAAATAGCAAAATGGCTCTAGGTTATTGGCTTGCGTGGGGTTAGCGTGTGTGTGTGTGTGTGTGTGCGGCGGTCTGCTCTGTCAAGAAGTGAGCCCCAAATGCTGCGCCCATGTTTGTAGAATATTTGTAAAATTAGTTGGGGCTGTCCACTTGCCACTTGCCACTGGAGGGGAAAGTCAATTAGACACAACGCTTGAGTTTTATTGCATCAATGTGAAGTGCTGTTGTCCTGATCTGGAACCTAGTCGCAGTCCCCAATGTATGCCACGTGTAAATAAGCAATCAAGCATGGTACTCCCTGGATGAGGCAGAGCTGCTCCCACGGCGTATCTGCCACATCTCTGCGGCAAGTCGACGAGCCAACGGACCATGCGACCTAACGGCATGCAATGTTATTGTCAAGGACATTTCAATCCAACACACGCCCCTCCCACCCACCTGCCCCTCTCAGGATGCTGCTTTTGACCTTTCTGAAGGAGATTGCAAAATTTCGCTGTGCTACTTGTTGGGCCAAACGAAAGTTTGTTTAGGCCAAGAAGTGGAACTAGCACAGATCGTAGCTTATGCAGGATAAGCAGGGAGAGGGAAGGGGGAGGTGGAGGGAAACGAGTTAAGCTTAGATTAGATAAGCGGCAGAACACGAGTTAAAGTTGTCATAATAAATCAATAGCAAGTGGAGGGATATCTCAACATTATCATATGCCCACAGCTCTGCCTTATTCACTCGTATATTTCTGTATTTTTTCAATTTTCAGAAAAATCTCTCCCATGTTGACAGAGGCGAGCAAACAAATCGAGTAAAATTCTCCCTGAATAAATCTGTTTAAGAACAGAAATCACTTTGGCGCCTCTTCACAAATACAAACAGATGCTGACTCTCATTTATAACTGTGCGTGTGTGTGGCGGAGGGTGTGTGTGTGTGTGACAGGCGCGTGTCACTAATCAAGTGAAAAACAGAATAAAAGAAAATGGCAAAGGAGGTAAGCGCAAACAAACACGAGCAATGCGAAGCAGCAAGTGCCAAAAGCAGAGCTCAGAGCACCCAAGGCACCCCTCTCCTCCCCTCCTCCTGCATACGCCTACACCTTCCCCCGACCACGCACATTCCGTCAATCGCAGGCGCGTGCAACACTTGTCAATGTGACCTTGGCAGCTGCCAATGCCAGCAGACATGCCACAAGCCAGCGCCCCTCCTGCCACCTGCCACGCCTACACGCCACACAGCACACGTAATTTGCGCTCTTAGCATATTTTTAGGCGTAACAAGCCGGGCAATGCTGTAGGGACACGCAGTTGCCGGCTACACCCTACCCACCTGTGAAAACGACCTAATGAAGCTGAAGTTTCCATTGTAAATTAAATTAAATCTAATGAAATTATGACTTATTAATAACAATAAACTTTCATTAAAATAGGCGACTCAGCACGGAACCGGAACTGGAACTGAACCCCGAAAGGAACCTATTGAAATGGAGAACAGAAACTGGTATCTGAACCAAAATTATAGTCTATAGTGTCATTCTGCCCTCGAAAGTATGCAATGAAAACACAGTCATAAAAAATGATAAATATATGGTTAAATTTCGAAAATCCTTGATAACTCTTTTATTTGAAGGACGATTTGGATGTCCTTTGGACAGTTTGTGGTCCTTAGCAAGGCGCGTTCGTTGACATCCTTTTCGTCAGGATCAAAAAGGATATGGCTGAGTTATAGGGACTTTGCTATTTACAAAAAAGTCCTTGTAACTCGACTGCCTAAAGGACCTTCGTCCTTTTGATCATAGTTTATGATTCTAGGAAACAAGGTACATCTGCCTGCCAAAGGACATCGTCTTAGCTCCTTAAATGGCCAGGATACGGCTGTTTTTGTGTTTTTGGGGACAGAAATGCGTGCTACCCCATGTAAATATTTGCTGTGAAAATTGAAGTGCAAAAAGTGCAAAGTCATGCACACCAATCGCTGTTTATTCTGCCCTCGAAAGTATGCAATGAGAACGTACCCAAAAAAATTAAGGAATATATGGTTAAATTTCGAAAATCCTCGATAGCTCGGTTATTTGAAGGACGATTTGGATGTCCTTTGGACAGATTGTGGTCCTTAGCAAGGCGCGTTCGTTGACATCCTTTTCGTCAGGATCAAAAAGGATATGGCTGAGTTATAGCGTGTTTTATTTAGACAAAAAAGTCCTTGTAACTCGACTGTCTAAAGGACCTTCGTCCTTTTGATCACTGTTTATGATTCAAAGAAACAAGGTACATCTTCCTGCCAAAGGATATCGTCCTAGCTCCTTAACTGACAAAGTTACGGATGTTTTTGTCTTTTTCTTAAAAATAATGCGAGCATATATGTTCAAAATATTTCTATGAAAATTTAGCTACTGATGACGTCATCTCTTCGCCTGTTTATTCTCTAACTAAATAAATCTCCAATTTATCTCTATCCAAATATGAACTTCAAAGCGCATTCAATATTCCTCTATGCCCCATCTAATTTCAGCCTTTCATTTCGCGCTTTCGCCGAGTTCTCGGCCCGTTTTACGGCTCATCATCAAACTGAGGACATGTTGGCCATTATGATTGGCCTGCTCGGCGCTTGGGGACCCACACACACACACAAAAGGGTTTTGGGCCTTAAGTTTATGGTAAACCATTTGCGATGCTCGTTGAAATTGCACCCGAGGGACCACAGCCCCGGCATACCCCTATTGTGTGTGAGCGAAAATCAAATTAGATTAAACTAAATCTGTTTCGATTTTGTTGATTTAAGTAAATGAAGATTTGTTTAGGCTGCATTTAGAAGTCAAATTTTGGCCTTAACTAAAGGCCAACTGAAAGTACTATATCGAGGGAAAGCAAATGCAAAATTTCCAATCTCTAGTACTCGCGTCTGTGCTGTGATTCCCACTGTAAATTAAGCTAGTTAATCATAATACTCGATTAGTAATTCCTTGTAAACTAAATAAATCCCTTGATGACTCACAGAATTCTGTGCAACAGTTTGCGGCACGCCATGCATTACTCATACGCCGCGTTTGACAGCTGCAGCACTGAGTATTGCGCTGTATTAGTCTGTTTCTGTATTAGATTATTTCTGCCATATGCAATTACTATTAAGACGTACTACACTTTTGCTGATGTATCTAGTTACGAGTGTATATATGTATAATAGTATATATGTATAGTCAGAGTATTTACTTTGCTTTTGTCACATTCAGCGCAGAGCAGCTGTGCGCTTCATCATCAATATCATTATCATTGCTATTATCGTCTTTATCATTCACAATAACAACACATAACAAAAACAAATTGCGCTGCTATCAGTTGACGTCGACGTTGACGTTGACGTCGCTGCTCGCACTGACAGCGCGCATTGCACTGCAGTTCAAGTTCAATGTCAAGCGCATTCTGTGTGTGTGTGAGTCTGCCTGTCTGTCTCTGTGTGTGTGTGTGTAATACACTTATACGTAACGGCAACTACGTACAGCCTTTTCTCATTTATTTCATTACACGCTGCTCTTAGCTAACAGCTTGCGGCTAAGCCGAGCTTTAACTATAGTAGAATACGTGCTAAATATACTTAATATATTAATCAAGCCAGCCTTTAGTTAACCTCTAATTTATATCATATTTAATCATCGTATGGCATAATTATACCAAAAAGTAGAAAAAAATGAATGCTCGACAACAGTCAAAAAGTTTTGTGCCCACTGACGGCATTGATACGCAGTAGTCAACTGGCTTGTGGAGCGCGGAGGGGGCTCGGCTGTGGCGGGGAGCGGTAAGTTCGCCACTGAACATGCGTGTGCGTGGGTTCGTGCACACACTTCGGCTCTTCGCGCTTCGGCGCTTCGTTTAGCCGAGCTACGCACACGCAGCATTGCGTGGGCTCGCTTTATTTTTTTCTTCTTTGTATTTAGCGCGTGCTCTCATCACTCGCTCCCCTCTCCCACCGCCGCACACCCCCTCGCTCCAGTCTATTACGCATTGCCCACTCCATTGGTTCGTTCAATCATCTGCTAGAACTTTTGCTAATTTCGTCTAATCAGTTAACCTTGAAATTTTCGTTGTTGTTGCTGTTGCTGTTTTCCCGGTATTTGTTCTTGTTTCTAAATACAAACACACACACACACACACACACACATAGAGAGTACTGCTGCTTGTTGTTGTGTTTTTATTTGTTGTCGTGGAATTTGCGCGCGTTGTTCGTGTGTGTGTGTATTAATTTATTTGAGGCTTGTTTGATTTCAAGGTGAAATACGCAAAAAAATATGTATAGAAGAAGAAAATAAAATACACATATACACATTTATGTGTCTGTATGTATATACGTATGATATTTATACTACGCGCAAATATCGCGTGTAATTGCTATCGATAACTGCGCTTATCGACTGTCTGCTTATCGATAGCCACTTACTGCACTTCCCGCTGCAGCTGCGTTTGGCTTTGACATTGACTTTGACGATAAGAGATCGCCGTCTGCCCACACTCACTAAATTTAGAATATATTTCACAATTGTGACTGTGTGCTGTGAGTCCCCGGCTATCTAAACAGAATGTTATCTACACCCCACTTTGCCTCCCCTCACGCTCTCCCGCTCTCTCGTGCTGCTCTCTCGTTCCGCTCGAGACAATGCTTATTTGATTATTTCGGCAAATTCATTTCGCGACACTTATCGCTCAAGGTCACGGGCAAAATTCCAAAATACGCGCGCACACAGCCAACGACATTGAAAATTATCGCCCAAAGAAGAAGAAGAGGAAGAAGCAGCAGATGAAGTAACGGCGGCAGAGGAGGAGGCAACAGCAGGGCACGCAGCAACGATGGCAGGCTACGATAATTATGACACATGCTTTGGCTGTAGTAATAATTCTGTTCTAGAATAAATAATACACATCACTTTGGTTTTTTGTTGTTGTTGATATATTTTAAATACTTATTTTCAATATTTTATTCACATATTTCATTCTGGTTGCTTTACTTTTACTTTTTAAAACAAACTGCAATATTATGTTATTTCACAAATACAAATTTCGTTCATTCTGTGTGTGGAGAGAGTTGTTGTTCTTCTTCTTATTTGTTGTTGTTGTTATAGCCATATATGGAGATACAGTTCTAAGTAATTAATTAGTATATTTAATTATATTCATACTTTATATATATATATTTTCATATTCCATCTCACATCAAACTTCTTCTTTAAAAACTGTTGTCGCCTCAGCTCACAAAATGTGATGAAAATATATGTAGATGTATGTGTGTTTGCTTGTGTGTATATGTATGTGTGTGTGTGTATGTACATATATGTATGTATGTGTATACTTACTCTCGTTTATGTATGTATAGTATAGTTATCATTTATCGTTTAACTCATTTCTCAATCATATTTCATATGCCTGCTCAATGGGATTTCAGCTGCTGCCTTACGTTACGTTGCGTAACGGTTCACGTTTTACGTTATACATTTACGTTATGTAATTTAGATGCTTTAATTGTCGCAATTTCATTGTTTCAGTTGCTGCTCATCATCATCAGCGTCGTCGTCTCAGCCAGACACAGGCTGGCTGCTCTAGCACTCAATACATAAAATATTCCGTTTTAATACAATTTTCTTTAATTATTTTTTTGGGATTTTTTTCAACTTTTTTTGTGGCTAAAAATTACGGACAATTTTACACACACACACGTAAAAAACTTAGCACATACATAGGTGTATGTATGTATGTATGTGGTGTATATATAATTATATATTATTATTGAAGTGTGATATCTTATTTGAGGTCTTTGTTATAACCTTCCCTCTACTACTCTCCCTCTCCTTCTCCTTCGCCGTTCGACTTTGCGCTTCTGCTTTGTCTGCAAGTTTTGCATAAATTTTAAAAGAATATATATATATACTATATATTTGTATTTATAATATGTATATGTGTCTGTGTATGCGTGTATTTTAGATTCCATTATGTTATGCTTATTGTATTCATTTGTCAATCCTCAAGTGAATCTCTTGTCTCTTGTCTGTGTGTGTTTATTCCATTCGATATACAATATTAGTACATATAATACAATAAGAATAGACAGAACTAAAGAAAACGGAAAATTCCAAATAAACTTTTGATTTTGTGCTGAAAAGGAGAACTGAAAAGGAAACGAAATGAAAAGAACAGAAAAGTCTTTTTTAAACAATTTTTCTTTTATTGATTTGACATACAAATTTCTGCGCCGGTTTTTCTTTGTTTTTTTTTTGTTGGTTTTGTTTTCTGTTTTGTTTTTTTTTCAGCTTAAAACAAGAAATAGTAATTAATTAATCATAAGAATTAGAATAATCATAATAGTACTGCATAATTATAATGTAATTAATGTAATAGGTTTGTTGCTGTCGCAAACTCTTGATGTAATATTATCTCGTAAATAATAATATTATTACGTTTTTGTTTTTTGCATTTTCTGTTGTTGTTTTTCTTGTATTTATTACACCAATTAAACATTAAATCGTTAAGCATACTCTTTATATTTTAAATACGTTAATTTAACATTTAACTATGTACACAACAAATATTTTAACGTTGGGTTTTCTCTCGCTAAAAACTCTTTAAGCATTTGTATTTTGTTTTTTAGATTTCTTCTGTTTGATTTACTTTTTATTACAGCATATAAGTATGTGTATTTTTTTGTGTTTTTTTTGTTGTTGTTTGTTTAGTTTTAAAAATAGAAAACAATAATATTAAACGCTTACGATGTTACACTCTCTCTTTTTGCAATTCATGAAAACTGAATTTCTACTTAAATAAAGTTGAAGATTTCCTTCGCGAATTTGAAAAATCATAAAAAGAATTAACGGAGATCGCAAAAAAAATAATCAGACAATTTTTTTTGTAGCATTTTCTTTGTGTTTTGTTGTTTTTTAGGGGGAGGGGGGGAATTTAATGCGTGTGTTTTATGCAGTTTTTTCAAAAAACATTTCAAAAGCCAAGTAGTTGAACGCTTTGCTTGTCTAATAGTTAATCGTAATCATAGAGATAGTAATAGTAACTAAAAGTAAAATATATATGCATATATATTAGGTTTAATATGTACAACAAATTGCTTAAAACTTAAAAAACAATCAATAGATTCGCAAATCGAATAGAAACTGTGGAGAAGTTGATTAAGAAAGAACATTTTGATGATTTGGCGATTTCTGCTGAAATAAAGGCAACTTTTTTTTTCTCTTTTTAAATAAAAAAAAATGTGGAAATATAGTTGTATTAATTGATAATTGTTGGGGGATGAGTTGTTGTTGTTGTTGTTGCCTTTTACCCCCGCTGCTAATACCTCAACTCGTATATTATTTTTATTTTTAGTTTTTCTTTAAATAACTTTTAGTTTAAATATTTAAATTGCATGCATTTTGAAACTTTGTACACTTGTCATTGTTTTTCTTTTTTTGTTTTTTCTTTTTGTTTTCACTTTAATTTTAATTTCCTTTTGTTTTGTGAATTTAAAATAATTTAATTCAAGCTTTCGCTTAGTTCTGGCTTTGTTTCTCTGCTCTCAAACAAACGACGCGCGCTGTGGGGTTAAGGAAAACGTTACTGCCACGCCTCCCACTCGCTTACGCCTCCAGCATGACCTTGTGCACGGCTGGCACGCCCGTAGTGGGCGCATTACTGCTGCTGCTGCTGCTGCTACTGCTGCTTGTGGGCGGTGTGCCGCTGGGCGTGGCCGTTGCTGCGCTGCTTGCCGCTGTGACTGTCACATCGGCGGACAGTGTTGGATAACGCTGCACAGCATTGGCCGCCGCGACCAGGGCGTGCAGCTTGCTCGGCGGCGGAGTGGGCGACTTCTTGGACAGATTGAGCGGCTGAGCCGGATCCGCAATGTCCACCTGCAGCTCGAGCATGGCTGGCGTCGGTCGGCCAGTGGGCGTCACAATGCAGGTCGAGCTGGCGGCAACCGCTGCCGATGTCGAGGAGCTGGCGGAGACTGTGGCGGAGGATGAGCAGGTGGAACTGGAGGCGCTGTTGCTGTTACTGTTGCTGTTGCTGGTGGAGTGCGGCGATTGGAAATACTGACAACTGCTGTTGCTGCTCGAGCTGGATGACGAGCTGGAACTGGAGCTGCTGCTTGAGCTGCTGCTGCTGCCATTGCTGTGCGGCGACACCGATTGCTGACGCTGCTGGCAACTGTTGCTGGTCCAGCGTTGTTGCTGCTGCTGCTGCTGCTGCTGCTGATGGTGCTGCTGCTGCTGCAGCTGTTGTGCTGCTGGTGGCGGGGAGCTGGTCGAGGGGGAGGGACAGTGATTGCTGGGACTGCGACCGCCGCCGGTGGTGCTGCTGGCTGCTGCTGCTGCCGGCTCACGCATCAGATAGTTCTGTATGATGTCGGAGCGCTTCATCTGCTCCGGCGTCATGCGTGGCTCGGCCATCAGCGACTTGGCCAGAACGGAGTGTGTGCTGGCCATGGAGCTCAACTGGTGTTGCTGCTGGTGATGCTGCTGCTGCTGCTGCTGGCTGGGCGTGTTCCTGGTGAGATGCATGTGCAGCTGACTGTTGCTGGCGGCGGGCGAGGCTGCCGCGGGTGGAGGCGGTGGAGTCTGCACCACACTGATGTGCGCCGGCGTCGGACTCTGCCGCGGACTGTGGGCCGGCATGCTGGTGGAGCTGCTGGCATCCGCCTCGGCCGTTTCGTACTCCCGATGACGCAGAGCACGGAATTTCTTGTGCGGCTTATAGGCCTCGTCCATCAGCGAGTTGGTGTCGTAGAGCGGCGGCGCCTGGAGCACACGCTTCAGCACCGGCATATCCTCCACAATCTGACGCTTTAGATTCATGTTGGCGCTGCTCGAGGGCTGGGGGGAGCGCACGGGGGAGACGGAGACACTCAGCTGACCCACACCCGCTGCCTGGGCAACGGCCTGGGCCACAGCGGCGGCATCACTGCAGTCGAGTGCATCATCGACGCTGGAGCGTGGACTGGAGCAGGAGCTGCTCCCGCCGGAGCTGACGGCCTTGCACTCGTTCTTCTCATTGCCCGACTCGATGCCCGAATCGGTGGGCGAGTCCAGCTTGCGATAGCGTGTGGCACCCGTGGTCAGATGATGATGCAACTGCGGATGCTGCTGATGGTGGCTCAACTGTTGCTGCTGCTGTTGCTGCTGCGACTGTTGCTGCTGCTGCTGTTGTGGCTGCTGCTGTTGCTGGTGTCGCACGATGGGCGTGATTGTCAGACCGTTCTGTGTGAGATGCGCATGGGAGCCCACAATGTCCATCTCGGCCGCACCCGAGTCTCCGCTGGAGCCGGAGTTGGCGCGATTGCGCAACGGACAGACGCCGCCGGAGAGTGTTGCCGCCAGCAGAGGCGCCGAGCTGGCCAGAGAGGAGGCGGAGGAGGAGGAGGAGGAGGAGTGGGACTGTAGGGGCTGCTGCAGCTGCTGATGTGTGTGTGGCTGATGCAACTGTGTGCTGCTCGGTGCTCCATAGTCCAGGTCCGCCGACTCGGTGCTGGAGACCGAACCGAGTGGACTCTTGGCCGCCTCCACATCCATGGCATCCCAACTGGCAGCGGGACTCTTGCTGGCCCCGTCGCCCTCCTCTATGCTCCACATCTGCTGGCGCAACAGCTCCTTGTGCTCCGTGCGGAACACCACTAGCTTCTCGGTGTGCAGGGTGCTCAGCGTGCGCAGATCCGGCATCGTGTCCAGCAGCTTGGCCAGAAAGTCGGGCTGATCCGGTCGGTTCTGCGACACAATGCACTGCAGGCATCCCTTCAGCCGGCTGTACATCTTCTCGATCAGCTCCAGATTCCGCAGACCCGGACGATCCGGGGTGATCAGCACTATGGCGCAGAACAGACCAATCTCGGCATCCGTCAGATTCATCGAGTTCATGCGCTCCGCAAAGTTGAACGTGGAGTCCACCAGGAATCGTGCGTTCGCGCCATTCTGTATGGCATCGCGACGCATCACCTGCCCGTTCAGGCAGATGATCGAGTTGATCGACGAGTCGAACATGCAGATCAGACGCACGAACAGCGCGTCGAAGAGACCGGCCTTCAGTAGCGTGAACTTATCGTCCTGTGTCAGCAGCTGGAACCCGGGAATCATGCCGGCAAAGTCAATCACGCCGCGTATGACGTGCGCAAAGCGCTGTGAGAACTCCTGCTCGGACTGCAGTTCAGGCGCGGGATTGAGCGGACAGGCCTACGGGAAGAGAAGAGCAAATAGAGGCGAAATTGAGACGGTGCTTGAGGGCAGAGTTACTTAGAATTAGCTTAGAGAACTTAGTGTGAACTGAAGGGTAGTTTGACCTAGATGACAGATACGTTAAAGTATCCTGGGAGTATATGCATATGTAATGGGAATTGTATGAGGTGAAAGGTAGTTCGTACTAATAGATACCAGGGAGTATCTTGAAGTATATGCATATGTAATGGGAATTGCATATGTAATAGGAATTGTATGAGCTGAAGGGTAGTTTACACTCGTAGATACCAGGAAGTATTTTGAAGTATACGCATATGTAATGGGAATTGTATGAACTGAATGAACTACCCGTTCGAACTCATAGATAGCTAACAGTATCTCAGAGTGCATACATATGTAATGGGAGTTGTGTACTGAGTAAAGGGAGTTTTATCTTATATATAAATGTGGTGTAAGACTAAACACATAAGTATGTATCTTATAGAGCATTCCCCTATAGATAGCTGAAGCTTAAGTGAGTTAATAGTAATGCTATTTTTAGTCTGTAACTTGTAGTTCAATTAGAGCCCCTAAATGGTATTTCATTTGTCAATAGATCTCACAACTGTACAGTTCTATCTTTTATCAAGTACTGTAGTTTTCTCTCCGTATCTTTTGCTATCTGTAGCAACTATTTTTTAAGCAAACTGTTGCATTTGCCGCAACGCAGCGTCACTTTTTTATACGCTCAGCACACGCGAAGGTCAGCGAACCGTTACCTGTAGTAGTTACCCCCTAGCACCCTCCCAGAGCACCCTCCAGTAACACCTCTTTATCACACTCTGCCGTTGCCCACACTAGAATCAATAGTCATAACTATAAGTACTTCCGCACACTCCCACACACACACACAGCTTTCCCCTGCCCCTACACACACACACGCACACACACGTCAAGCTTTTTATTACCACTACTACGACAGCTTGCGGCAAAAGCTCCGACGTCAGCTCGCTTCGCTAAGTGCTATAGTTTTTTTTAGTTTCTAGGGGCGGTTTTGCGCTCTAGCGTCGCTGACATTAGCGCCAAGGTCGACGAACCAGAGTTCAAGGTTCCGGGTTCGCTCGCACTCTCTCCTCTTGTTGTTGCTGCGCGTGTGTTAAACAGTGAGAGAGAGAGAGTGTGAGTAAGGCACGGGGTAGGGGGTAGCTTGTGCTACTATGACTGACGTTTTGCTTTATGTTTTGTCTATGCGCATTCTACTCTACATGTTATTCTGCCATTTCGCTTTCCGGGTTTCACATTACCTCAGACGGACAGACAAGCGAACGACGTAGAACGTGCCAAATAACGTAACCCCTCCACCTCCCCATCCCACTACTTACGCTAGCTAATTTCATAAAAATTATGTTTCATTTCATCACATGCTCATGCGAGATGAGGAAAACTTTTCGCTTGAATTTGTGTGATTAACCTTGAAACTGTTGTGTCTCCCCCTTGCCCCTCCCCCTTAACAGTTGCAATGCCAACAGTGCCCATCCACCCCCTGCGCTGTGTTGGCCTTCGTCAAGTGCAAGCAAAGGCAACAACAACCGGCAACCGGCACAACACCAACAACAACAACAACAACACATTTCTCTTTGCTAGTTTTCTGTTTCTCTGCTTCTTTCCATTATTCTATTTTCTACACCTTTTGCTTTTGCCGGCGGCGCTTTGACGCTGACGTCGCCATAGCGGATTCATTTCGTTTTGTTTTCTGCTGCTGCTTCTTCTTCGCTGTACAAATTTATTTTTGTATATTTGCGTTTGATTTGCGCAAAAGCGGAAATAGTTTCGCCTGCTACCCCGACCCCACCCCACACCCCTTCCACACTGTAGCCAGACCTTCAATTAGATTCTGAGTATTTTGGCCAAAGATAAATAAATACATATAAATCTTAGCACAATTATAAAATCAAATTAAAGTTGAGTAAAATCAACAATTTCGCTGGTAAAACCAACTTGGCACCAATAGCACACCAATTGGTGCCTGCTATGGCAACCCTGCATGTAAGCATTAATTCGCCTAATCGCCCTGTCCCTGTGCCTAGCGCTCTTTCACCTTGTGCGCTTGTGCTTCCGTCTCGCCGTCATAACTCAATGGAAATTCGCCGCATTGCTGGCCGTTTCGCCGCATGCATATCGCGCGCGCGCTTCCTTATAAGCATTAGCATTCTTTTCCCACTTGCTGCAGCCCATGCCCTGCACTGCTCTCCCACGCTCACACTCACACTATGACACTCTCTGATCGCCGCTCTCTCTCTCTCTCTCGCTCTGACTGCATGCTGTCTGTCTGTAGTCTGTGTACTTTGTCGCTAGGCGGCGCTACGCTAGTGTTGGCATTCGCTTCCTCATACTGCTGTTGACATTTACGACTGAGCGTGTGTGTGTGTGTGTGCAAGTGTGTGTAAAATAGTATTTTATGAGCATTTAGAATAATTAAATTTTTGCGTAATTTATTAGTTGTGCTCTATGTATTATTTGTTTACGCGCTTAAATATGCATGAGCTCAGGCATAAGTAGTTCTATATAGCAGAATTCATACACACACACACACACTCGCACACACACAGTCATTTCATTCATTCCAAGGTTAAAAAATAACTCGCCACAAGGTCGTCTCGCGGCTCGCATGCGAGCGTTCTAAGTATGCGCGTGTGTGTGTCTGTGTGTGTGTGAGTGTGCTTTGATTCTACGCTGCAGACATGTGCGAAATTATTCTTTTCGGCGACGTCGCTGATCGTCGCACACACACACACACACACACTTGTATTTGGAATTTCGCATTTCTTTGGCGCTGTAAGAGCTTAAAGCTCTCTCTCTCTCTCTCTCTTACATTGTTGCCCGCGTGTAGCCTTGCACTTGACTTTGACACTGGCCCACACATTGTTTACTATCAGCAGCGCCATCAATACGCTTTAGCTTATCGCGCATTCATTAAGTCTGCCTGCCTGATAATTAACAAAAATAAAATATAAGCAAAAATACACAAAAAATCTTTGCTTTATACTAAACACCCCCCACACACCCCTCGCTGCTGCCACCCTATGGTACAGTTATTTACACAGTTGCCTCTGCCTGATCCTCCGCCCTTCCCCTGTTTCTCATCCTTTTTTTTGCGCGCTCTTTCACTTCATGTAGTAGAGTATGAGTGTGTGTGTGTGTGTGTGTGTAGGTTTGTTTTTTCCTCCATTAGAATGACGCTACGCCTGACCTTGAGCTTTAGAAATGTATTATTGTAGTTGTAGTTGTTGTTGTTATTATTATTATAGTTGTTGTTGTTGTTGTCGGAACACGTTTCGCTTTGGGTTTTCAGTTTCCTTATCGTTCAGAGTCTGATAATGCCACTGCTAATTCCCACTCTCTCTCTTCCGCCACGCCCCCCACGCCAACTCACGAACACTGACCTTCTGCTGTGTACTATGGGGCATATGTCATGTGTATTGTGGTAGTAGTAGTTATGGCCTGTTACAGAGCATTTACAACTCATTTATCATTCGCTTGTCTCTCGCTCTCGACATTGACAGCTTTTGGCCAAAGTCACTCAAATTGTTTTTTTAGGGCCATCAAGAACTTGACCCCAAAAGCCAAAAGACGCGACAATGGCCTCCCCTCCCCCTGCTCAGATCTAACTGAAGAAAGATCAGCGCTTGAGTACGTGAGATGCTGATGGCGCTGCTTGAGGTTGAGGTTGCTGATTTCCTGGTTTAGAATCATGCAAACAGGTTCACCTTGGCGTATGAGTAACGCGCCACAGAGTAACTAGTTTTTTGTTGCTGTTGTTTATGTTAGTTTATTTTATTGCTGCTGCTGCTGCTGCTGTTGATCTATGCATGCCAATAAATGCTATGCCCGGAAATGTGCTTGACATTCGCCTACGCGTCAACCTTTTAGCGGCCCCAGCGTCAAATAGTTCTTTAAATGGTCAATGGAAAACGTTTTGAAAGGGTTTTGTTTTTACTCTGAAATCGAACTACATTGTTGCAACTACTACGCATAAGAAATAGTACTAAGCGCTGTTTAACTACGACTTTTGCTGCAAGACGCAGTTGCTTGATTCGAGTGGGAATTTTTTATGTAGTTTATGTAGTTCTAGTTTCATTAGACCCTGTACTTTAAAAAAGTACAAAAGGGTCTATTAAGATTGTGCAAGTCCGAAATGTATGTAACAGGCAGAAGGTGGCATAGCAGACCCCATAAAGTATATATATTCTTATGGCAACCTTCATCAGTGCTGTGAATTGTGGCTAAGTACAGGGGGTTCTACTGTCGGTTGCAGCCGACTGTAGCTTTCCGGGTTTTTTTCTATTGAATAGAGTCTTTGCTCGAATTTTTACCATATTATTTAGCACTCAGACATTGTAGACTTATTTCAAGTCACATGTGCTTAATTTAAAGCACATTTACTTCAACTTTTATATGATAGATTGAAGCCATTCCCTAGGTATTCCTGCATGCCTAACTAAACTACATTCTAAATGGGGTATGACTCTAGCTTAAACATCTTTACGACTCACTTTAAGCTAACTCACACTAAGCTAAGCTTAATTTAAGCTTCAATTAAGTCAGTTTATATTATAATTTCTTGAATATTTTTGTATTATTTTTGTATTATATTCCCTAGGTATTCCTCCATGATCTGCTAAAGAACACTCTAGCTATTCTTATCTATAGCTTAAGCGCTTTGAAGACTCACTTTAAGTCAGCTAAACTTAATCTAAGACTCAATGTAGTCAGTTTCTATAATAGTCTAGTATGTTATACCATTATTTTTGTATTAAATTCCCTAGCTATTCCTTTATACCCATCAAAAACCCATACTACTTGGCTATATCTTTAACTTAAGACTCTTAACGATTCACTTTAAGTCATTTGTGATTGATTTAAGACTAAGTTAAGTCAGCTTATACTATATTCTTATATATTACTCTATTATTCTATTATAATTCTTTTCGGTTCTTCAACTTACCAGCAGTGTGGGCATTGAGTAGGATGGACACTCCCGTGCACGCTGTCGCATGGCGGAGACCTTCTCCTTGGTGAATTCGCATGTCTCGAGATGGGCGCGCAGCACGGCAGCGAGTAGGCGTGGCTGGTCGTCCAGCTCAGTGGCCATCGCTCGCTGTTGGCCGCGATTCTGTGTGCTCTGCTGCATGGCGGCCAGAATGCGCGCCTTTTCCCGCTTGGGCACGCGACCAAAACGCACAGCTGCAAAGAGGAGAAACAGAGGGGATTGATGAGAGACCTTGTAGCATAGTGTATGTAGTGTAGTGTGGAGAGGGGGGTCAGTCATTACAGTCAGAGTCAGAGCAGCTGCAAGTGCAACAGTCGACAGCAGCTGTTGGTGTTTTGTCACGCAGGAAGTTGTCATACCTGTAGACCCTACCTGCCCCTGCCCCTGCCCCTGCACCCTATACGCTGTACTCGCTACACTGTAATTTATTTCGGACAGACTGTCTCGCATGGCCCTTTAAAGTGGGTCATTGCCTGCTCTCAGCTGTCGTTCAACTCTACACTGAACTCGTTCTGCTGCTGCCTCTTCTTCAGCTTCTTCTTCTTCTTCTTGGTGTAGCTTCTTTCTTTCTTCTCTGCGCTCTGCTACACTTTCTCTTTTTTCCTCTTTATTTCGTAGATTTTAATTTGCACTAACGAATTTGTATGTGGGTGAACTTTCACATTCACATTTCGCCGAGACTGAGACTGAGTCTGAGATTGAGACTGAGACTGGGACAGAAATGGAGTTGGAGTTGGAGTGTAGTGGAGATGGAGTTGTAGACTCGCAGAGAGACACGCAGACACGTTTCTCGTCACGTTTTGCGACGGATCAAAATGTTGGCCAACATTCGCAGGCAGTTGTACCACATACTATAGTAGTAAAAAGGTGTAGGCGCTAATTGAGCCAGGTCTTAGGGGTTTAGTAGGTTAAACAGCGCTAAGCAGTGCGATTCGAGGTGTTTGAGTTGGAGTTTGAGTTGAGAAAGTTGAGAGCCCTAAAAGACGCATTAGCTTCAGCTTGAGATGCAGATGGAAGAAATGAAATGAATACTCTGATTGGTTGATGTATTGATAGACAGATAGATGGATAGATAGTTGGGTAGAAAGATAGACTGACAGAAGAATATATAGGTATATAGATAGTAGGCTAGTCTTAATGATAGACTGAACTATAGACAGATCTATGGATAGATATATAGATAGATCTATAAGGATATATAGATAGATAGATTATTAGACGGATACTCTTACATATAGTCAGATAGTGGAGCAGAAAGATAGATAACTGATAGAGTGATATGTATATATCTACAGATAAAACTGGAGCAATAGATAGCTTAATATACAGCAGACAGACAGTTGAATAGATACTCATATATCTTATGTATCTTTATAAGAAAAAGTATATCAAGAGATGCACTAAATGGTGGATAGATATTCATAATAGAAAGATAGTTAGTTGAAGACCCGATAAAAGTATCTAGCTCAATGCAGTAGACAAACCCAAGTCTAAATAGATACAAAGAGAAGTTTTCAACTAGAATACAGCTGAATACAGCTGAAGAAAGTTCCATTAGCAAAATATGTAAACTATCTAAAAAAGTATCTTTTGCATTGAAATGTATCTTTTGCAGTAATAACAATTAATAAAGAGAGCCAGTTGAAACTACATTTAGTACGAGCCCAAGTGGAAATGTTGGCCAACTTTTCAATGTCAAATACAATTTCTACAATTTCACTCAGCCACAACCGAAAAACTGGCACAACAACAGCAACAATAAACAAATAGTAACAAAAGTGAAATAAACGAGGCGCTTTTTGCAGATTTTTCACCACTTTTTCCACAGCAGCCGAGAAATCGCCAGCTACAACTACAACTCTCTGTCTGTCTGTCCGTCTGTCTGTCTGTCTGTCTGTCTGTCTGTCTGTCTGTCCGTCTGTTTGACCCAGTTGTCAGACAGCGAAATTCAGGTCAAACGAAATGGAAAATGAACGCTGCGACTGCGCGTAGAAATTAGAGCGACGCCTGCGCCAAACTTTCAAACGCTGCAAAGTTGGTCAAACATGCCCCAGCGAGAGAGTGTGTGTCAGTGTGTGTGTGTGTGTGTGTTTTAGAAAATAGCAAAAGCAAAAGGCAAAAGCAAATGCCAATAGCAACAGCAACGAGACCAAAACAAAACTCGACGCTGCGCAGACGCATTGAAGTCTTATTTCAAGTTTAAAACGCTTCCGCGCTGCCGCAAACAGTGGATAAAAAATAGTAGAAAAAAATGCTTATTATTGTGTGTGTTAAACGAGGTCAATACTTCAATGGCGTTAGAGCAGAAGAAAACGCACAACAAAAAGCAACAACACGAAAGGTAAACAAAACGCAAACGCAAATCAAAGTCAGCGAGAGACACAGGGAGAAAAAAGAGATCTCTGCTCAGCTGTCGAATTGTGGTTAATAAAAAGTGTGTCTAGAGTTGAGCTGCGTTTGACATGCCCCCGAGGATGCTGTGCTACGCCAGCTGTGCGTCATACGCCCACTGCACTGAGAGAAATAATGGTATAGTTGACATAGTAAAGACAAGCGTAAAGTGTAGTAAATCTTTTGGGGATTTTTCTGTTCATGTACTTAAATTATATTATGTTTTTATTATTTCTTTAATTTAGTGTTATTTTTGGAAATGACTATAATTTTATTTTTATATTTTTGCCTTTTATTTTTAATTTAAGTTGCTATTTCATTTTATTCTTCAATTATTTCATTTGATTTATTTTATTAAATATACAAAGCTGACACAATTTATTTTATTTATTTATGTACATACATATATTATAATTATATTTTTTAATATTATTTATTTATTTTTATATTTTATCAACATTTAATTTACTTTTATTTTTTATGTACTTTATTTTTTAGTTAATTCAATTTGTATTTTATTTTATTTTTTTTTTAGTCTAATATATTTTTACTCTTTTTATGTACATACTTTATTTTTTAGTTAGTTCAATTTGTATTTTATTTTATTTATTTATTTTTTTTTAGTTTAATATATTTTATTTATTTTTTAAATTGTATAATGTAATTTTGATTATCTTTTATTTTATTTATAAGTGATTTCATTTAATTCATAGTATTTCAACATTTAATTTACTTATTTTTTTACATATTTTATTTCCTTTTATCGTCTTTCAATGTATCTATTTCTGAACGGTTTCTTCAGTTCTTCAATTCATTCTGTATTCATATTCTGTATCTCAACTTACGCGCATTGTGATAGTTGAAGTTGCCTTTGAGTATGCCCTTTAATATTGGTAGTTCTTCGCCCATTTTGTTGCTCTTATATTCTGTTTGGTACTTAATTTTGTAGTTTTGGTATTGCTCTGGCATTCACACACAGCCGCAGCTGCACAACACACACACAGTTAGATATACAGAGATTCTTTGCATTGAAATCTATCTTAAATTTCCATTTGGTTTCTTTTGGCACACACAATCGGATTCTCCGTTGTTTTTCTCAGATTCTCTTCTTCTCTTCTCCTTCTCGACTTTGGTTAACAAATATGTAAATATATTTCTTGTAGTATTTCAGGTACTGCACAATTAATTCGTAGTTACACGCACTTAATAATAGACTTTAATTATGTTTTGTTATCAATGCAGGAACTTTCTTTGCTTTCTCATAAAAACTTTACAATAATTTTTGGAATTTTTGCTGAATTTTGTTGAACAATTTTTGGATAGAATATTTGTGGTATTTTGATTCAGTATTTTGTATTCTGTATTTTTAGCGCGTAATCCAAGCAAACGTGTATAGGGTCTGGAGCTGGAACTGTTTAGTTATTGGTTGTAGTAGTAGTAGTGAGACTGGTCGACTTTTCTTCACATTAACAGAGTTGCGTATTTGCCTCTTCAATTATAATTTAATTTCATTTAATTTAATTAATATTTATTTATTTATTGTTTAAGAAACACACACACAAAAATCGTGCTAGAGTGGATTTTGGTTGTTGTTGTTGTTGTTGTTGTTGTTGTTGTTGTGTTTGCTGTTCGCTAACATGACAAAACTCGACAAGGTCTCGAACGCGACTAACTGTAAAAGCAAAAGCACGTTACGATTATACCCAAAGGTACGCCAGCAGAGAAGCGACTGAGACTGCAACACAACAGAGCGGCGAGCGAAGCCAACGCAACTGAACTGAACTCAGCTGAAAAACGCCGCCAGAGCCAACGACCAGCGCCAACAACACACATACGCAGAGAGAGCGAGAGTGTGAGTGTGAGTGTGAGTAAGGGAGAGTGGCCGAAGAGAGCGTAAGCTCAAAGGGGCCAACAAACCAAACAGAGGCAGCGCCAGCTACTGCGGCAGAGGCAGCGACAGCGGCAGCGGCAGAAACAGAGGCATTTGGTGCGCAGTGATTGAGGTCTGTGATAACAGGCAGCAGCCAAGTGGGCTGAGTCATAGAGCCAAGACTAAGCGTTATTTTTGAATAACGTTAAATATTATGATTAAATGTATATTTTATTAACAATTAATTTTAATATTATATTTGATATTATGCTTTTACATACTTTTTATTTTACTTATAATTTATTTACATTTTATTTATTATCTTTCTTTATAAATTTGCAATTCATGTACATATATTTTAATTTAATCTGCTATTCGAAAAATATTTAACCACATTAAACACTGATAAGCTCAACTCGTTGATAAGCTTGCCTCAAGCTTTATCGCTTACAACAGAAAGTTCAATGCTCGTCTGCGCAACAACAAACAACAACAGCGCCATTAAGAGAGGGAGAGAGAGTCTTAGCTAAGAGCGCAGCAAGTCAAGCACTTGCCGCTCTTAAGCACTGGCCGCTCTCTTAAGCGAACGAGAGCTTTTCAACACAGTGTGTTGAGTTTGCGGCTGTTGAAGAGTGCGCGCGCTGGCATAAAGCTTTGGCGACGTGAGCTTTTGCATTAAGCAGTGCACGCATATGCAGAGTGAGCATAGGGGAGGGGTGGGTGGTGGGTGGCGACACATATAATGAGTTTGCTTAGCGAGTGTAAAGTTGTAATGAGTGTGAGTGAAGCGTTGCAGGGAGTCACGTAGTCCCCATGGAGTTAGTGTCAAGGACAGTGGGCATGATGCACAAGTTGTGCGACATAAATGCGTTTATCTTATGTATATATAGTATAGAGTCGATTTATATAAATCTTTTAATCAATTTAATTGAGGTCAAACGCTGAACTGCTGTCTGAGTCAGTTTGAGTCATTCAAACAGATTCGTATTCGCATTAGTATTCGATTATTCAAATTGTATGCAAACTAATGCCAATCGCTTGAGAAAACGTCACACAACAACCACTTGAAGGAGCCACAACAGACGGACAGACGGACAGACAGACAGACAGACGGACAGACGGACAGACAGACAGACGTATGGACGGTCAATGAACTACGCGGCGAGAAATGAGGCCAAAAAAGCAAACAATGACGAAGACGAAAGCCAACAAAATACAAAACAAAAACAATTTAATAATCAAATATAAGCGAGTAGAGTCGAGTCGAGTTGTTGTTGCTTGTTGTGTGTTGTGTGTCTTGTTGTTGTTGTTATTGTTTCTTATTATTTCAACGTCATTGCCTCACATTCGTACGCATTTCGCTCTACGAAAGTAAAAGTGAAAGTCGTCGCTGCGTGTTGCTTGCTTTTTTTACTTTATTTTCATCTTCTGTTTTTGGGTAGAAATTTCGAGTGTGTGTGTGTGTGTGTGTGTGTGTGTGTTGTGTTGTGGCAATATTGAGGAAGACAAGCAACAAGAAATGTAGCTTATTAAGCAACTTGGCCAACAGCAACAGGTAGCTGCAGGCCTATAAACCGGCAACTCTGCCACAGTTTGCCGTGGCAGGAGTATTGTGGATTACATAAGCGAGCAGCTACTTAAGAGATGTTGCAACTGCCACACTTGCCGACACATTTACTTCTATTGATTTCCTGCTGGGAATAAACGAATATAACAAATGGTAGAGCTGTAACTGATTTAGAACTAACTTCATACCAAATTTCAGCTGTCTAGCACTTGTACTTTTAGAGATATTAAATTTTATTGTATTAGTACAATATGAATCGAATATATACTTGAGTTATAACTGATAGAGAGCTAGCTATAGGCCAAATTTCAGATGTCTAGCACTTGTACTTGCAGAGATACTTAGTTAAATTGTGTTACTACATTTGCTGGCTAGGAATAATCTCAACCTTATTTATACTATAGTTGTAGCTGATAGAGAGCTAGCTCTAGGCCAAATTTCAGCTGTCTAGCGGGCATAGAAGCAGAGATCTTTAATTTCTATCATTCCTCGTCGTTTTTTACCACTCACATAAGTGCTAATAATAAATGTAATAATACTAACAAGCGTTAGAGCACTTTTTTGTATGCAATTAAAAGCCAATTAACACGTCTTTGGCCACATTTCACTTTCACTCTCATCGGTCGGCTCTAACCTCAATAGGTACGACTGTCACTCAACGTCTCTCAGCTACGTCTCTCCGCCTGCTTTCTCCCTGATTTGTATAGCAATTGTTTGCATTGTCATCATTATTAACATTAACATTAACATTATTATTACTATTTGTTTGCTTAGTTTTTTACGTGGAAATATGGCAAAGTGGAGGCGCTAATTATGCTGAAAAGCAAACAGAAAACTAAAGCGAAACATAAAGAAACACACAATATAACAAAAACAAAAAGCAACCGAGTGTGTGTGTGGTGTGTGTGTTTATGTTTTCTCTGCATTTTGTGAGTCAAGCGCCAGCCCAGAGTTCAATGCACTGGCTAATGGAGTGGAGGGAGTGGGGGGAGTGGGGGCAAGCAGGGGGAGGGGGAGTTAGGCCTACTTTCGGTTTGTTAGTTTGGGTGAATCACAACGATGCGTGGCTTTACGTAAAGGCGACACAATTGTTGCTGTTGCTGCTGTTGTTGTTGTTGTTGCTTGCGTAAGTTGTTTACAGCATGAACAGAAATCAAATGAAATGTTATAATAAAAAAGCAAACGACAGGCAAAAGAAACTCGGAGAAAGATACAAATAACAACACACAATGCTGGAAAATCAAAAAGAAATAAAATATATACAAAAAAGCCATAATAAGTTTGTTTTGAAGTTGAGGGGTTTTTTTTTTCTTAATACAAAAGAAAGCTTTGTTTTTTACCACTGTACGTGTGTGTGTGTCTGTGTGTGTGTGATTTTATGTAGAAATGTATTCATTTTAATTTGTGGGTCACGAAAAACTTTCAATGCAAAAGACGCTGAGCAGGAGGAGGTCAGCAGACAGCGAAGGCAACCAGCGAGGGCGAGGGCGAAGACTCAATAACACCATATAGTATGGGGGAGAGGGGTGGGGAGGGGGGCAAAAAGACCCTGTGCCATATTACAATTATTAATTTCACAGCGGAGACAAAAAGGTCAGGCTCATAAATATACTACAAACGAGTATGGCATACATGTGTACACACACACACACACACACACACATACATTCATTCAACAACAAAAGCCAAAAGTTTGCCTCAATATTTTTGCGCTCTTTTTTCGCAATTTTGCATTCATATATTTTCAAGTTAAATTCAATAAAAAGCGCTTAAAATCGTTAGATCTATTATTAAAAACGCATCAAGGGAATGCCATCCATATAAGCAGCGCGTGCATTTGCTTCGCTCAGCTCATAATTATTTTCAAATAAATGCGCGCCAAGGCGAACGCCAGCAATTGCGATTGCATCGCGTCGACTGCAGCGCCGACTGCAGCGCCGACTGCAGCTGCGCTGCCATTGGAGGCGAATGACCGTGCCTGACCCAAATAAAAGTCGCTGCACTCGCCAAACAAAGGCGACAAATGCCTGCCCGCCGCCGCTCGCTCTCGCTGCCGCTGCCGCTGCTGCTGCTGCTCGACGTCGTCACTACTCAATAGTGTGCAAAAAAAAAAAGCAGCGAGAAAAAGCGCAGCGCGCAGAAGACGAAAATGAGGCCGAGTGCAATGAACAGCATTCGGCACACAGCAAGAGCGCAAGCACTCACACACACACACACAGGCACTCACGCATATGCATACACAGAGAGCGAGCGAGCGAACGTTAGGCCTATGCAAATGGCTGCATTTGGCGCTGCAGCTGTGCAGCTGCTGCAGTCGAACAAGTTGCGTCGCTGCGCTGCGCTGCGCTGCGCTGCGCTGCTCTGCGCATGTTGCAATGCGAAACCTTCGAGAAATTTTACAAGAGTCGTTGAACTCGCGACTCGGTCGGTCGGTCGGTCGTTCGGTCGTTCAGTCACTTGGTCTGTCGGACGCGTCGGTCGTTTAACTGTGCCCCAAAACGACAGCGACGGCGTCGCCACAGCGGAGGCATTGCAGCAATGTTGGCTGTGGCTCGGCTCGGCTTCCACTTTGGCGCTTGAAACTAGTTTGCTGCTGTCGAGGCATTGAAAAAGCGAAAGTACATTTTTTTCATCTGCTTCGTGCCGCAGTTCGTGCCGCTGGGATTGGCGCTCGTTTGCCACCGAGCAGAGGTAAATGAACCTTTTGAAGGTTCAACTTGCGTAGTTGGCGACGTCGACGTTGACAGCGACGTCAGCGTTGTCGTGTAAAACAAGTTTGTTACGTTTGCTGCTGCTGCTACTTGTTGTTGTTGTTGTTGCTTTCGACAGCTTTTGTGTTCATCGTGCTCTTTTCTTTGCAATTTCACCGTTAAGCCAAATAATAATAAAAATTTGTAAGACAGGTGAAGCGCAGACGACGCACGTCGTCTTTATGTAACCAGCAGCAGAGGCAGCGACAAAAGTTGTCACTGTTGTTGCTGTTGCTGTTGTTGTGCTGTGTGTGTTGTGTGTGTTGATGATGCGTGTCACGCGTTAAATGATTTCACTCAGCACAAAGCGCAATTGTATAAGACAACTCTAATTGCATATTAGTTGCGACTATTGACGGATTTACTAGCCATTAAAATTGTAATAAATATATTTACATATATTTATTTTACTATTTAGTATTTATCTATACTAAAATAGTTATAAATATATTTACATATATTTATTTCACTATTTAGTATTTATTTACATTTATTTCATTCTTTTATTTCTTTTATTTATTGACGTTAAAATTGTAATAAATATATTTACATATATTTATTTAGTTTCTATTTACATTTATATCATTCTTTTATTTCACCTTACTGAGAACTCGCCTCTCCCACACCAATTCGCCTTGCCTGCGCTCACATCAAACATAATGACGTTCGCCATGTTCGTTATGAGCGAATTGTACTTGAAGCTTTGACCCCCGCCCCGCCCCCCACACACAGCGAGAGGGCTGCGCGTCGAACCCAACCCAAAAACAATATGTATACAATTCGATCCCAGGGTAAACGTTAATGCTTGTTGTTGTTGTTGTCATATAGTACTAGCCTCCAATTTTATTTTAGTCGCCTGGCATATGACTGTGTCTATGTGTCCGTGTGTGTGTGTGTGTGAGGCATTTTAATGTATTTGTAATTGACCTGAATAAAGTTGAAAACACTCGCAGCAGCAGCAGCAAGGCGAAATCTACATGCAAGTTGAGTCTGTGTGTGTGTGTGTGTGTAGCCTCAAAATAATAATGATTGCGACAACAACAACAACAACAGCCTCACTGCTGCTACTGTTTGCACTCACACACACACACACACACACGTATGAAATAAAAGCTCTGCCTTCGATAATTGACAATTGTCTGATTGTTTTGTTATGCAGCGAGATAATTGTAGTTGTAGTTGTTGCTCTCTTATGTTTCAATTAACAAAATAAAAACCACTAGTAATAATAATATAATATGTATATAAATTAATAACAAATGCAACTATCAATAAAAATAATGATATTAACATTTTATTTATATTTCCTTTAATATTATGCACATTTCTAGTCTCCAACTGCATCAATTCGCCCCTCACTCAAGTCTGACAACGCTGTCCGCTGTCTGGCAACGCTGTCCGCTGTCTGTCTGGCAACTGCATGCATATTTACTTTCAATTTGCTTAACCTCGCGCTAATTTAAGTTCATTTCAATTAAAATAAACATGTTCTGCATGTGTGTGTGTGTGTGTGTGCGTGTGTGTTGCATGTGAAAACTAATAAAAATGTCTACAAAATAAGAGAAAAACATAAATAACTGCAAACATTTCGATGCCGCTGCTAAAAATTTAAACAATTCAAATACAAAATAAAACAAATGCAGAAAGCTTGTTTACTATTAAGCTCACACACACACACACTCACACGCATACACAGAGAGCGCAGCGCATACACTCTGGCACCTTCACTGCTGGTACTCAGCTGCTGCTGCTGCCGCCGCTGTCGCTGTTCCCGCTGTTGCGTCGCTGCTTTGGTTGACCCAGTTTCGTCGGTCAATGAACTGAGCCGCTGCTGTCGAGGCTGAATGCCTTGTGTATGTGGGGTAGAGAGAGAGTGACGGTGGTGGCGGCGGCAGCAGCAGGCGCAGGAGAGAGCGCTGTGTGAGTGTGAGTGCGAGTGTGAGCTGTGTGGCTGCGAGAGAGAGCGCGGGCAGTGTATAAGTATGAGCAGTAGTAGTCGTAGTAGTTGTTGCTTTTTCATTTTGGGTTTGTTTGTTTGTTGTTGCTTTTCTTTTTGGGGGGCGCTCTATGCATGCTTGAGAGTGTGTTTGTGTGTGCGCTAAATTTCGGTTTCGTTTTCATTTCGACGGCGCGTCTTGCGTTTATTTTCGTGTCTTTGCAATAGGCAAACACCAACAACAAAGGCAAACAAAATGGCGCCTAATAATAATATTACTACACATGAAAAGAAATTATGAAAGCCGTCGAAAGAAAGTGTTTCGAAATGGCCAATGCTGGGCAATGGCCAATGGCCCGTGCAGAGTGAAAAGTGAAAGTCTTGCATATTAGCCCCGCTGCATGAAGAGGCAATAAGCGAAGCAGAGTGCGAAATGGAAAATAAAGTGAAATATATTCAACACAATTTTTATTGTTTTTGTTTCTGTTTCGGCTTCAATTTCTAGGTCGCGTAACTGTAAATATACATATCTACATACGTATTTCGACAACAGCCCACATACACACATACTACACTATAGCCATGTGTGTGTGTGCACAATTTTATTTTCCTTGAAAGATAAGGCATGCCAGGCACTGCAGTCGACGTCAGCGGAGGCAGCGACGGCGACGGCGACAGCGACTGTGCTTAAATAGCACACGGTCATTTTTATTATAAACAATTCGAATTTTGTGCTGTTTTTTTTATACTTTTCGTTTTTTGTTAGCTGTTGCCGACCGAGTTCGAGTTCGTTTGCTGTTTATTTTGATGGCGGTCGTTTATTGCTAATACTATTTTTTTGTTTGCTATTTTATTGAGATTCATTCTTATTTTGTTCTTTTTTTTCGGTTCCCATGAGGCATTAGAACTAGTTCAAGGATTGGCTAATTTTTGACTGTTTCAATATGTAGTTAAGTAGTTAATGAGAGTGATTAATATGTATAGTATTTGATATATATTTTATATTATAGTTTCATATGTTTTTTAAGCATTTTATTTTTATTGCATTTAGTAAACCTATTTTTGTTAATAAATATTTTTTTTTGTATATTTTCTTTATTATATATTTATATGTGTTTAATATTTATAATATATTTTTATATATTTTTTTTAACATTTTCGTACATATCTCTCTGCTTTCTATTGCCCCAAATAAACAACAAAATCTAATCCATCAATTACAACATACTCAAACCAGCAGCAACAACAACAACAAGCGTTCGTTCGTTCGCTCATATAACATTATGGAACACACGCTGCGACTGCGTGCTGCCTACTAAGCAGCGCAGCTCGAACGCAACATGTTCGCAGCTCAAAGCTCTGCCCGCGCTCTGCTCCCCTTGCGCCTGGCTTTCTTTACAACATGAACCACTTTCGTTTTCGACAGCAGCGCAGCGGCAGCGGCAGCAACATGGCGGCCATTACACAGCGCAGCAGAGAAGTCAATGAACGTCGTATGTGTGTGTGTGTGTGTGTGTGTGTGAGTTTGCTTTTTATATGCATTTTTATTATGGCCGCCGCGCTGTGCGCTGCTTTCATAATCATCGCAGCGAGCGCTGGGCATTTCCTGTAAAATTTTTCCGGGCTTGCGTTTAATTTAAACAAATTATTACAAAATTTAATAAAAAAGAGAGAGAGAGAGAGAGAGCGAAGAGCTCTGGCCTCGCTGCTCTGAATGAATTTGGGTTAAGTGCGTTCGTTCAACTTTTAACATAATTTCGAAATGGCGCACAGTTGTTGTTGTTGTTGTTGCTGCTGCCGATGTTGCTCCCATTTATCATGCGGGTGTTGGAAATTTGTTTAAACAAAATTTACATATGTATGAGTGTGTGTGCGAGTGTGTGTGTGTGTGTTTGAGTTATAGTTTGCGTTTGCTTTGGCAGCGCCGACAGCTAACACAACTTTTACTTTGCCGTGAAATCGCGCGCCACACAAATGTTGCAACACACTCACACACACATACACACACACACACGCATACACTGAGAGCTAAAAATTTCGTTCAGGGCTGGTCAATGAACTCGTCGCCGTTTGTCGCTCGCTCGTCTTTCGTTTTTTTGTCGCTCGTTACATTTCGTCTCGTCTCGTCTCGTTTCGTTTCATTTCGTTGCGCTGCGTTTCGTTTAGCGTTTTTATTAGACTTTTATTTGAGAGCTTGGGCCCTATAGACTCGCTTTTTTTCGAGTTAAATTAATAGATAGTTGGAAAAAGCAAAATAGATAGAGATATCTGAGATAGCAGTGGAGTGGGGGACATATGCAGGGGAGTATAGGCTAGCTAGAGTGAACATTCGATAAAGTGAACTAAATATTTGTATGCAAATTGATTGAATGCAGCAAAGTAGAGCATAATAGATAACAGAGTTGGTAGATATGCTTGCTAAAGTGAACATTCGATAGAGTGAACTGAATATTTATATGCAAATTGATTGAATGCAACAAAGTAGAGCAAAATAGATAACTGAGATAGTAGAGTAAGGGGGCATATGCTTGTTAACGAGCACATTCGATAGAGTGAACTAAATTTTTGTTAGCAAATTTACTTAATACGGTCAAGTAGAGTTATATCAACAACATTTTAGTTATAATATGGCGTTATATATCACCTAATCGTACAAAATTTTATAATATATATTATCGATATTACTCAAATTTCGATATATTGCCGATAACTTTAGTTTTTGTATTGTATGTGATTACGTTTTAAAGAGAATACCTTTTCCTACATAAGTAGACGATATTTGACAGTATAAACTTTTGTATGACCCAATGGGACAACATTTGATATACAAAAATTATCGATAACAATGATATTTCGACATATTATCGATAAATCTAATTTGTATTTTTCTCCTGATTGTTTACGCATAAAATAGACTAACTCTTTATATTACTTATAAAGTCAACATTTGACTTATCAACCCTTTTGCCTGGTCCTACTTAGTTCACTCTTTCGAGCTATTTAGTGTGGCATGGCTTGTGTACTTACCATCTCGGCTCATGCCAACGGCAATGCACTTTTTCAGGCGACAATATTGACAGCGATTGCGATTGATGCGCAAAATGCTGCACTGCTGATTCTTGGTGCAAGGGCGATACTGGATCTTTTGCTGAATGGAGCGACGGAAGAAACCCTGCAAAGATAACGGGAAAATGAGGGGAATTAATAAGAGATAAAGTGGAAAATAAAGTACGCATAAAAATATATAAAAAAGTGCTTGAAAAGTTGAGCTAAGCTAGAACTTCAAAATCAAAAATTAAAAAAAAAAAAAACAAACATTTTATAATTTTTTTTTTTTTTTTTTTTTAGTTTAGTCGTTTATTAACTAGAGTCTAGAGTTGCCACCTACATCGGCGCTGGCATCCTCAATCTTAACAGCAGTTGTGTTGTTGCTGTTGCTGTTGCTGTTGCTGCTACTGTTGCTGTTGTTGCTCAATGCCGTGTCGAGCTTCTCGTCAAACTTTTGACACAAATAATTGAGCTGTGATGCCTCGAGGCGCTGATGATGCTGTTCACAGAGCTCATCATCGCAGCCCGAGTCCTGTGCATCCATATCCTCGAGCTGTTGCAGCTGCAGCTCCTCATCGCTGCTGCTGTTGCCGCTGCTGCTGCTGTTGTTGCCGTTGCATGTGCAATAGTTGCTCATGTTATTTGTCAGCGACTGTGTGCTCGAATTGCTCAGCAGCGAGCAATTGCTATCGGAGCTATCACGTCGCTGTTGCTGCTGCAATTGCTGCTGTTGCTGCTGCAGCTGTTGTTGCTGCTGCTGCTGCTGTTGCTGCTGTGTTTGTTGCAGCAACAAATTGGCAATTTCCTTGTGTGTTTGCGCGGAGAAAGGACTATCACAATGCAGTTGATTGAGCTTGTTGCAGGTGGGTCTTGTTGCTGTTGCTGCTGGAGTTGCAACTGTTGGTGTTGCTGCTGTGTTGTTGTCTGTGTTGCTTTTGTCTTCATGCTGCTGCTGTTCCAGCTCACGCTGCTTTAGCTCACGTGCATAGCGTATTTTCTTCCACGGGCATTGGTATTGCTCATAGCCATTGCTCTCATCGACGGCAGCAGCAACCGTTGCCGCTGTGACTTTGGGCGGCATATCGTCGTCGCTGTTGGCACAGTCCTCATCGATGCCCGACTCGCTGTCATTTTTGGCGCTTAGATCGGCACATGGCTTTGGTGTTGTTGCTGCTGTTGCTGCTGCTGCAGTTGCAACAGTTGCTACCGTTGTGGGCTGCTGCAGCAGCAAGACAATCTGCTGCTGCTGCTGACTAATACTATTTGTTGTTTTTGTTGTTGTCTGATTGCTGGTGGTGGTGGTTGTTGTCTTTACTAATGTTGCAGGTGTCTGTTGCTGCTGCTGTTGCTGCTGCAACTGTTGTTGCTGCTGTTCGTTTTTCAGTCTTTTTCGTTGCTGTTGCTGTTGCAGGTAAACAATTTGTCTAGGCTGTTGCTGCTGCTGCTGTTGCTTGCTGAGCGGCGCTGACTCCAGCAACTTGACCAATGCCGAGTGTTGCTGCTTCAGCTGCTGGCTCTTCATCTGTTGCTGCTGCTGCTGGTGTTGCTGCTGCTGATGTTGCTGCTGTGTTGCACTCACAATATGCACATTGCTGTTGCCGGCAGTCAGCAGCACAATTGTGGTGGCATGTTGCTGCTGCTGCTGCTGTGGCAGCAACTGTTGCTGTTGTTGTTGCTGCTGCTGCTGCGTCTGCTGCTGCTGTTGCTGCAGTTCCATTGCACAAACCATTTTGTATATTAACTTATGTTTTCTTTTTGGTAACACAAATGACACTTGAACTCCTCTCTCACTCCGCACTCTCTCTCTCTCTCTTTCGCTGTTGTTGTTGTTGCTCTACAGTTTGCTAATAAGGAACATTGTTGTTGTTGCTTTGCTTTCCGCTCTTCTTCTTCTTTCACTTCACCCACAATGCATATGCTTAGACTTTTTGAGCGCCAAAATGAACTAGTATTTTTCTTCTTCTTTTTTTTTTTGGCGGAAATGGAAGTCTTTTTTCTATGATCTCTCTCTCTCTCTCTCTTTCGCTCTCGGTGACTTTGGCTCTCTCTTTTTTGCACTTCACTGGCACCACAATAAAAATAATATATAATAATTGATTGATATATTTCTTTGTTTAGTTAAGCTAGATTTGTAACGTGTTGCCGTGTGTTGTTTCGGTGTATCAAGACTTTTATTCTCTCAGTGTTCTACTATATATGCCGTTACTCTATTTGTTACACTCGCACGCGCTTTACTTGCTCTGCACAACCGCTGCCAACGACGAGCAATTTGCGAATGAAAGCAGCGCCAACGGCTCGAGCAGCTCCAACTCGAACAGCGAACACAAACTCATCGCCTGCTGCTGCTGCTGTGTTCGATGTGATTCGGCTCGGCAGAGCTCGGCAGTAGTTCGGCGTTCGGCTCTCGTCTCATGGCGTTCGCCTGCCTGTGCTCTCTGTGTATGTGTGTATGTGTGTGTGGCTGCCAACCTCGCGCTACTTAGTGTTGTTGTTCTTGTTGTTATTTGTGTACCAACTGAGGACATTCACTCCAACGCTGTCGACGTCAACGTCGACGCGGGCTGCTAACAATAGACGCCGCTGGCGCTGCTACTGCTCTGCCACTGCTCTGCTGTTGTTGCATTTGCTGTTGTTGTAAACAATTCTTGGAACACCTACGCGACGCAGATTTTAGGTAGCTTCTGCTGCTGCCACTGCCACCTGACTGATCAGCTTTGTTTGATAACATAGCTATGTGTGTGCGCGTGTGTGTGGGGAGGGTGTGGGAGTCATGGCTTAGTTAGAACATTTTTTCATGTTTGTTTTGTTTTGAGAAATGAGTGACAAATAAGATTAATTGATATTGGGGGAGTGGTGGGGGGGGGTCTATCAATAAATATGACAGGCATAAGAGGATCGCAGATCTGGCACACAACTCTCCACTCGAGTGCGACACTATTTTTGGTTATAGATTACAATTTCTGTATAGTAGGAAGTTTCCAGTGAAATTTCTCGTAGGGGATTAAAGTGTAGCAACCCCAGCCAGCCCCACTCAACTTATTAATCACTTACGCTCCCTATCGATATGAATCTGTGACAAAATAACAAAAAATAGAAAGACAAAAACAAAACGTAAGAAAAAACTTGCCCCAATTATTTGCTCGATTATTTAATACACAAATTTAACGCCTCGTTATTAATAATATTAAATAATATTATTGTTGTTTTCTTTCTTCACTTTACTTCGCTTCACTTTATTTTCTTGTCATTTCTTTTGCTTCTTCGTTTTTCTTCGCTCTTTCATTTTGAGGCCACACACAAAACGTAAAGGCAACAATAGCGTACATAACGACACATGCTGGAAGGCTACGTAACCAAAAAGTCCCAAATGACAGCGTCGACGTCGACGGCGACGGCGACGACGTCAACATAATACGACGACGTCAGCAGAGGTTGGCTGAACTGACTGGCAGTTCAGTTCAACGAACCCCGCCATTGTCGTGACCCAGTTTTCGGTCAAATACCTCCAAATGTGGAGCTGCCCGAACGTCAAACGAGTGAGCAAACACGAGCGCGCGCAGCCGAGCAGTCGAACACGAACACGAACATGACGTTCGTACGTACGAGCAGCGAGCCAGCAGAGACTGACTGAGCAGTCGGCGCTCTCTCACAGTGCATTTGCATGCGAATTGTTGTTACTGCTGCTGCTGCTGCAGTTTGCAAGCCTTTGCTTTAGCTTTTCGGTTTGGAGTTCAGTTGAGCTGGCGGTCGGTCAACGACACAGAAACCTCAGTCAGCCAATGGACTGACGGACGGATGGACGAACGGACGGACGAACAGACTGCATGCATGCGCTTATGGGCTTGGCCCAAGGGGCGGGGGCAGTGAGTGCAACAGCAATTGCAATTGCAACGGCACCAACATGGCTCAAAATGCGTTCAAGGAAATCTTTGGCAATAGAAAAAAATATATATGTATATAATATTTTGGCTTAAAATTACATCAGCCAATACAGCTGCATTATATACATAAGTGGACTAAACTATCAGTAAATATCAGTGTTGCGAACCACTCCACAGTCGAACCACTCCAACCTGAACCTGAACATTTAGCTTGTATCTTGTACCGTAATTAATTGATCATTAAACTCAGCTCAGCGAACCTGAACCAAGTTTCTGTTTCGGGATCAAGCCTCCCTCAGAGGTTCAGAGCTCTAATAAATATACAAACTAATTGAAAGAGTGCAAGTAGTAGTAGAAAAACTAACTCATCCGTCGCCTAATCGCAGCTTGAGTCGAGTTCAATGCACTCACTCGACACAGCGACAATTTGCACTCATTTCCATGAACAGCACGGCACCACCCCCACCCCTTGCCCCCACCCACGCCAAGCGCAAGTCGAGCTTTGTAGTTGTTGTTTTTTTTGCAAGCCGAGGCAGCGAGAGAGGCAGCGACAGCGACCGAGGCAGAGGCATAAGAACTTTCGGGAACAGCTGTGCCCGTTTCTCAATTACCTGAGAGTTGGCGCTCTCTCGAGCGCGCTCTCTCTGCATGTGCATGTGTATGTGTGCGTGTGCGTGTGTGTGATGGCAAATGTGAATGAACTCTGCTGGCAGCTGCAATGCGAATAACAAGTTTCAAAGGAAAGTGAGAGCATTTCACGTTACGAGCAAGCACACACACACACACGCACTCGGGAGCATTCATCTATGGCTGCATGTGTGTGTGTGTATGTGTGAGTTGCGTACACCCACCAAGCAGCAGCCAAGCATTGCGCTCCGCTCCCTCTCCCTCTGTCACCGATCAGCCTCATCATCATTGCCTGAACCATGGGCATTATAAGCATTATAGTGGAATCGTTTGTTTATTGCTTGTTGTTGTTGTTGTTGCTGTTGGTTGTTTGTGCGTTTTGTTTGTTTCTTTATTTGTTTGTTTGTTAAATGATTTTTTCGGGCTACTCTGGCGCAACTCAGCCATGGCACACTTGCCGAGAAATTTCTAAGGCGCATCACTCGATGATTTGTCGAAACTTTATGAATGAATCGAATGATCGAAATGGGGGGCAGGAAATGCGCCCCCGCTTTAGCTCTATTTTCATCATTTTGGCCTAATACTTGACATGAATATGCCAGAGCAATGCTGGAGCTTTTGACTGGGGAAAACAATGGATGCTGCTATCGATGCTATGGATGTTAAATTGATCGATATTAACCATAGTTTACATAGGGATAGATACATATATCGATAATGTGTATAGTAATAATATACTATAATCGATTTTTATCGATTATCTCCTTAGATATATCGATAATGTGTATGGTAAAAATATACTATAATCGATTTTTATCGATTAATCTCCTTAAAATATCAAATATATTGACTTTATAATACTACACAAACTGTATACTCCGACCACATCAAATATTTAAAAGAAATAAATAAAAATATCGATATTATCGATATATATTGATACTCTTTACATTCCCAGTTTACGCTATTGGCATTAAAAAACATAATATATTGACTTTATAATACTACACACACTGTATACTCCGACCACATCAAATATTTAAAAGTAATAAATAAAAATATCGATATAATCGATATATATTGATACTTTTTACATTTCCCGTTTACGCTATGGGCATTAAAAAACATTAATATTCTCACATCTAAAAGTAGTCTTCCAATTCTACACTCAATAACGGGGAGTCGCAATGTATCACTGACTGCTGACTCAATCTCCTGCCTGTTATCGGTTATCGGTTATCGGTCATGACTTCTTTATGGGTGTTATTCTTCACGCTTTCTGTGCCATACATCAGCATAAATTCAGCTTGTTCTTAAGCCTCCACAATAACTCAGTATTTTTGCAGTATTTTGTGCCTGCTCTTCCTCTCCCTCTTCTGCTCCTTCTTCTTCTGCTTGGGCAGGTTTGTTCGATGCGTAAGCAATTAGCACGTGCCTAAATCATGTATGGAGACTCTCGAAGAGAGAGCCGGAACTTTATGGCAAACGTTCGTCATGAAATGTGTATGACTCTTGTATAAGTTATGCCGGTGTTGGGCCAAGCATAAGAATTAGTAGGGAGTAGAAGTAGGAGAATAAAGCGAATAGAGTGGAAGAGGAGAATGGGTAATGGCTAAATAGATAGAGCTACACAAAAGTCATTAGGGTGCCCAGACCCAAAAGACTCATTGGCAATTAGTTGACGAAAATATGAGTGTGTGATAGACAAGTGTATGCGAGAGTATGCGACTGTATGTGTGTGTGTGTGTTTGTTTGTGTCTTAATACGAGTAAATAAATAAATAATGCACAAATTACAAGTCAAGTCCCAGCCACAGCTAGAGCCAGAGTCGGGCAATTCAGGTCAGAGTTCAATGCACTGCGACCACTCGCATACCGTGCAAGGATACACGCCATTTGCCTGACCAGCCACTGTGTGTGTGTGTGAGTGTGCGTGTGTGTGTGTGTGTGTCTCTCATACTCTTATACACTCGCAGTTCCTTTGGGCTGCTTGTAAAGCCAACACGAGCACACACACACGGCCATAAGTATGTGTGTGTGTGTTGCGCCTCCCCTTTGGCCTCGCGCTTATTGACGTCACTTTTGCAGTTGGCGCTGTCTCGGCTCAGTTCGTTCAACCCAATGTTGCCTCATGGTCGCCTTGCAGCAACAACAACAGCAACAACAACAACAACAGCAACAGCATTTTCTAGTGTTTGCTTATGTATGCCTCTTGTGCCTCTTGTTAGTGGCACAGGAAATTCTGTTATCAGCTGCGCCACCATTAACTAAATTGGCCTTAATCATAGTTAGATGTCTTCGATAACTAATCGATAACTGCTTAGTGTGAATATCACTGTACAAATTTACAAAATATTATTTATCAAAGTTCAACTAAAATTGTTGTAAATGTAAATTTGTATCATAAGAATACTTAGATTTAAATTGGCAGTATTATATTATCTATCTATCTGTCTGAGTATTATTTGCTATCGATAACTAATCGATAACTGCGTAATGTAAATATCAATCTACATCTATACAAAATACAATTTATGAAAACTCAACGAAACTTCTTGTAAATGTAAATTTGTGTTATAAGAATACTTAGTTTTAAATTGGAATTAATCTTAGCATATTTATGCTATCGATAACTAATCGATAAGACTCCAAGTGTAGTAGCTTTTACTGCTAAATGTAAATATAAATTTACTAGAATTTATAAAAAGCAAAATAAAACATTTAAAAATATTTCTATTATTAGGAATCTTTACTAGAAATTGGCATTTATCAAAGCAATCGATAACCCACCGATAACACGCCAACTCCAAACTCTATAACTGCTAAATGTATATACATATATAATTGTAGTTAAAATATGATAATAAACTACAAATTTCTATTATTAGAAAACTTGATTTGAAATTGGCATTAATCAGACCTTTCGATAACTGATCGATAACACTAAATGTAATACAATTGTTCAATGTGAATAAACCACAATTTATAAAAATGTAAATAAAACGTTTATCTCATATTCGAATCTTTCAAATAACTTATCGATAAACAAACAAAAATAATAATAGAAAATTATGTAGCAATCAATTGTAAATTTAAGTAAATATTTTATCAACACTTTGCAGTCTACTTTAGCTGATAAAAAACTGACACCATTTGGGGAGGCAACATATTGTGGCAAAACGGAAATACCTTTAGCATTTCTCATCTTGGCTCAATCAAGCGCTGCGAAGGGCAACACAAAAGGAAGGCAAAAGCAAAAGAAATGCGAGTGGGATAGTTGCAAAGAAAGCACAAATTATCCTGCACAACAGTTGCAGCAGCAGCAGCAGCTGAGCGCCCAAAATTAACTTGTGCAACACTAACAAGAACAACAACGTGAGCCCAAGGAGAGCAACGATTGAGGACATTGCACTGCAATAACCTTAAAGAAGCAGCAGCGCAGCCTGAATCAGAGTCAGAGCCAAAAGAGAGCGGCCTTCGCTGTTCTCACTTGGCGCGCAGCAAAACTGTGCACACATTTCTTCTTCTTCTTTTTTTGCCTTTGCCTTTGCATAAGGGAACAGCTAGAACTGAGTGAGAACAGCTAGCACTTAGCGAGCGCAGGAACAGTGAGCGAGCGACAGAGTGGGAACAGTATAGTGAGAACAGTATGCCATGTGAGTTGAGTGCGCCTAGGAATAGTCGAGTGTGAGTGTGAGTGTGTGTCTCTTGATTTTTGTACAGTTAGAGAGTGCATGTGTGTGTGTGTGTGAATAGTGGGCAGAGGAAATGACCTCAGGAAGGAAATGCAAAGCATTCAATTGGCCAAATGCGTGTAAAGTGTGGAACAAATGTGGCACTTGTCTAAGGCAGAGCATAGCTAGCGTTTAGCTAGACAAAAAACTAGCGTATAACTAACATATAATCGTTTTTAATGAAATATCACTATTAATTCAAGCAAGTAGAACAAATCGAGAATATTTCTCTTCGTACTTAACCTCACTTTGCCCACGTGTCCCAACTGTCCTTTAACTAGTGCAATGAACTCGAAGCAGCACAACGTTTTGAGTGTTGCTAGAATTTTCTTTTATTTTCATAAATTTTCCTTTATGTTTTTCTCGTTTTTTCTTTTTTGGCGCGCGTTCGCAATGGAAGACACCTGTGCCATGTCAGAGAGACACACTGTTCCCCCCCACCCCCACTCCCCTCTCCACTCCTTCAGCGAAACGTTTCACTTTTGCTGCTGCTGTTGCTTCACAGGGTTGCCAGGCGGGGCAGGGGCAGGGGTTGCCACTGTGTGTTAGTCCAGTTTGCTTTGACCTACTTAGCGTGCATTGAACTGCGCCCGGATGAGAGCTCAGTTCTTATGCTAAGCTCAGAGTGGGAACAGTGGGGAGTGGTGAGTGGGGAGGGTTGTCCAAGGGGGTTGTTGCATGTACAACAATTTAGGGGTTACGTGCGCTGTCTCTGTGTGTGTGTGTACAACGAAAGTGTTTAGCCCACCCGCTAGGTGGCGCTGCAGCACTGTTTAACCTTAAAAATTGCAAACTGCCCCCCACCCCTTACAGAACTCTGCTGCAGCTCTGCTACTGCTGCTGCTGCTGCTGCTACTGCTGCTGTTGGTCATGTGACAGTGAGTGTTGTATGTATGCGCACTGTAGCTGGAGCAATGACCGCAGCTCGGCAAAGTTGAAGGATAACCCAAGCGAAATGCAATTTGCAATTTGGGCTAACAGGAAACCAGAGGGGGCACGGGTTGGCCTACGTGTGTGTGTGTGTGTATGCCTCTGTGTGTGTGCGTGTCTTTGTGTGTGATAATTGCTCTGGCTTTTGTTCGTGTGAGCAATTAAATGGAGACCAATAATTAAGCTCTGACCCCCGCTGACTCCAACTGACCACTTCGAACATGTCGAGGCGTATTGGCCAATATAATCATAGTGGAGCAAGGCCCCCTTTGAAGTAGTTATATAAGGCATACACTCTGTAGATACAATTGTATCTATATGGATACAACTATATCAGTTGCTGCATCTGTATGGTTTATAGATACTTTTGTATGGTGTATAGATAAATTTGTATCTTTTACTGCATCTGTAAAACCTATAGATACATTTGTATCTTTTACTGCACCTGTATGGCCTAAAGATACTATTGTATATTTTATAGATACATTTGTATCTTGTACTGCATTTCTATGGCCTATAGATACATTTGTATCTTTCACTGCATCTGTATGGCCTTTAGATACATTTGTATCTTTTGCTGCATCTGTAAAACCTATAGATACATTTGTATCTTTTGCTGCATCAGTATGGTCTAAAGATACTATTGTATATTTTACAGATACATTTGTATCTTTTACTTTATTTCTATTGCCTATAGATACATTTGTATCTTTTACTCCATTTCTATGGTTTATAGATACATTTGTTTCTTTTACTGCATCTACATGGACTATAGATATATTTGTATCTTTTACTGCATCTGCATGGACTATAGATATATTTGTATCTTTTGCTGTATGTGTATGCTCTATAGATACTTTTGTATCTTTTTCTGTATTTCTATTTGTCTGCCTAAAAGTGCGTAACACATAATTTGTTTTAGTTTTTGCGCACTTTTTTCTCTTCATATTTTTTTTTTATTTATATTTATTCTTTGGCGCTGTTATTTGTCTCTTTCCGCTTTTTGGGCTAGTTCATTGAACTCCACACGCAATTATTTCGCGTTTATCTGCTTTCGGTTTATGCCTTTTCAATAGTTTAAGCTCGAGTCGAGCTGTCAATGCGCTACATAATATAAATAAATAAATATATAAATATAACTATAATATATGTTCATATTTATTTATTTATTTAATGTAATTTAGAGTTAAATAAATATAAATAAAATATATTTTTATAGGTTTTTATGTGCAGAATTTTCTAGATATTTTCTAGCAGCGACAAATTGTATCTAAAAGTGTGCATAGCCCACACAAATTGCCGCAACTAATGCTAAGCTAACAACAGGCGCCTATTTGTTAGACAAGTGTGTGCGTGTGTGTGTGTGTGTATAGTGTGTGTAGACATAAGTGTGTGTGCCGCACAATTATGAACTATTATATGCTGATTGTTATTTGGGCATGGCTGCCTAAGTCTATGCCCCTGCCTCTGCCTCAGCAGTTGGCATTATTTGTGTGTCGCCTGCTCTCTCTCCTCCTCCTTCTCTCTTTCTCATTCTTCTTCTCCATCTAATATTTATTTGTTTGTTAGTTTTTGTTTGCTCATAAAACAGTCAGAGCAAATCTAAACCAAATTCCAGCTCATTGACGTAAATATTAAAACAGAATCATAAAAAAACTATAATCAAGTTTAGCTAGAGACAGAGACAGAGAGATAGAGTGAGAGGCATTATGTGGCCCACAGTGCAATGTGGCTTGTACACGTTGTGCAGCGCGCGGTTGCAAGGTCTTTTGCGTGCAGCAGCAGCAGCAAAAATCTAACTGCAGTTCTGCGCAGGTCGTTGGCAGCGAATAGAGCGAGCGAGAGGCGCCTCGGTGTGCGAGTGAGAGAGCCAGCAGGTGACGTTAGAGTGCAGTGAACTTTGTGTGGCCAACAACAAACCAAGCAGAACCACTAAAACACACACACACACACTGCAGACACACACGCAATACACACTACACACAGCCCAAAGCTGAAGCAGAGCATTTGCACAGCTCACCCACTAACAATGTAATTTCGATCAGTGTGTACGCAGATAAAATAACGCTCTCAAAATAAGAGCAAATTATGTTATTAATATTATTAAATATTATATTATATTTATATATTTATTTTGTATTTTTATTATATTTTAATTTTAGCCTTAAAATGAGGCAGGTTCAAATAAACCTACTGCTGCACTTGCGTAAATTTCATATAAGATTTTAAATTATTTAATATTATATTATATTTATAATTATCTTGTATTTTTATTGTATTTATATTTGCCTCGAAATGAGATAGATTCAAATTAACCTAGTTCTTTACTTGAGTAAATTTCATAATAGTTTTTAAGTTTTGTTAGAGTTTGAAATAAAAAAATAAATTCTTGAAAAAATTTAACCATTCATAATATATTATCCCATATTTATTTTTTTTTATTTATTAAGTTAAATATATTATATAATAATACATTTAAGAGGTTAAAGAACTAACAACAATGGCCTTCGGCTCCATGGTTTTCATATTTTATTATTTGATATTAATTATATTAATTCATATCATCATATTAATTATATAGTATATATCATTTTTATATTGCAAATTTTTAAAATATAAATCTAGTTAAAAAGTTGCATAAATCAAGCATCTTAGATCCTACATAAAGTTTAATATTAAAGCCAGTGAATAATCGATTAAGTTATATAAAGTCAACAGACTCAATATAAGTTTATATTTTTAAATACATTTTTAATAGAGTTTTTAAGTTTAATATTTGAAAATTATACTTCATATAATTAATATGATTAACTAATACAAATAATATTTTTATTACATTATTATATAAATAATACTTTTATTATATTATAGTTAAGTTTCTCAAGTATTTTAGTTCCATATTGAACTACTCAGAGACTTGTTGTTTTTCTCCAAGTGTAGTTGTTGTTACTGCTGCTGTTATTGTTTCAGTTGTTGCTGCTGCTGTTGTCTTTAGCCATATTTGGCCACAGCGTACTCTTAATGACGCCCGAGCCAAACAAAACTGTCATATAAATTGTTGGCGTGTTTTTTCGGCGGCGCTTTTAATGACTCACTGTCTTACTGGCTCACTGCCTACTCCTCCACCCCTACTCCAAGCGCTACCACAGCTGCCGGCGCTTTCCCCGCTCACTACAGCCAGCTTATATGCCAAGCAACTCACGTGCTGTCTCCATATGGTCACTACACGGTTGCCACAGTGTGCCACAATGGTGCTAAAAGTGGTGTTTTTTTTTAATGGTGTTTAATTACGGCAATTGCTGCATGTTAGCCAACAATTAAACTAAGCAAAATAAGTTAGTATATAATTTTTAATAGTTAAATAAAAATTTAAAAATAAAATGAAGTAATTATTATATTATTTTTTATATTTAAATTAATTTATTTTATAATTTTAAGTGGATTTATTTAAGCGAAAATATTGTCCTATTAATGCAGATAACACTAGGTAACAGTCAGATTTTAATTTAGATCAAAACAACCTTTTTTCAAAAAATTTCAAAACTACAAAAAAAAAAAAAAAAATTTTTTTTAGAAATTTAAAAAAAAACCAACAAAATTATAAATGTTTTTTTTTTTCATTTTTTTTTATATTTCAAATCTATATAAAAAAGAAGTTTCTTTGGTCAAATATGTTCACCTAAAGTTAGATTTTGTTAGTGTTAGGTCATATTTATTTTAGTGTTAGGTCATATCTATTATCATTATTTTTAATTAATTTCTCTCCTTCTTCAATTGACCACCGTGTGTCTCTCCTGTCTCTTTATATTGCTTGATATCAGTTTTAATTTGATTTCTGTTACTGTGCTTTTATTTTTGGCTGCTGCTGCTGCTGACAAACGCATGAGTTTGGCACTGGTTTGGTAAGTGGGCGCATTTTGCACTAAATGTGCTGCAGCTGCATCGTTTTTTATGCAATTATGCAACTGTTGCTGCTGCTGCTGCTGCCTTTTATTTATGACAAAAGTCACTGCAAATTATTTGCAATTGAGTCATATAATACGAGTGCTGTCTGTATCTATGCAGTGTCTCTACAATGCCTTACCAAAATAGCAGGCGCACAGGAAGTGGGCGTGGCTAGCATATGGCCGCCAGTTCTTAACGCCGTGTTGAAAATTCAATTTCAATTTTCAATTATTTATTAATAATTTGTGAGTAGTTATCAAGTGATAACATCTGAGATCAGCTCTGTAATTCTTTTGGCACGATTTAATGGGGTGTATCTAACAATATGCTTGGCTTAGTTGTAATTCGCTTTAAGTAGTCTGAAATATTGATTAAAATTCTTTTGAAAATATGCAAGAAATATTTTTAAACTCTAATTATTTTTTAAAAAAATTTTAAACAATTTTACCTGAATTTTATTAATATTATTTATAAGTGTTTGATTTTTTCAATATTAGAATATTATTAATTTTATTATTATTTATAAGATTTGCCTTTTTCAATATAAGAATATTATATTCTTTAAACATTTCCAATCAAATTGACTGATTTTGTTTAAATTTATTTCATATTTTTTATATTATTTATATTGTAAATAAATAATTTTTAACGTTCTTAAATTTGCAACTACAAATAGAGTTTTATATTTTTGAAATATTTGCAATCAAACTAAATGACTTCATTTAAATTTGTAAAATTTTTTAAAAGAATTTTGATTGAATATAAAATCTAAAAAAAATGTGTCGATAATTCTAAAAATAGTAACAATTTATTGTATTTATAAAATTCAAAGTATGACTCTTAATTATTCAAACTAATAAATTTCAAACAGTTCAATTGGTTTGCCGATTGAGAATAGATAGTTAGAATATAAACTCTGCGTTCTTCCGACGAAAAGTTTTTTAATAAAATTTCTAGAAATATGAAACTCTTTTAAATTTGTGCAATTGTATTAAAAATGAAGGCTATTATAATGAATTTGTTATATTAAAATTTAACTGTCATTATTTTTACTACTTATGTATGGAGTGAAGCTTCAGTTCTGTTTTCAGTTTTCCCAGGGTTTTTTCTGTGTTTCGAGACTACTATCAGTAGTCTATTGCACCGCAGCCGTTGAATGTGTGTTAAGTGTGCTATATGTTTTAGAGTAGGCAGGCTACTAAGCCAACCCCCCTCCAGTACCCCCCAGTACCCACTGCCCCCTCACTAAACACAGACAGTTATGTTGCACAACGTGTAAAAAACAGAAACAAAAACAACAAAAAAATAGAAATAAATGTTTAGAAACTTTGTGCGAGTCTTTATCAAAAAATGTTGACAGCGTCGACGGCACTCGAAACGCTGTCTAATAATAATTTATTTTATTAATTTTTATTTCACACAATCTCAGCAGCAGTTGCAGTTGCAGTGGCAGTTGTTGTTGTTGCTGTGGTTGTGCCTCATGCAAAGTGAGGTCGCTGCCGTTCAATAACCTCGCGGCTTGAGCGAGTTGAGTTTAGCTACGCAATTGCAGCATAGCAACAACAACAATTCAGACACACTCGTGTGGCATGACATGTGCGTGTGTGTGTGTGTGTGTGTGTGTGTAAGGCCTCCTCTGGCTATGACTATGAGGCACTTGGCAACGCCGACCGCCTCGCACTAAACGTTAAAGTGTCCCCCTCCCCGCTCCTCTTCTTTAACTGCCTCTTCTTCTGCCCCCCTCTGCTCCACCCGTCCCCCTTAGCATTTTGTCGTTTTGTATGTAATTGGACAGGGGTTAGCAGCGTGTGTGTGTGTGTGCCTAGGCCTAGAGTCCGTTGCATTTTATTTGGTTTCATTGCATTTCGCTTTTGGGTCTCTCCACAACACATGCCACATGCCACATGGCATGGCATGCCACTCGTATTGTAATGACTTACTCAGCACTTAAGTGGAAATAGCATAATTGAGCGTATCTCTAGACACAACATACCTGCAATTGAGAGGAAAAAAGCCAAATTAGTTAAAGTTGTATGCGGTTAAAAATGCAGCTTAAAATATACTAAATTAAGGCTAATTGGAGGAGTCATAAAAAGGAGTTAAAGCCTGCTTTTTAGGCGGGAAGTTCTATAGATTTTAGCTAGTTAAATTATTGTCATAATATTTTAGATTATTCTACTATTTATTTGTTTTAAATTTTATATATATAATATTTTTAATATTTTACTACATTTTATATTTCATTTTTAAACATTTTTTTTTTTATTTTATTTTTTTTATTTATTATTATCATATTTATTCTTTTTGCTATGTAATGCATTTTATATTTAAATATTTTTATGTTAAATAATACTACAATCTATTTGTTTAATATTTTATTTTTTAAATTATATTTATATACTTTTTTATATTTTGTTTAATTTTATATATATTTTTTTATTTAATTAAAACTTTTATATAATTTATATATTTTATATCTTTTTTTTTTTACATGATATAGTTTATATTTTGCTATATTTTATATTTTCTATTTATTTATTTTATTTTATTATAAATACTTTCTTTTTATATTTTTTCAAATTTTATAGACATTATTTTTATTATTTTCTTTCTATCTTATTTTCCAATCAGCTTTAGTTTTCTCCCTGTAAAAACTTAGCTCAGCTTAAGCTCTCAACTGTCGATAGCTACTCAATCCCTTAACTCCTACGTGAGTGCAATTACCAAAGCCTAAGTGCTCGAGCAAGACAGCTTCCACTCCAATTACACCTGTTATGGCACAGGTAAGAGCATAAGAAATTGTACAAGGCGCAGGAGTAGGAGTAGGAAAAAACACAGCCATAAAATCAGTTGTTAGCAATTTTATAGCCAGCTCAACAGCTAAATACTCTGAGCCCAGCAAGCAGGGTAAACTATGTAGTATATGTAGGGAAAATGTGTACGATATATATCGTATAAGTAGCGGAAAATATCGTTTAGAAATATGGAATGAAAATAAAATATTTTTAAATGGAATTTTATGTTTTTTATAATAATTTTTGAACTAATTTAGACTATCGGAAAGGCCTATAATTTAACCGATATATCGTATAGAATATTGAATGAAGATAAGGATAATAGTAGATATAGTAAACTACTAATAAACTTGTTATTTTATAAGTGTAATATCGAGTGAGTTGTGGATGACTTTGGCTTACTTTACATATTTCTATCGTAATGCTTTAGCTCACTATCATTTAATTTAATTTTATTATTTTACTCTAACTTAATTTACTTTAATATTTTTTAATATTTTTAGCATCTTCGTTTTCATGAAATAAATAACTATCGTTAGCTAGTGCCATCGCTAAGGCTAGAGCAATTAAGCTGCAGCGTAAGCCCAAAAAACTCTGCACATGTCGTTAGTTTGAAGAGCTTATCGCATTTCACAACAAAATACACACACGCACACACACACACACTCGCACACTCATGCAAAGCAGCTAGAACAACAACAACAGCAACAATTGAGGCCTAGCCTGGCGTTGCCAGAGTGTCGGAAAACCTAACCTAACCTAAGCAAAGTGAAGCTAACCTACGCTAACCCAATTCAGAGCCAACACGTCGAGAGGTTCAATAACCCAAAGCGAAACGATGACACGACAAAGAGAGGCAGAACGATGAGCGAGACAAAGAGGAGAGATAGATAGAGAGCAAGAACAACGTGCGCTGCAGACAGACGTCATTTTTTGTGTGTGTGTGTGTGTGTGTGTGTGAGCAGACAACGTGCGGAGTAGCCTAACATGGGTCAGTCTACGGTCTCTAATGTATGCAGACACAAGTATACACACACACGCACACTTGCAGCTGGAGTTATGACAATTCTCAAATATAGATTAGCTGTAAATCTCGGGCCTAATCAGCAGCGGCGCGTACAACATGGCGCATACGCAACGCGACGCTGACTTGCATACGAAACAGAGGCAGAGGCAACAGCAAATATATATATATAAAATAAATTAAAATGCATATATATGCATACAAATACATACATATATATACAATCATATATATAAGTTTATATATATATACACACTCGCACATTTCTACACTCTAGTCTAATGACATGCATGCTTTCAGTCTTGGCGCTCAATTCTTGAGTTCCCTCTGTGCTCGCTCTTTGCCTCTATCGTTCTCCCCCTCCCCTCTCTCTCAGTCTCTCTCTGTGCCTATCTCTCTCGCTGCAGTGCGCGACTGCCTCAACTAGAACTTGCTTGACTCGTCGGTCTGTGTGTCCCCCAGTTCGTCGAGTTCATTGCACTTGGCTATAGCGGCATATTTTGCATTAAGCTGCCTTGCCTCGCTCTCCTCTTTCTCTACCCCCCTCTCTCCACCCCTCACCAGCTAGCTTTTGGCACGTTTTGTGGCTGCCTTTTACTTTGCTTTGTTCGTTTTATATTCGTGTGGTTTTTTTGCCTCTTCTACTGTCCATGCACTGACCCCGCGCATAAATCTATGCCCCCTGCAGTTCCACCTCACCCTACTGTAGCCTCCCCTTTACTACCTCACCCCCCACACTTTGCCACATTTTTTGGCACAGTTCTAAATAATTGCATTAATCACACACACACTTATAAAAATGCCACAAAAAAGTGCAAAAAGCGCATTAAATTACCCTAAAAAAAAACACCCAAAAAATACCAAATAAATACTACAACGAAAAAAAGGAAGGCAGCAGAAATGATGCTGCTTGTCATGTAAGATTTTGTAGGTTCCGTTAATTAAAAGCAATTAAAAATAGCTTCACCACTTTGCCTGAATTCCTGACAGTCGCCGCCTCACTTGAGTTTTCATATTGAGTTTTTCCTCTAGTTTTTCATTTAGTTTACTTTTTCCTACTATTTTCTCTGACAGTTCTCTGACGGAAACACAAATTTTTGAAGGCATTTTTCGTCGTCGTCTTCTTGTCTTATTATTAGAATGAAAATTCATGTTGGAATACACATACATAAATGAAAATTGTGAAAATGTACATGAAAATGCTATGCTGTTCAATGCAGGCGACACTCTGTTTCAATTTTTCTAGTTAATTGTTATTTGCTGCTTTTTTTGTAATTTTCAAAAAAGCCGACACTTATTTTTGTGCCTTGGAAATGGGTTAAACATTTCTTTTGGGAATGAGCTAAAAATGACAAATTTGGGAAGAGCTGTGCACAATTTCTGCAATTGCTGAGAGAGCTAGAGAAAGTATAGGGAAGTATTGAGAAAAACCAATAAATTAATGTAATAAAAATGTACATTAAATAAATATATTTAAAAAATGGCACATAAAAAACTTGAAATACATAAAAATCATTTTTGAAATTGCTTAATATTTTTTCTTAGTTATAAAGTTCTAAAATCAGCAATAAGAAGCAGTACAGTCTTAATATCCCAAAACCTGCTCTATTGTCTCACGCTTTTTCCGCCAGATGGCGCCAGCTGGGTTTGTCCTATAGCTGCACAGAGCGTTAATGAAAGGGCTATAACTCTTACAGTTTTCTAGCAATTTTAATAAAATTTTAAAATTAGTTTGTTAAAGAATTCAAGCACATAAAGTCCAAAAAGAAAAGCTTTAAGCTCGAATTTGTATTTTTAAAAGATTTTTTTTACTAATTGAGTAATAATTGAGGAAGATTATTGAATTGTCTACTTTTAGTTTGGCGGTTTAACAGAATTTTTGAATATTTTTTATTGCATATTTGATCATATATTTTGTAATATATTTTAGTATATAATTTATTTAATTAAATTAATTTTTTTTAAGTATTTAAGCGATTTTAATATGACATATTTCTTGCTTTTAAGTTTAAGCGGATTATAAGAATGTTAATACTATATATTTCATACATAATACAGATGTATTGTATTACATTTTGTATATGTTTTAATATAAAGTACTTTATTACATTTTTTATGAAATAATTTGTAATATTTTTAAGCTGTTTTCCCGAGACTTTTAAACGACATAATATTACCTAGATCTTGCCCTAACTTTGTCTGGCTTTTGGCTAATCTTATGTTCAGAATCTCTTCGAAGTTATATGAAGTCAGAATGCACGGCTTATATATTATTGTATGATATTATTATATGTAGACTCTGACCAGTTCTATGGGGCTGGCTAATGGCTATGCATTGGTGCCAGGCAGCCTCTGAAAAATGCAAATAGCAGCGAAAAAGGCAACGTAACACTGAGTGCAAAACAAAGGCGCCCACATAACAACAACAACTACACAGATAGATAGATAAAAAATAGAGAAAAAATGAAGAAAAAAATCAATTGCAAATTTGAATTGTAAAGGCTGCGGTCGCCTGTAACACACAACAACTCGAACAACTCGAACAACTTGAACAACTTTAATGCCTGGGCAGAGAATTGTTTAGATTTTTTTGTTGTTCAGATTGTTTTTTCTTCTTTTTTTTTTTTTGGTGCGCCCATTAAATGCAATTCTAGCTATTCGTATTACTTGAGACTACGTTGGCCGAGCGAGTCACGTTTTTTAGTTTTTCGCTGAGAGACATAGAGAGAGAGAGAGAACTGAGAAGGCGACTTCTACTTCGACTGAGGTGATTGTACTTGGTTAACAAGTACATACGTGCAGTTTCTGAAGGCTGCAGAACCAGTTTCAGCGTCATTTTTTATCAACTACTCTACAACAATACTGTGTGCAAAAAACTGAAATAGTAAACAACAAAAAGGCAGCACAAATTGAAACTCAAATTGAGTTACATTCGATTCAGAGTCAACATAAATTAATTTTCACACACAAAAAACCGAAACTGAGCTGAGATCAAGTCGCAGCTTTGACATTTTCCACAAAACGTAGCTGTCAATGCTTTTTGTTGCCTCTTTGAGGTTATGACAGTAGTCACCAGCAGTGACAAAAGCTGAAAGACATGACACGACAAAGACTTGGCCAAAGAGCCAAAAGGGACTCTACTTCAAAGAGGAAGAGCTAAAAATGTCAAAAGGCGCCAGAGGCAGTGGATGGGACAGAGGTGAGTGGAGTAGCAGCAAAAAAAGTCAAGAAACATTATGCAATAGAAGAGATGCATATAAAAAAATAATAAAAAATTATATAATAAAAATGAAAATATAAAAAATTATATGCCAAAAGTAAAGTTATATTTTTGACTTATTTTTCAATGGAAGTGTCAAAGGCAAAGAGAGTTGTGCAGGGCTAAAAAATTGGGTAGGGTTTAATATACTTAATTGTATATATATATTTTTCATTTTTGATTAAAGGTATGTATATGAAGAAATACTATAATGGATAAGTCTAGAAATAAAGGATAAGTCTAGAAATAAAGGAAAATATCTAATATTATATTTGAAATATTTTGGCTTATTTTCTATTCAATTTTTGCATATTGAAAATTGTGCAAAAAATCAAGTGATAAATTATTTATTTTTATGAAGAAATACTATAAAGGCTAAATATATAAATAAAGGAAAATATCTAATATTATATTTTAAATATTTTGCCTTATTTTCTATTCAATTTTTGCCTATTAAAAATTGTGCAAAAAATCATGTTATATATATTTTTTATTTTTATTATAAAAGATAAATTTATACACAAAAGAAAATATTTAATGTTATATTTTATATATTATTTTTTTATTTTCTATTCAATTTGATAAATTATTTATTTTTATGAAGAAATACTATGAAGGATAAATCTATAAATAAAAGCAAATATCTAATATTATAGTTTACATTTTTTTTACATATTTCTTATTCAATTTTTTCATTATGAAAATTTGCTTAAAAAATCATGCCATAATCTTTTACAATTTTCTAATTTCTTTTCCATTTTTCACATAAACAAAAACCTTAATATAATAAAATATACATTGTTGAATCTGCAGCAGTTTCTCTGCTTATAAAAAACCCGCATTTACACGCGTTCTATGTGCGAAAAAAGTGTGCATAGCAATGCAATATGTGACATGCACGCAAATATCACTCATACGCAGCGTGGCACACACAGTTTGAAATGGCATTAGCCTGGCCCACATTAATTAACATAAAAATAGGCATGCAATAAAAATTTGCAGGTTCAAAACTAGCAGAAGAGAGTGCGGAGAACGGAACGGGGGGAGGGGAGGGGAGAGGGAGTGTGGGAGAGGGCAATGGCATGGAGAAACTGTGACGGAAATGAGTTAGTGCCGTCCCATTCCCATTGCAGCCACAAAACGAAACAAAGCGTGAAAGGGAGTGTGTGATAAAGCACCGGAGAGGGGGAGGAGAGGGGGGCAGTGGTGGCATGTTGTCCGGGTCGTTGCAACTAACTGCGTTTACATTTGACTTTGCCGCTTTTGGGCTTGCATAATTATCATGCAACATGCGGCAGCTGCAATAGGCCAAAAGAGATTTGTGGCCAACGTTGGTTAACGTGAACAACGCCTGCAGTTAGAGACGGAGAGAGAGCAGGAGCAGGGGTGGAGTGGGCGAGAGAAAGGCAGTTAGTGTTGGCGCACTAACTACACCACAAGTCACGCACTTTACGCACCATGCATGCCGAGGGTTGAACATAGAGTTTCGGGAGTAGACGTATTTGAAAAATTGATATCTCTGCTGCCTATAATGGCATACAGCTGAAATTCACAGCATAAGTGAAGGTGGCCATAAGCTACTTGTAGACTCAATGGCAAGTTTGTAACTTTTAGTTTGTGCGAATTGTGAGTGTTGTAAATGTTAGCAGTTAGTGGGGGAGGGCATGGCGAACTAAAGGGGGAACTAGGGTCCTTAAGACAACGTCTTGCGAAAGAATTAGTTCGCTATGTCTTACTGTTTAGGCTGTGCGTTGATTAGCAGTCATTAAGTCAGTCAGTCAGGACAAAGAACTTTGTATGTATAGACTAGAGTAGAGTTTTATCTGAAGTTAAAGTCTGTTTCTAGTCAAAACTCTCCGAGCAACCCACTCTAAAGGCAGTTAAGAAGCACAGTTAGTGGAGTGTTGTTGCTGTACGTTGGGTGGAGGGGGAGGGGGACTGTGCTGCTGCCCGTTTACCCAGGGCCAGTTGAGACCACTGCATGCAGTTGTTGCTGGCTGAGCTAAAGGCTAACTGGGCAGTTAGCTGCTGCTACTGCTGCAACTGTTGCTGTTGTGGTTAGCAATAATTTTGAGCTCCAATTGCAATTGTGGTGGCTGCAATGCAACGTGTGTGTGTGTGTGTGTGTGCTGACTTTTTGACTGCAGCCGAAAACAAACCAAAAAAAAAAAGCAGCAGAAACCGTTAGCCTGCTAGGATTACGTGTTAGCCATTGACCCCCCCTCCCCCTGCCACGCCCCCTCTACACCAGTCACTGCCTTAACTTGCGGCTGTTTGTCGTAGGTTAGTGCGAGCGCAAAATCAAAGCAACGGCCGTTAAAAAAAGGCCATAAAAAGCGGAAAAGAAAGCAAAGGTCTAGCAAACAGTTGCTCTCGCTCTTTCTCTCAGTGTATCTCTCACTCTTTCTCCCATTCTCTCGCTTACTCTTGCCCAGTTTTTGGCTAAAGCAAAGCGTTAAACATTTGCTATACTCAGGCAACTCGCGTGCTGCTGCTGCTGCTAGTTGCTGCTGCTAGTTGCTGCCCCGTGGCACTTGTTGCTGCTGTTCGTGTTGCCTATCGCACACCCTAATGTCAGCAACAGTCGCCGTAAATCAATAAGTCTGCCCGCTCATACAATCACTGCCAATTGCCAGTTGTTGCTGCTGAGTTCAATGCACTGCAGCAGCAACATGCCCTGGCATTAGCTTAGAGCAACGCCTTAACTTGTGTTTTAATATGAATATATGTGTGTGTGTGTGTTATGCCACGCCCATTAGCCACACTTTATAGCAAATTGCCATTAGATTTGGTGACAATATGCTGAGATGTTGCTGCTGTTGCTGCTGTGTTGCTGCTGCTAAATTCTATTTTATTATGTATATATATGTGAGTGTGTGTTCTGCCACGCCCCTTAGCTACACTTGTTAACAAATTGCAATTAGATTCGGTGACAATATGCTAAGATGTTGCTGATGTGTTGCTACTGTGTTGCTGCTGTGCTGCTGCTGTTGTTGTTGCGCCTTAAAACTGTCAAGCAAATGCCACAGCATGTTTGACTTATGACATCAGACAATTGCGGCGCTAAACAGCCAAAAGGTGCAACAGCAACAGTAGCAGCAGCAACACACAGCAGCAACAGCAACAGCAACAACAACAGCAACCAGTTGCTGCGAGCTCAAAGCATTTGCATTTGCAGAGTGCATTCAACTCAATATGCTGGCAACACAGAAATCACAGCAACATGCCAACAGCCAGCAGCAACAGTCACTAGCAACTAGCAACAGCTACTAGCAACATGAGTAGCAACAGCAGCAGCAGCAGCAGCAGCAGCAAAAGAAAGCAAAGCAGAGTCAATGCACTTTGGCAAAGAGAGCGATGCGAGCTCTTTCTCTCAGAGTCTAGGCTTGTCTCTCTCTGTGTGTGTGTGTGTGTGTGCATGTGTGTTGTGTGTGTGTATTTGCAGTTGCAGTTGTTGCGGTACTTTCATTGCTCAATACAACAACTCGCACAACTATTTTGCAGCAGTCGAGTTCGTTGACATTAGCTGCTGTTCTTTCTAGAATGTTGCCACAGCACAGCTTGCCACAAGTTGCAGAGAAAGAGAAAGCACAGCAGCAACACACACATACCCAGTATACCCTGTCAAATTGTAGCGAATTTATAGGGTATTTCAGGCTGGCATTTAATTAGCCATAAAGTCAACAAGGCACAAACGAAAAGTGCTTCAATTTATGGCGCAAATTGAAGCGAGGTTAAGCACACACACACACACTCGCACACACACACACACACACTAAGCCACAAGTCAAACAACAACCCCCACCTCCTCACAACCTAGAAAGGGGTAAGTAACCTCGAATGAAAGCAAAGGCCTCCGCAGCGAATGACACTTAACTGGGTCAGCAAAAGTGGCAGCAACAACCCCTTGCCACACACCAGCAACAGCAACCCCTGGCAGCAACACCCCCTTTTTTGTTGGCCCACAAATACATACAAACGTTTTACTATCACTCGTAGTTTTTTGTAGCTCTGTGTGTGTGTGTGTGTGTGCGTGTGTGTGGCAAATTGCAACTGCAACTGCTGCTGCTGCCACTGCTGCTGCTGCTGCTGACTAGCCAGTTCATTGCACTATGCCCTCGCCCCAGTTACGTAGCGCGTGTAGTACTCAATGTAGTTGTTGTTGCTGTTGCTGTGTTGCAGCTGCACGTTCTCTTTGCCACACACACACACACACACACACACCAACAGCAATTGTTAGATAAGCTCAGCAATTGCTGCTGTTGGTGGGCGTTTGCGAGACATTAATTTAGATTTGTCTGATTATTACGACTTTTTTTTATTGCCCCACTAATTAGTCATTGTCGATGCATTAGAGACGTAGTAATAATATAAGCCAAAACTGTTGTGATGTCTTGTCTGTCCGCTGTGTGAGCGTAACATGTTGGCCTTGACAGCAGACATAAGCTAATATTAACAGGGCAGTTAACTGTGCTCGCCAACCATAATAACTTATTATTATTTTTTAATATTTGCATTTAATTTAGCGCTAAAAACATTTAATCATACATTTATTTACTCCATTTCAAATCTCCCGCGCAGCAGCTGTAGCTCGTGCTCACGCGCAAAAGCTCGCTGCTGCTGTTAAAAGTTGTCTGCATTTTGTGTTGCCTACTTTTGCGCTGGCCTGTTTGTAAGTACACGCCAAAAGCCGCTAGGTGGCGCGCGCTTAACAGCGGCTGCTCCACACGTTTAACAGCGATTGAGTTGGTGTTTTTTGCTGTTGTTGTACAGCACAGTTTTTAATTGAATTGGTTTTGCTTTTATTTAGTTGGCAAATTCTGTTTGTTTAACGGTAATTTTGCTGTGCACAAAAAGTTGGAATACAAATTAAACTTAAATTAGACGTTTTTGCTGCCTAAGAGTGTCACATTGGTTTTTTTTATATCAATTAATTGCATATTGCCACAAAAAACTAGGTTAGTGCTTTTTCAATGAAAATGCTGCTGTTATTTTTTTCTTTTTAGGATTTTTGTTGCAACCGGGGCAACAGCTGAGCTGAGCTGAGGTTGTTGACCCAATTCGCAAAAGTGCATTGAACTGTTTCTCGGGCAGCCTGCAACCCGCCGAGCACGTGTGTGCGTAAGTATGTATATCTTTTTTTTTATTGCATGCTATAAATATTTATGCTTTATAAAACTTAAAGAGTGTCTAGAACTTTCAGTTGATGCCATACAATCCACTGCCTGGCACTTGCTGCAGCCCAGTCACCTACACAGACACACACACACACACACTCCACTCCCACACACAGCGACTGGAGTCAGTCGTTCAAGTGCAACGCAGAGCATTAACCTTTCGTGTACATAAGTGTGTGTGTGTGTGTGTGTGTGTGTGTGAGTGTCTCTATTTGGGTCCTAGCACAACACTAATACATGCATAGCTATGCTTAGGTTCGCTCTCAATCTCTCTGCTGCAATCGCGCGCTCTCTCAGCGCTTTTCCAATTTGAAGTGCAGCGGAGTGGAAAATCTGATAGCAACAACAGTAAAAGCGTGGGGGAAAACAAGTGAAATGACAAAGGCGCAGGAAATGCATACTCTCAGCTGAAGTTGCTCACAATTGATTTTGATTAAATTCAGATAATGCCGAAGTACTGAAGTACACTCTCGTTTTTCAGAAATGTATATATGTATGTGTGTATGTATGTACAGCAGTTCTATTTATTTACTTGCTTATGCTGTACATTTCCATGTGCATGTTTGTGGTCCCTTTTCGTGTTTGTTTCTATATTTATCTTATGCATTTTCTATTTGCTTTACTGCTGCCCTACAAGATAATCAAGTGTTTGTCTGTCTGTATACATATGTACATACATATGTATGTATGTACACTTCTTTGTGTAGCTGCAACGTCATTATCGCTCGCTATAAAATTGATGCAGGTTAGGTCTGAAGCGCAGCTTGCCATACAATAGGAAACAAGAAACTAGCATGCTAGCTTAAACGAGTCTCGCATGCTACAAAACCTATCAATGCCCACGCGGGAAATTTCATTCAAAAAGAAGCAACATATATTTGCAGTTACTGTTCAATATTTCTATTTAAATAAATTAACTATTTGGTTTTTATGTTAACTAAAAAAACACCAAGTGTGGCAACCGTGCCTGTCGTATTTAATTGTGATTAAATGCAAACAATATCAAAAACGACAACTTCACAGCGTAGCGTAATTACACATACATACATACTTATAGCATAACATGCATACATACATACATACATACAATGAGTACAAAACAACCGCTGCACCCGCAGCCAGAGAGCGCAAGAGTGCAAGAGCTCGGCGCTCGCTCTCTCACAGAATTATGCTCTTTGGGTTGTTGGTGTTGGTGTTGCTGCTGCGGCTGTTTTTCTTATGGCCCATGCTGCGTACGCTGTGCCTGACATTGAACGAGTTCATTCACATTTACACGCACACACACACACACACACACGTACGCTGCACACGAAAACTACACGAAGCATAAACAGACAACAACAACTGACCAGAGCAGCGCGTGAATGTGAATGCGAGTGTGAGTGTGGAAAGGGAAGCAGCGGCAAACGAATAACAACAAAATAGAGAAAAATAAATAATAAATAAATAAATATGTTAAATAAGAAAGAATCCAAACATGTTGTATAACAGTCGAAACGAAAGCGCACTAGGCTAAGCAGACAGCGACGCACACACACACACACATACACAGATAAAGTGATGTGTGTCTGTATGTTTATACTACATATATACAACTGTTTGTGTGTTCTGTATATTTACTTGACTATTTATGCTGCCTTTTTTTTGGTTTTTTCTTTATACTTTTCTACCTTGCTTTAGCTTGATCTGCGTTTTGTTTTGCTGCTGCCATTTTGAGTTACTATTCCAGACTGACCATACATACATTTGTATGTATGTGTGTATGTACGTACATATGTATATTCTTAGCCTTCCCCTTTCTATGTGATTCCAATAATACCTGCGACTCGCACACAAATTGGGTCATTAAGGCAGCAGCAGCCAAGTGTTAAGAGTGTGGCCAAATTAACCAGCAGGCAGCAGCTAAGGGTTAAAGGCTAGCTAGCTGATGGTTTGGGGGGTTTCTTTTAAGGAATAGGAAATTGGATTGGAAATTGTAATTAAACAAAGGTAAATTATAGAAAATATAAGAAAATTATAAGGAATAGAAGAGAATTATAGAAAGAAAGATAATTTCAGAAAATAAAAGTAAAATTTAGAAATTACAAACAAAATAATGGAAGATAAGAAAATATAACGAATAAAATTCTAGAAAATAAAATAAAATTCTGGAATACAAAAGTATACTATGGAAAATACAAGAAAATTCGAATAATCATGGGAAAAATATGTAAAATTGAATACAATTAAAATAATTAATGTTAAATTAAAATTAACGAAAATAAATTAAAATTAAACGAATTAAAATTATTTATTATTCAAATAAACTAGAACAAATGATGATATTCCCTTTTTCGCGGAATACACTTAAAAAAAACTATTCAATTCTATCTGCATTACAAATCAGCGCACAGTGGCACAATTAGTCAGAATATCGCGCATACTTGGCCAAGACACTACCGATTTGGCTTAATGGCTTAAGCATGACAAGAGGAAAAAAAACTTGAATAAAAACGAACGCATAAAACAAAACGAGAAATGTTTCTAAAACATATGGTTAAATCAAAGGCAAAAAAAAGAATAGAGGTCAATAGACAAGACGAAGGCTGTTGATGTATAGGCATGCTGTGGCCAGGTGTGAAGCCGTAGTCAAGCTGCCTGGGCGGAAGTATCAGCAACATGACAACAACAACAGCAACAACAATAGCAACTACAACAACAACAATAGGCAAACGTATGAGCAATACAAAGTTGGCGAAACTTGCTTCCTACTTGTGTATAGAACAGCGACTGGCCAGTGGCACTACTACTACTACTACTACTATAATACTACAGTGCGTAGTGCGTGCGGGAGGGGAGCCTGAGGCAGGACAGGTTTTGATCAAGGGAGAGAGAGAGAGAGAGGAGTTGAGCGAGCCCTGCGCCTTGGCTTTAACCTTGAACTTCAAAAAAGCGCGTAAGCCAGCTTGTTAATAGTAGGCCTACCTGCCAGGTAGATGGACAGAGAGACCGACTGACTGACCGACAGACGGCGATACACATTTGTTTGTGTGTGTATTTAAATTAGCGCATGTGTGTGACAAAAGAAACGCGCCAAAAAAAGGGGGAAACCAGAGCTACACTCAAAGAAATTAAGGCCAAGAAATAAATAGTCACTCTATATTTTGGGATAGAAGAATGAAAATAATGGAGCTAAAACTCAATAAGTTTTAATGTAAATAAATATAAAAAATATATAATAAAATATTTGATTTAATAAATAAAAATATAAATAAAAAATATAAATATAATAAAAATAAATGAATATAAAATATAAATATAATAATAATAATAATATATAATAAATATAATATATAATAAAATATTTGATTCAATAAATAAAAATTAAATATAAATATAATAGAAATAAATGAATATAAAATATTAATGTAATATAATAAAGAAATATTTGCTGAATTGAATATCGACTTCTTTTAATTTCTTTTAACAAGAAAATTTAAAATAATATTAGTAAGAATAATGTTGAACAAATTCTTATGAAAATTTTAAGTTTTATATAATATTGTAAATAAATATTCAAATAAATAAAATAATATAGTAAATAAATATTGAAATAAAAAATAAAAAAATGTTGCATAAATATATTGTAGTATATTAATTAATTTTAAACTATTATTATTATTATTATTTTATTATACATTTAAAAATACTCCAAGGATATTCTGCCATCTCACGCACTAAAATATAGACCAAGGCACTCTCGATTAAACATTTCTTTGAGTGTACTCCACAACGACTACAGACACACTTTTTCATGCTTACAGAAATCACAAAAAATACCCGTATATCCAAAAAAATGGAGGAAAAAACTAAACCAACCGCAGCACATAATACTTATAAAGGGAGAGCAACAGCAAAAGAGTTTTGGTCAAGAGCCAAAGTCAATGAACTTTGCCAAAAAAGACAAAAAAAAAGTAAGAAGCAAATTCGCCAAAGCAAATGTGCAAAAATGAAAAAACAAGAAAAAGAAAAAAAAATTATATTTGAAAGTTTGAAATTTCAGACGTGCAGACGTCGTGAAACCAAACCAAATAAATATAATAAATACCTACAACAGGCGAAAGGATCACAAAGAAGAAGCAGAAGAAGCAGAAGCAGAAGAACTGGAACTGCTGGCTGTTAACCTAATTCAAGGACGTCATTGAGACATTATGAGCGTGTGCGTGGCGCAGCCAGACGAGGAGGAATATAAGGGAATAGGGCAAACTACTTTGCCAAGGTTATGCAGCAGTCTGGCCGAGCAGAGGCAGAGGAGACTGATTAAGCGGCCCTTATGGCTAGTTAGGGGGGGTGGGAAAGGGGGGGGCACGATCGGACTGTAGTTCTCTCTGTGTGTTTATCGGGACTACAAAGCGACGACGCGTCGGGCGTCGGGCGTCGGGCGAATGAACTTGCGGCATTTTCAATGTCACAGAGAAACAGTGGAAGACATTGAGAGAGAGCGGAGAACGGAGACCGGAGAGAGGCAATCAGTTAAAGCTGTGCTGCCACTGCTGGTGGTGGATTCAGGATACATTTGATTTATTTTATTGCGACTCAATTTATGCAAGGACAAAAGCGACATTTAATGAAGGCGCGGGTGAGCAGCAGCAGCAGCAGAGAGAGCACGCATACATCCAGAGCGAGACAGGTTAGCCGGCTTACAGCAGCCCTGCTCAGGGCTACACAACGGTTTCTAACCCCATATTGCAATTGTAGTACTAGAGCACATAAATTAGGGTAACTTCGAGGTCAACAGAGTTCAATGTCAGCTCAAGCTGTTGCCAGTTGTAGTTGGTGGTTGCCAGACTAGACAGACAGACAGACAGACAGCCCCTCTACACGTGGCGAGCATACGCCCCCACTGCAACGCCCACCCACCCCCTGATATGGTATATGTATACTGTGACTCTATAACTTACCTTGCAGCCCTCGCAGGAATGCACGCCGTAGTGAAAACCGGAGGCCTTATCACCGCAAACGCGACACAGCACGGTGGTGCCATCGAATTCTGCAAAGAAAGGCAATAAAACAACAATTGATGAGCATCAAATTTACAAGCATTTTCCAATTAATACTAAAAATGTTGTAAGAGAAATATATAGCCTGAACTCGAAAGGCGCTAAGGGCTGTATAAGGTTTAGGTGCATTTGTAGTGAAGGTAAAATTAAGTGTAATACTGAAGTATTATTTGAAACTATTTTTAATTTGCTTAAATTTAGTGCAAATTTAAATTTATTTATCCCAGTTATAGTTGTGGTTTTATTTAAATTTTGTATTTAATTATTTCAGAGTTAATAAAATGTTATAATCTTTTTTAAAAAAATTTAATTTTATTTGAAGAGAATTAAACAATATGATATACATTTACAGTATCTTTTTTAGTATTTTTATTTTTTTGAAATGATTTAAAACTTAATTAGTTTATTCACATTTTTATTTATTTGATTTTATTAAAATTTTATATTTATTTATTTTAAATTCAAATTTATATTGAATTTATTTTCTAGTTTTTTAATTATTTTTGTTAGTTCTAACTATTTTATTTTATTATAATTGTATAATGTATTTTTTTTTTATTTTATTATTGACTACTTATTTATAATTTAAGTTTCATTTTATTTTAATTCTCTTTCACATTATTTTATATTTCAAATTCATTCAAACAGATTCTTAATCTCCTTGCCTTTGCTTACACTAATTCCAATAAATAATTAAAGCGCAATACTTTTACTCTCCGCGAGTGGAAAGAAAGCCCAATGCCAAAGAAAGTAAACAAAGCGACGTAATACTTTCTTCTCAGGGTGTGCTGGTGGAGGGGGGAAGAAGCCATTGTCATGGCCAATGCCAATGTCAGTGCTAACAACGTCGTGTGTACGAAGAAAGCAGCAAAGCAAAATGTGGAAACAACTCGCTGAACTTGAGCTCGTTCTGGCCAAAGAAAAACACCGACAGAGGGAGGGGAAGGGGAGGGGGGAGAAGAGTTGAGTGTTGAGTGTTGATGTGAGAGCAAGACAATTACAGCAGGCGGTAGGTAAGGCAAGTGTTACGTAACTTTCACCGAAGAAAGCAAACAAGCAGCAGGCCAAGCAAGAAGAAAGTAAACAGAGTGAAGAACCAAGAATACTGCGCTCTCTGCAGAGAGAGGAGAAAGAGGGGAAGTGAGAGAGAGACCAGTCAAACAACTTGCCAGCCAAGAGAAAGACTTTCTTTGGCCAGTGCCCAAACTTGTTTGAAAGAAAGTCTGACAGAAGACAGATAGAGCAAGAGAGTGAGTGTGTGTGAGTGAGAGGCAGTGTAGCACAACACATTTCTTCTCCTTCTTCTTCTTTTTTCTTCTTCTTCTTTTTTGCAATTTGTTTGTGGCTCTGGCGCTGTAAGCGTGATCTTCATGCTGCCATGGTCATCATTATGATCATATCGTTTCATCATTATCACAAAGAGCAGACTGTATGCATGTGTGTGTGTGTGTGTGTTGTCTCGCTGTACCAGACACGCTTCGAGGCCTGTTGCAGTTGTTTGTTGTTGTTGTTGCTGTTGTTGCTGTTGTTGCTGTTGTTGTTGTGCTTGTTGTCGTCTCAACAAGTTCACTGACATTTTGCACTGCAGAGCGTTGCACTTTTGCTGCAACAAGATCGCGTCTGTCTGTGTGTGTGTGTGTGTGTGTGTGTGTGTGTGTGTCTGTCTTACTGTGTGTGTGTGTTAGTGTGTTTATGCGTGTGAAATGGCAAAAGCAAAACATAAAATGCCAGCTAGTGGTTGCTGCAGCTGGAATTTATGAGATTTATATTGAGTGAAAAATTGTTTTGCATTTGAGACGATTATGCACTGAAAAAAAATACAAGTAAAATGTGCGAATATGTAGAAAAGATGACGCGATTGTAGAGTATTTTTATAAATTTTAATTAAACAACTGTTGTTAAAAAATTAAATAAATACATATATGACTTTAAATTTGAATTATGTATATTTCTTTAAGTTTTTTTTTATAAATATATTTAATAATTCTGTATTTGGTGACCTTTCCATATTTAATTGAGGGATTTTGGCTAGCTAGATGGATCTCGAGCTAGCCAAAATCCCCCAATTTAATATATTTAATTAAAAATTTGTGTAAATTTAAATGAATTTTTATATATTTTGTATTTATATTTTTTTCGACATTTAAATATTATTTGTTCATATTTATTTATATTTTTATAGCGTAATATTCACAAAATTTATTACACATTTTCCATTTAAGTTTTTACTATTATTTATACATTTAATTTTTACATTTTCACAAACATTTATACATTTTATGTAACATTCTTTTATTTGTATTCAATTTATTCGTTTGAAAATTAAATTATATTTTACGCATTAGATTGAAAACTGTTATTGCTATTGCTATTGTTTTTGTTAGTTATTCATTGATTCCATAACGTTGCCTTGTTTGCGCTTCCTCTCGATTCATTTCGTTTTGTTGCTATAAATATTACACGATTACCGATTACCGCACACATTCGATAGATAGCGCATATTTATCAGCGTGTTACACGTGTCGCCGATTAGCAAACGGCAACAATTTATAATGTTCTATATATTGTAGTAGTTGGGGGGAAGTGGGGGGGGGGGGGGGGGGGGGCTATGCAAACAGGGAAGACGATCGACCTTGTGGCTGGTGAGTGTGTGTGTGAGTGTGTGTGTGTGTGTACTGTTTGTTTATAGAAATGCTCGTGAAACTATTACAAAGCAACTTTTCCAAAAATATACTTATGTACAGTATAAATATATATGTATGTGTGTGTGTGTGTGTGTCTGTGGAATGTTATTGTTGTTTTGACTGCCATGACGTCAACGGGGGGGAGGCTGCTGTGCCCACATTCAATCAATTGCTAAATGTGTGCCAAGCAGAACGCAAATAAAAAGTAAAATAATTCTAAAAGAAATATTATAGTAAGTATTACGTGAGCCACTGATAAGACTGTTTAGCTTAGATAACAGTACTAGAGCGTAGAATGTAAGTGTAAATAATAACTCATAATAGGGAAAATGTGTTTAGTTGTCCCTAAAAATTCTGATTAGCTGAATACCACTCTATACAATACATGATGCACAGCTGGCAATGCCATTCTCTTTTCAGCGAATATGGCAATGCCATGCTCTGCTTACAATTATTGGCGAAATTACAGCTGATAGATGGCGCTTTACAGCGAAATTAGCAACGCAGTTACCAGGTGTTAGTTATGTCCTAAATTTAGCTGATTTTTCAGCATTTTATAGCACATTATTGTGAGGCAACAGCAAACTACAATATACAGCAGCAGCTTTTGCCAAGGACGTTAGCAAATTTGGCTAAGCAAACAGACGATCTATAGCTGAGAATCTATGAGTGTTGAATATTATCTAATACGCACTCACACACACACACACACACATGCTGTGTGGCGACCTTGAAAGTTTCATTCACTTCACACGAACGCACAAATACCCTGACAGCGATTGTTGGGCAAAGGGCAGGGGGGGAGCGGTAACAGGCGCTACACTATCAGCTAGAAATACGCCAAAGAACAACAAACAAATAAATGGCAGCCCCAAAAAGCACACACACACTCTCGCACAGAAACATACGTTTACGTGTATGTGTGTGCAATACAAACAAATTAATTCCAACAGCTCGACGAAAATTTTCGGCTTGATATGAAATAATATATACACACACACGCGCATAAAGTCTAGCTGTGTGTGTGTGTGTGTGTGTGTGTGCCTGCCATATTGGTAATGTTCTGAGTCAAAAACTCTACTAAATTAAAATTTGACATTGAAATTTTTTGCGCGCTACGCTCTTGCGCCCGCTCTCTCTCACACTCGCTCTCTCTCTCTGCCGCGCTCTCAGCAATCGAATTCAATAAATAAAAGTTTAGCGCGTGTTGTAGCAGCGAGAGAGAGCGGCGCAGACTGAGGTTCTTACTGCTAGCGCTCTCGCTCGCGCGCCTCAATGCGGAAATGTTCGTACAGGTTTTCAAGTCAGTCACAGTCGGCAGCGCAGCAGCAGCGGCGCAGCAGCAGAGAGCGCAGTTCAATGTATCGTGCAATAAAATACAAATTTTTGTGTGTTTTAATTTGTATTTTTGGTGAGTTCAAAAAACGCAGCTGAGGTCAGGCGAGACTCAATGTAAAGTGGGCGTGCCAGGCCGCCCCACGTAAAGTGTGAATAAACGTAAACGTAAAACGTAGAATGTGAATGTGAATGAGTGGAGTGGAGTGGGGTGGTGGGGGGAGGCCAACTGCAAAGATCATGCAGTAGTATCTGTCTGGTTCTGGTTTCGTCTGTTGACTTCTGGGTTATGCAATCGAGTGTAGTATGAGTGTATTCATTTAATTCAAATTCAACCGCTGGCAAATGAACGAATGAACTCACGTGCATTGACTTTTTGCATGCACTGTAATAGTACCTTGCTCCTGCTTCGCTTCGCTTTGCTTTGCTTTGGGTTCAGCTGCAGGTTGACGAACGGGCGTGGGAACTTTGCTAACATGCAGGGTATTCCACAAGGGCTCCACAGTGTTCGCGAGCGTAGTCAGTCATGAATCATTCGAAACAGTGAATCAGCGACTGCAACAGCTGCTGTATGCTTACTTTCTTAAAGCAGTGTGACTTAGTGTGAATGACTTGTGCTTGTAAGTTAGTATGAGAACTTGTAAGCGTTTAAGCGCAAAGAGTAGGGAAAGCTTTTAGAGAATGGGGAGGCTTTGTGGTGTAAGAACTTATTGAGTAACTTTAACTGTAACTTGTGACCGATATTTTACGTCTTTTACGTAAGGTACTTAAGAACCATAGATATAAAAGTGTCTAGCTATTGATCTACATATGTATCTAACCATGAACCTAAGTTTTTAATTTAGTTTTTAATTCAATGAAAAAATATTTCTCTCTATGAATTTATGTGACTTCTATTCAGCTATACATTTTCTTTTATTTAACTATATATTAATTTTTCATTTCTACTATTCCATTACCTGTCAATCCATTTCTATTCAATTGTCCGATTTGTCTTATAATCTATGTATCTATCTAGATTATTGTACAAGTATATATCGATTGATCTATCTATTTACTTATATTTCTTTCGATTATATCTCTGTCCATTTACTTAGATTTTTATCTATATATCTATCTATTTATTATTCTGTCTATCTAACTCTCAATCTATCTATCTATGCATCTTTCTATCTATTTATCTATACATCTTTCTATCTATTTATCCACTAATGTATCCATCAATCTGTCTATAATTCTATCCTTTTGCCCATCTCAATCACCCTTAATCTATTTATCCCTCTATCTATCAAAATCTCCATCGATCTATTCATCTATCTGCCTAATTAACAGTTCATTCATCTCTCAAACTCTACATTTCTCCTCAACTCCCCTCAGCCACCCGAAGTGCCTTTTTTTTATAATCTTCCAATACAATAAGGGTTTTTACTTTCAATTGAGTCGTTTTCACTTTTACAAATATCTAAGCCCTGCATTCACCCCTGGCCACAGGAGGAGGGGGAGGGGGGGGGGAGTTCGGCATCGACATCGGTGTCTTTGACCGTTTAATAAATTTCCAAAATGCACAAAATAATTGTGCCAATAAAAATAAACAAGACGACGACGACGACGACAACGAGAAAACTTTCCAACAGAGTCGAGTTCAAACGCCGCCTACGAAAAACGAAACCGAAAAATAATAAAAATAATAGAAAAGAAAAAAACTAAAGAAAAGAAAAGTAAAGACACAAAAAAAAAATCAAATAAAATAAACGAAAAACGAAAAACTGCAAAAGAGCAAATAACTTTTCTTTTGCACAATTGTAGCGAGGCGACGACGACGACGACGCTGTTGCACGGCACTTTCACCGACATTCAACAAAAGGCAAATGCTCCACAGAGAGTAGGGGAGAGGGGGAGTAGGGGGTGGGTGGAGGAGGCGATCTGTGTTCCAGGCTATGCTGCAGCTGGAACCGGACGGACAACTCATTGGCAAAGTAAAAATGTCAAATGCAATTTGGCAGCGAATTTAAATTAAGCGTGGCATGTGGGAGTTGATGGGAGGTGGAGGAGGAGGCAGAGAGGAGAGGAGGTTGGTGGAGCAGTTACTATGCTACCCACTGCTCCCCCTCCCCCCCTCGGTGACTGCCTTTTGGCCATAAGTTGACTGCGCATGCGCAGTGAAAACTAAAAGTGAATTTCAGCAATTGCATTTCGCATTCGCTTTGCCTTTTGCCTGTGTGTGTGAGTGTGTGTGTGTGTGTGCCTTTGCTCTGTTGCTTTTCACTTTCGTTTTCGCAATTGAAATTAAAAACTTGGCAAACGGATGCACTTACTATGCCAGCAGCCAAGAGCTAAAAGAGCCTCGAACAAACAACAAACAAAACACCGACTGAAATGCATATCTCAGATGTAATACAAACACACACTCACACACACACACACACACACACACTCATACACTGGGTAGCAATGAACTTGGACACACTCATTCACACTCGCTTGGCGTATCGAATGCATTCATTCGCCCAGTTTGGTGAAATGCAACGCCAAGAGACGAACGAATAAATAAATAAAAGCGTAATAATAATAACAGTAATGAAAATAAAAGTAAATAAACGCATAATACACACAACATGCGTGCATAAACATTACTCGTATTTTGGCATCGAGCAATACGCTGCAAAAAATTTCACTTTCCTTTGACAAGGCGTGAACTGAATTTATGTGACTCGGATAGATAAATAAATTTATGATAAACTAATAAACACGAGTGCATTAGTGATATGCGATCTTTGTAGATTAGTGTGGAGAGATCGTGGAATAAACAGGACTTGAAAATGGGCTATGATAGTGGAAAATGTAAGATACTGAAAGCGGATGCATATCGATTAATAACACTAAGTATATATAGCACATACTCAATCTGCTATATATGGTGATATATGGATCGGTAATAGACCCATATTTTATGTTTTATTACTATTAATATTTTATATATATATTCTGTCTAGATTAATTCAAGATCTTAACTCTCAAGCTGTCGAAAAAATATCTAGAAAAGTCCTTAGATACTCTACTTTTGATTCATTTGACTAATGAAACCAAAGGTTCAAATATAGTATAAATATATATATTGAAGAAAAGTCTTGAAATCTACGAGAGATAAACCACAATAAAATATTTCGAAATTGACAAGGTGAAATTCAGACTTTTAGAAGAATTATGGAAAGAATATTGTCAGGAAGAAACCAAAATGATTACAAACTATAAGGAAATAATATTTGAGAGAAGAAAAATTTAGGAAATTTTAGTTTAGGCTAAGCTGGTGAGAAGATATAAGAGACCCTTATAGAAAATCTTAATTGAAAGCGGAGAAATAATACTTAAATCAATGACTATTAACACAAACTGTTTTCCAATTAGTATTAACTATTTCAGTAGATCAGTATCTATAGAAACCAAAATTATTACAAGGGATTTATATTCGAGTGTAGAAAAATTGAGGAAATTTTAGATTAGGCTAAGCTGATGAGAACATACTATAAAAGACCAATAAAGAATATCTTAATTGAAAGCGGAGAAAAAATAACTGAAATCCATGAAAACTAACACGAAATATTATTATTGAATTAGTATTAACTATTTCAGTAGATCAGCTTCTACAGAAGTAGTAGTAAATGTAGAATCTTCTTAACTCCCTTCGCCATGTAAAAGTATAGCTCAATCAGTTACGCATAATCAGTACAGTTTCATACTACTATAAAAGTATTTTGAGAACCTTTACTTTCAGTAAAAATAAAAAGCGAAAAAAATACTGTGTAATTACTTCCCCATATAAAACAGTGGGCTGGGGTGGGGAGTTACCTTGACTCATCGCTTGAACTGGCGCTCCTCAATCGAATCGAAGCCTCAGCCTCAGCCTAGCTCGGCTTCAACCGGTTAGTCCGATACGATAACCGCTAAAGTGCATTAACTTCCCGAGCGCTGCGTCAACGCCTGACATTGGTACAGTTATTTGTGGAGATTGTCGTCAAAAGGCAACAATAACAACAACAATAACAAAATGTGAATAAGAGTAAAATGAAAATCAAAATCGAAATCAAAATCGAAATCAAACAAGTTAATTGAACTCGCTCGAACCTTAAGCACTTGGACGAGTATGCGGAACGACCTTGCTGACTGACTGACTGAATGACTGAGTGAGTGAACGAGTGAAGTGAATAAAGTGAATGAGTATGAGTGTGTGAGTGTGAGTGTACGATTGACTGCAATTCGGAAGCGTTGCTTAAACTGGCTAATTAGCATGACGTCGAAGAGTCAATACACTCATTAGACCTTAGCCTTAGGCCCCACTACAAATACAGATACTTCCGCCCTGGGGGCTGTAGGAAGTAACATATGGAGCAGATGTCAATCCTCCCTGGTAGGGGGTAACTCACCAATATTCAGCTCGGGTTCACCCTTCACCGAACTGGCTACAGTTGTATCCATAACTGGGTAAGACTTGATGTATTCCGGCGTCTGTGGACGCGAATCGGCGGGCATGACCACGATGGCGCCATTGCCGGGTCCCAGGTGATGATGCTGATGCAGCTGGAGTGTACTGGCATTGGCATAGCCCGTGGGATTGGCCACCTCGACGGCGGTCTTCTGATGGTGATATATAGCAGCCATGTGCTGGGCATGCAGCTGGGCATGGGACTGCTCAAAGTGCGTGGGTGCCACCAATTGGGGCAACTGTTGCGACGATGGTGGCTCTGTGGTGCTGACCACCAGGCTGGAGCTGGTGGTGGACTTATTCACGTAGATCACATTGCTGTGGGGCATTTTGCTGCTGGCCATGGCCACACCTGTGGGTGGCACAGTATCCATTTCTGTGACAGGTGCGACCTGACGCTGATGATGGTACTCCGTCTGGCTGAAGACGGCAACCTGCTGATGTTGCTGCTGCTGCTGCTGTTGCAACTGTTGCTGCTGCTGCTGTGGTGTTTGGCCCACAATCAATTTGCTGTGCTGATAGTAGGTGGAGACACTGGTGTTGGGTGGCAGCTTGAGTGCATTCTCGAGATGGGAGCGACCTGCTGCTGCCACAAGCAGCTGCTGATTGCTGGTAGTGCTGGAGGGTGCCAGGCTGATGACCGAGGTCTTGCCACCATCCGGGGCAGTGGAGTCCATGGCGCTGCTGCTTGGCTGACAATCGGAACTGTCCGCGGACATGAGCATTTTCACTTGATAAACTGTATTGGGAATTTGTTTAATTTTTCTGATAACTTGGCCTAAACAGGCATTGTACGCTGTTGTTGGTAATATATATTTGGGATTAGACACATGTGTATCTATATGTAACACACTCCACTCTCACACACTCGGACACACACACACACTAGGTGTATCCTTTAAAAATAATACTTGTATTTTAGTTTGATTTATACAGTGATTTGATTTTATTTTTTTCAGTGTAACACGCGAAACACACGTAACGAACACACGAGCATTCAAAGCGAAACGAGGCGATACGAATACGAATACGGGGCGAATACGACGGAGCGACGACGATCTGCTCGCTGCGATGTTTCAACGTTGAATGAAAGGAAAATCAACATTCGCATTGGATCTTGTTCACTTTGCGCCGCGACGCGTCGCACTCAGCCGACCCTGAGAGCGCGAGAGCGGCAGAGCAGCAGAGCAGCGCGCTCTCACGTGCTCTTGAAAAATAATGAAACATGTGGCGAGAGCCTGCTGATACCAAAACAAAACGTACGTACGTCTGCGAGCGTGTGTGTGTGTGTGAGTATATGTGAGAGAGTGCGTATTAAGACGAGAGAGCGAGATCCCAGCCTAACAGCTGTGTGGTGGAGTCTACGCTGCGTGCGTGTGTGTGTGTGTGTAGTTGTAGTAGAGGGTGTTGCTGCTGCTGCCTGCTGCCTGCTGTTTGTTCTTGTAGCCAACCACCCCAAAATAAAGTAATTTGTCAGCCAAACTGCTGCTCATCAGTGTTGCCAGTACAGCCTATTAAAGGCTAGAACTAGCATATGTAATGCTTATTAGCCATAAAATTAGCATATTTAATTGAAAATCTTATTAGGTTCACAAAATTTGATAAAAAACCAATTGGAGTCTCTTGCATTATATACTAAAATTTGATATTTGTCCCAATGTAATAATCTGTTATTTAATTTTAGTTCTTTTTAGCTATTTTCAGTTTCTAATTTCAAATCTAGCTTATTTGGGGTGGTAACACTGCTGCCCACCCTAGCAACAGGCTGCGCTGCTTCTCTTACTCCCGCTGTAGTTGCAGACGCAGTCGCCGTCGCAGTCAGCGTCGACGCCAAAGCCAACGCCAACGCCTTTGCCGGCTAACTGTGCAGCAAGGTAAGCGGCGTTTGAGTACGCGCGGTTATTGTACTCTCATTCGTCAGCAATGATTTCGATTCCGTTTTGCAAAATTCCATTGCCAGCCTCCACTATAGTCATTATAGTAGTATGTACGTATATACGTATGTATGTGTGTTTGCTGCATGTGTTTTGGCTAGTTCATGGCGTTGCCAGCCCCAAAAAAGTTCAATAAAACTTCAGGCAAGTTCATGAGCCGCACCGCAGCAGCGTGAAATGCTGTTTTCATTTATGTAATTTATTTAATTACTACTTGGCTTTATAATTAAAATTATATCACAAGAGTGTGTGAGTGTGTGTGTGTGTGTGTTTGAGGGGGGCATTGCATTGAGGCGCTGCAGTCATTGACATATGTTTCGTATGTGCCGTTGACATTTTGATATAAATATTTACATGCACTGCGGAGACGATCAACCCGTTGGCGCTTGGGGCCCTCTTGCCTAGGTCAATGTTAAATTCATTTCCTGCTGCAGCCTAGAACCAACCACAACAGCAGCAGCAGCAGCAGCAACAACAACAACAGAATGCCACGTGTGGCCGCTCTCAGTCGAACAGTCTCTTACTCTCCCAGTCTCTCTCTATGTAGGTTTCTTTTCTTTCCATTTTCTCTACATTTTCCTTCGACTGTTTACGTGGGTGTTGCTCACTCATTAGACATACCAAAATATATCTCCACATATATTTTTGGCTTTTCAGCGTATGCGTTAAACAGTATATTTAGGTGAGGGAAGGGGAGGGGGCAGCCGTGTCTATGTTTTATGGCATTTTAAACAATAAACACATTTGTAGCTCAGTGTTTAGGGTGTGTCTCCTCCAGTGCAGTTTATGAGAATTATCCGACTCACTGCTCGATCGAATTTCTTGCGTTTTGTATATATTTTTTGTAATACGATCAAACTGCTGCTGCTCCACATTCTGTGGCATGTGAATTCTTATTGTGCCAGACTGTACACAAACACAAACAAGGCTAAAGTCTTTCTTCCTGTTTAGTAAGTGTGTTTAAAAATAAACAAACGAAAGTGAGAGAGAGTCTGAGTGAGTAAATGAAAACCACAAGGGTTAAGCTTCGGTATACTTAGCCCTGTAGCAGTTCAAGTGGAGGTCAAGTTCATTATACTCAGCTAAAGATACAATGGCTATAGCAATTAGTTGGCTGTTCACAATCACTTTTCGCCTCTTACAACCGCCAATTTCAGGATACAATTTTGGATAAAGTGATTCAGTGAATTCAGTGATTTCGCAACGTCATCAAGTTGTTATCGTGCTCATGATCAACTGTTCAACTTTTTGGCTGCGTCATGACAATATGCACTCTCGTCGCCAGAGAGCACACAGAGGCGAATGTACCCCTGGCAAGTGTCATTGGCTTCACATTTCAAGCGAAACGCATCGGATATGCCCCACATAGGCCTGACTCTCCGCTATATATGTACTATATGTGTGTATGGTCTGATTTGTGGCATTACATTGAATAATAAATATTGCTGCATTTAAGAGAAATTCTTTAAAATGTGTAAACAATATGTTAATCCAATTACAATATGTAAATAATAGCGTATATATCTTTTATAGATTGCTGCTAAAAATGAGCTCAGCTGAGCTGGAATTCTATGCAATTTGCTATCTTAACTAACTGATGAAAGTGTTTTAGTTATTAACAATTATTCAGAAATTTCTAGTCCTATCTATTACCAATTTTTATAATTCCCACACAAAAGCATAGGCATGGAATTATTTCCATACGGAATTGAATTTCTTGGTACGCAGCATTGCGAAAGAATTTTAGTATATTGTATATGAGTATTGAATAATATTACTCAATAACACGAGGATCCGCCTATTTGGCCAGTCACAACCCACCTCTCTTCTTTCCTCTCCTACTCTTATTAATGTAATCTTCTAATCAAATTCCAAGGCATCAACAACATATTAAGTAGCATATAAATTAACTGTCGAGTCGATGGCCCTAGTAGCTAGCACTCCCTTATTTTTAGTTATTATATTATCTTTGTATAATAATTAAACTTATAAATAAATAAATAATAATTGAATAATACTATATTATTAATACTATAGTATATTTTTCAGCATCATTCTATCCCAAGCTTAAACCATACATGAGTTCAAAACGTCAGTTAGTTACTTAAGATAAGCTCTGCTTTAGTTTTAAATACAATTGAAATTAATGTAATCTTTTTTTTTTGTATATTGTAAATTAAAGCAGTTTTATTAAAATCAGATCACAACAAATAAAATGTCCAACTAATATGTTTAGATATTGAAACAGATTGTATCAAATTTGATAAAAAAAACAGCACATTAGAATAAAGGAATATTCTTACTAACACATTCATTATAATAATAACTATTAGTTTTTATAAAGATTGCTATAATTGGGCTTAGATTGAACCCAGTTCCAACCAGCCGAGTTCTCACAGATTCAACTATTCTCAGAGTCCAGCGTTTAATATGACTTGAGTTGTGAGTCTGTCTAGCAAAGTCTAATACTATTAGCTGCCTTATCTTATGGATTTCACTTTTATAATACTATTTCATTACTATTTGCATTTCATTATAATTTTCATTACATTTATCAATCAGCTCAGCTAATTTGTACTGCTTGTTATAGTTTTGAACTTTATCGTATCTGTTGTACTTGGCTCAATCATTTCGCCCCCCAACTCTGCGTTAATCGGTTAACGTCAATAATTTCTGTTAAGGTTTAATCAGCCTGACCTTACACTAGCTGCCGCCTCCCACTGTCTCCATAGCTCACACACACGCTCACTCTCTCTCTCTGCGATTCTCTCATTCTCCCACTCGGCTGCTCAGTGTCTCAATTGAGTACTCTCATTTCTCATTTGTGACACGCGTGTCGCAGTACTCTCCGGCATAAGTTGAACGACTCTTGATGACTTTTTCCTTGGTAGTTTGTCGCCTCTGCTGCTGCTGCTGCTGCTGCTCATTGTTGTTGCTCTTTTTGCACATAAAAAATGAAATAAAAACATACTGTACGATCGAGAGACAAAATAAACTTCCTTGATAACTTGTTAACAATTTGGGCAAGTAATTTTGTTGCTGGGTTTTAGAACTGCGAAACTGGTTTATATATTTTTTGTTGTTATTGTTTTCTCTCCGCCGATTGCGCAACTTTTGAACTTGCTAGCCGAATTCGAAATTTGCCGAAAATGTTTGTGGGTTAGAGACGGGGTCTCTCTGACACACAGATACTACAGATACTCGTACTTTATTATACACAGACATCATCAGCATACCATCTGCTCAGCGCTGGCTTATTTGCTATCTAACTACATATGTATCTGTATCTGTGCCTGTATCTGTATCTATAGCTCTTGCTCTCACTGTATATTATAATTAACGCACAATGAGAAGGTGCGTGTTCCGTCTGTCCCTCTGTCCCTCTGTCTGTCCGTCCGTCTGTCTGTCCGCCTCGTTTGTTGGTGTTCATGAACTCGGTCAATTTGAAGGCCAACAATTTGCGGCGTACGCATAAAAAAATGTGTTTTTTGTCGGATTGAGTTTGGGCTACACTACCCAGAGGGTAGCTTGACATTATCAGAGTTCAAGAACTAATTATGATATGATATTGAGTGAATTTTACGCTATATTAGCCTTGTCTGTTTGGAGTGAATATATTTTTGGGCAGATATGGATATTGGTGGGTGGAGATGAGGGTACTCATAGGGTACTCATAGGTTAGCCTAGTAGCCTTCCAGCTTAGCACTCATATCATACTAAAATCCGCTCTATTTGTCCTCGTTTTCACTTGAAAATATTAGCTTAAATAGTTGTTTTAATTTTGCTGTAAATTTGGTTATAATTAAAGATGAATTTCAATTTTAATTTTGCATCAATTTTGCTCTAATTTGAGTTATGTTAAGAAGAAATACTGATTTATGTAAATTTATATAAATTGTCCTTTAATTTCTTTATTAAAATTTTGTACTAATTTTACCTTAATTTTGCTTTAATTTTGATTTACATTTTGTTAAAATTTGATTTAAATTAAGCTGTAATTTGATCTAAATTTTCCAAAATATATTATTATTACTTAATTTTTGCTCTATTTTTTATTTAAATATTACTGTAATTTTCATTTAAATTCTGGTTTAATTTTACTTAAATTATGCTACACATAAAATACATTAAATTATCCTTTTATTTTTATTCAAATATTGCTCTTATTTTTATTTGAATATTTTAAATCAAATTATGCTAATATTCTCTTTATAATTTGTTTTCATTTCACTCAAAATTTTTATTTGATTTTCATATAGATCTGCTATTATTTTACTTAAATTTTGCTGCATCGATTCTAATTTTATGTTTTCTATAACTTTACTTAAATTCCCCTTGAAAGCGTATTCAAACTTCGGCCTAAGCCCACTACTCTTGATAGAGATTTGCTTTTTTGTGTGTACTCTCAAGCAATTTAATTTTTGCGTGGTTTTTTTTATGTTGCCAGATTTTGACGTTAAGTGTGCTGTTTGGCTTTTTTTGCGAGGTTGGTGATTACGCATAATTTTTGACTGTCCAGAAGTCTCATGATGTCATGCTACTGACACACAGACAGACAGAGGAGAGAAAGACACAGATCGGGAGCGAAGCATAGAAATGAAGCGAGTTTACCACAGGAAAACTAGTTCAAATTGAAAGTCTATGGAGGCAATTGAGAGTGCCTTACTTATAGCACAGACTGTGCACGCGAAACGTATTGTTATCGGCTGCATTTGTAATGCATTAGATACAGGGTGTTAATGGGCCTTTGTGCGCCCCTATATGCCCTCACCCTGTCCCTTCCGTTTATTAGAACTTGACACCATGTAATTGTTTATAATGTCGTAATGCCTATTGCATATAACATGCGCCGTTTTTTCAGCAAACGTAACAAAAACTTGAATAATAATAAACACACACACACACACACGTACACACTCGCACACACATACGCTTATCGGTTATCGTTGTTATCAGCGAACAGCAGCGAAAAATGAAGGTCAGCAGCACAAATTCCTGATGGCTTGCTTATCTATTTTACCCACAAACACCAACACACACTCACACGCACACACGCACACACAAGCACACACATACACTAGCGCGTCACACTGATAAAAATAGCTGCAAATAGTCAGCCAATTGTCACTGTCAGCGTGAGCACTGGCAGACCAGTTGGGTTCATGGAAGTGCGAAATATTGCCTGATATTCTTTCCGACTGCGAATCAAGGTAACTTATAAATCAACTCGAAATTTATTAACACTTATAAAATATCGGAAATTTTGTATTATGGAACTTGGCAGCTGTTAGCTGGTGTTACTAAAAGAGCAGCTAGAGTTTCACTATGTATATACTACATAGAGTAGTGTGAAATAGTTCTTTTATTCGAAATAAATACGATTGAGATAAAAGAAATGAAATTTAAGTAATTTATAAAAAATTCTATTGAAATACAGTCTCCATATTAACAATAATTCATATTCTTCTAAAATATTCATAAATAATATATTTAAATTAAAATTTAATGTAAAATACTAGTTCTTTTCACTTAAGTTTAATTCGTTCCAAATTCAATCAACAAAGAAAATGAATACTAGAAATTAAGTCAAAGTAAAATGAATGGATTATTTATTATATATTATATAACTTAATATATTAAGTATTCTTTTAAAATATTATTAAATAATTCTTCTTAAATAATTCATTTATATATTTAAATTAAAATTTAATGTAAAATACTAGTTCTTTTTTTTCACTTTAGTTTAATTCGTTTCAAATTCAGTCGACAAAGAAAACTAATACCAGAAATTAAATCAAACTAAAATGAATAGATTATTTTTATATATTATATAACTTAATATATTATGTTTTCTTTTATAATATTAATAAATAATTCATTTATATATTTAAATACAAATTGACTGCTTATAGATTTATAGTAACTTGTCAGTCAACTAATAAGTTATAAACAATGCTAAGTTGGTGATAAATTTATTATGTAATTTACAATTTATTGGGTATATTAAATTATTAATATAAATATTTTACAAGTAAATTTACTTTAGATTAAACTATTTGCTTACTTGGTTTTCTTAGCAATATAAGTAGAATTGATTGAAGAACTTTGAGTTCAGTGGGGAGATAGATTAGATAGATCTTAGAGCTCAACTAATAATAGTCTATATGTTCATAGTTCCTTCCACAGTACCTACAGGGCATCGCCTAGTTCATCATTTGCCATCATTTAACTTGTTTAGTTCCTCTTATCAGCTGGCGCTCATTTTATTTTGGTAGTTTTTCGCGCAAAAGGTGAAAATTCGATAAGGGTTTTCAAGGTGAGCTCACAAGAAGCGCGTGCAATTAATGATAGGGTTTAGTTATTACACAATATCGCCAAATGCGGAAAAGAAAGAGCGCTGAGAAAATAGCAGCAAGAGAACAAGTGGGAGATAGCAGTTTTTTTTTGCCAAATAACAAACAGAGCCAAAGGCTTTTATTAGCCAAGGTCGGTGAAATTTATATAGAATAAGCAGCGGGGTATATTTATATGAGTATTTATGTCTTTTTCTTGTTTTTTTTTGCATTGTGTATCTGTATCTTGAGACTTGTTAAATGCTAAAGTAAGCAAGGGTCCAAAATGTATATGAGTTTATTTGATTGCCCGCGACCCTGGCTGTTTCTGCTATCAGAGTCTTTTGAACTGCTTGCGCGATTCGCACTTGATGCCCTTGGCTATGATTTGCTTAATCAATACAGAATACAAAATATAATGAAATTCATTATAGTACGCTATGATATAGAGAACTTTCGTTAGTTTTTCAGTCACTTTTCTAGCAAGTTCTTGAACTCGTTTCTCGTTTTCCTCTAATGCCATAATTTCCCCTCAATGTCTTCAGATCGTTTATCACACACACAGTAGACACATATGCAGGCAGTAAGTAAGTATATGTGCTGTTCTTTCTCTTCTTGTTTTCTACTTCTCTTTCTTCGCTTTCCATGGTCTATTATTGTTATTATTATCAGTGGACATGCAAGGGCAGGAAGCGTAAATGCATTTCATTTCATTGTGGTGCCCCAAAGGCTTATCACTCTGAAAATTAATCAAGCAACTGCAGCAGACGCCTACACTTGAGCTGCACATGTGCCACAAGAATGTCACTTTGGTGTTTTTGTTGGTGTTGATGTCTTTATGTAATTTATGAAAAATAAAGTTATAACTAAATATAGTCTAGATGTATAGCAACTATAGACATATGATTAGAATCTCTTGTACATTTCTACAATTTTTATATATTTTTTCTAACGTATATTCTAAGCAAAAAATGTTTAGGAATATGTTTATTAGACTCAGATATCATAATTTTTAGACGGATTTATTTTTTTTACATTTTTATTAAACTAATGACAGTAAAATATTGATTTACTTGAATATTGCAGAATTTATGTAGCGAATTTTATTTTGTTTATTATTATTACATATTTTCATTTAGAAGAATTTTTTTATATTTTTATTTTATTTATTTAATTGCAGATTTTTTAAATAAAATTTTATTTTTTTTATTATTATTAGTTTTATTTAGATTTACTTATTTTATAATTTCGTTTTTATTTATGTTATTGAAGAATTAATGTAGAATATTTTATTTTATTTATTATTTTTAGTTTAATTAAGATTTACTTATTTTATATTTTCATTTATTTTATTGCAGAATTAATGTAGAATATTTTATTTTTTTAATATAATTGTTATATTTATTAAGGATTAATTATTTCATATATTTAAATGGAAATATCGCAGAATTAATGCAGAAAAGTATTTGGGTACTATTATTTTTTTTATTTGATTAATTTTGGTTAAACGTTTTCAATCAAATTTAAATAAATTTATGTAATTTTTGGCAATATATTGCTTATATATTTTAATTAAATTTCTAATGTTGGTTCTTTTTTAATGTTTAAAAGTGCTTCAAGTGGCAACTGTGCCTGCAGCACTCCTCCGTAATGCCAACTGGGGCGCATTGAACGTTTAATGATCTATCCCAATAGCAGCAGCAGGCAGCAGCTCATGCACATGCGCCGCTTTGAAAAGTGAACTCGACATTGAAAAAAAAGCAAGCAAGAAAGAAAAGAAAATAACAACAACAACAATGGAAACAGAGAGGCAACATGATCATTACAATTATCAGCAGCAGCAGCAGCAGCAGCAGCTGTAGGAGCAGAGGCGAAGTAGAAGAAGTGCGAGACACAGGCGTAGATTGAGTGCAAACTGTGTGAAGTTCAAAGCCACTGCACTGCACTCTTTGCGGTCTGCAGTGCTCCCTCTCCCTGCTCAGCTTGCGCTCTTTCATTTACGTTCTCTCCCCCCACCCCACCCCACCGCACCGCACTGTTCCTCATCTAGTGTTGGCTCTGCTTCTCGCTGTCTGTGTTGATGTAGGTTCAGTTCAGTTCAGTTCAGCTTGTCTTCGCTTCTAATGGGGCTGCTGCACTTTTGCTTTTCCGCTGCACAGATTTTTCTTCTGTTTTTCTTCAGCTGTTGTTGTTGTTGTTGTTGTGTGGTTGTTGTTGTATCTGCATCTTTGGATTTTTCCACTCACATTTCTTCGCACACATTTCACTGCGATCGCTGAGGGTCTTTAACCCTTTCCGCAGTGCAATGCACTCCGTTGATGACGACGACGACGACGACGACGTCCACAACTTCATATTCCACTTCACCTCACACACATGTGTGTGTGTGTGTGTGTGTGTGTGTAGTGCAAATTTCTTCTTGCACATTCTGTGCATACTCATGCATACACACATATACGTGTGTGTGTTTGTATCTGTATCTATGTATCTGTATCTATAGCTGTAGCTGTTGCCTAGGCTCGTGCATTGACGCTCCGTACATTGCACTGCGTCTATAACTATCTCCACGTTTCCCACTCTCTCGCACACACTATGCCCCTCTCTTTTTACAACAGTTTTGTAACTGTTATTGAGGATTAGACGCTCTGCCACCAGTTGGTTCTGCCTGCCACAACTGCAACTTCTTCTTCTTTTTTTGCAGCTATTTTGCTGCCAATGAGGAGGAGCGTTGATCGTGTTTAGTTTGTCTGATAAGCAGAGAGCGAGATGCACTGAGTGCGAGAGAACGAGATAGTTAGAGAGAGAGTGAGTGCAATGGGTTTATTGACTTGTCAGTCGCACGGCCACGCATGTGCCTCATCCAAGCCAAGTTGAATGCACTTGAGGCTCACACACAAATTGGAAATTGCCGCACGTGCTCTCTCCTCTATGATTACGGCATAGGCTAAGCAGAGTCACTACTACGAGGCCTAACCAATAACTAACTAATACAGTAATGAGAAAGTTAATCAGTATTTGCTAGTTAGTTATATGCACTAGCTTAAAGCAAAGTCTCAATGCTCTAGCACTGATGATGCTTTGGCAAAGGGAAGCTGAAGTTTATGATAGGCTAATTATACTGGGCAACAGTCACAGTTTATTGCAGATTTTTTTCCATATTTTTTTTAAACAAAAAAAAATTTTTTAAATTTGTATATAATATATTACTATTATAAATATATTTATTAAAATTTTGTAATATTTTTAAAATACTTAAAGTGTTGCATTTTTGGCCATTAAATAATATAAAAAAAATATTTCAAATTTTTTGTATAATATTTTACTATTATAAATATATTTATTAAAAAATTAATAATATTTTTAAAATACTTAAAATTTTTTGGGAATTTTTTTTTAAGTTTTTACTTAAGTTTTTTTTATTTTACTTAAGTTTTGCATTTCCATATAAAAATATAAAAAAATATTAAAAATTTTTTGTATAATATTTTGCTATTATAAACATATTTATTAATGAATTTTTAATATTCTTAAAATATTTAAAAATGTTTGGAGGTTATTTCTTTTGCCTTTTTGGCCATCATTCAAGTATGGCTCAACTGATTTTTATAAGCCTCGCGTTTTGACTAAACTAACAAACATACATATAAATCAAATTATTTATTATGTATTATAGTTGGTATTTAATAATAATAATAATAATGTATATTTTTTGAATATTTATAATTTCTACACAAATTTTGATTTATTTCAAGAATATTGGAACTAACTAAAACATTTTGAAGTCTTAATACAAACAGTCTTAATTTTTGCTGCAATATTTTCTAGGATTTTTTCTTATTTAAAATTCTGTCAAAAATCTAAATATAATTAAAACTATTTGCAGTATTCTAATGTTTCTATTACATTCTATTTCTACATTAATTTACCTACTTTTGACTCGAACATCATTAAAATCTCTGGCTTATTATAGTGCAAATACCAACTTGGCAACAACGGCAGAGTTCAGGCCAACAAGCCCTCAAGATGGGGGACAATTAAGAGCAGCTGCCGTCCGATATATATCAATGGCTTATAATATGTGCAGAAAGCCAGAAAAATAACAAAGAATTGAGCTTGTTCTTGTTATTTTTTTGGCAACATAATAAGATTATGTGATAGGGAGGGGAGCGGGAGAGAGATCAGCAGCAGCGCCATGCTCTGACTTGGCAACTTGAATTGACTTAAAGCACAAAAATTACAATTCGTGCGAAAGTGAATGACCTCCATTAACCGCCATTAAGCGACAGCCAAAAACTCAGGCAGAACAAAAGCTCCAGTTCTCCGTTTCTCTCTATATCTCTCTGTTGAATTTCGCCTGAGACCCTTTTGGCTCATATCAAGCTTAGCATAATAATTAGTAAGCCAAAACTGGGCTCAAGACCCGATCCGGAGACCGAGAGACCCGAAATGCTGTTTTATTGGTTCGCTGCCATCGACTTCGACTTCGACTTGGACGTCGACATCGACTTTAGCTTTATTCTATGGCCCTCGCCTCGAGTCTCTCGAGTCTCTCGGCGCGACCAACTGGCCAGGAATTTGAAACCTGTTTGAAAGACGGCAGCAAACTTTGTACGCGCCTAGCATAAATTTTTTGTATTTTTGCTGTTTGCTGTTTTTTCTTCTTCTTATTTTTTATGATTGTTGCTAATGTTTGCTGCCACTGCCATAATTTATGAATGCCAGCTAAACGTAGCGCCAGTGCCCTCCTCACTAGGAAGTTGTTCGGGTTTAATGTACGCATAAGCATAGAACGTGTGGGCCAAAAGCCAAAGAGACAACTCGAGCGGTCTAAAGGGGGGAGGGGGGGGGACTAACAGTAGGAGGAGGATGGCAGGTGTTGAGGCTAACACGTTGTTCGCATGATCGTTTTTGATCGCCTCTAGGTCGATTAGATTAAGGGGCGGGTGTTGAGCCACTGGATGACGTGATCTCATATTGAAATAGACATATCACTAAAGCAGGAAGAGTTGACAGCTTGAGTGGAAAGTGTAACAGCAAGGGGGGGTTGAAGGGAGAATGTTTAGACTTAGTGATGGACTATAGTCAAACTTGGCTAATTGGCATTAAAAACAGTTTATCTATAGCTCTAAATTATGAGATTAGAAACAAAGCTTCATAGAGTTCTACCTGCCTATAGAAATATAAATAGAAACCTACTCTGAATAGATGGATAATTAGAGAGATACGGAGACCTATATGGAGACCTATATGGGTATTCAAATACTGACTTTAGCAGAGATTTAGTGAGGTATCTACATGCAGAACTAAATGCAGATCTAGGTAGGTATCTAAATAGCGATCTAAATAGTGACTTGGATAGAGTTATAGTAGTGAAGGCATAAAGAGAACTAAATGCGGATCTGGAAGGCCATTTTAATGGTAAACTAAATAGAAATTTTGATAAAATTCTATATTAGATCTAGCTAAAGTTCTAAGCTCATTGTTTATACCAAATGAAAAGAAACTATTTTATAATGAATTTTCATAAGAATATATCATATAAATATACAAAATATTTGGTAATATAAATATATAGAAATATGCAATAAATTAATAGTATTTTTATAAGCTATTCCAAATAGGAACTACATATTAAAAAATATTTATAAATTATATTTTAAATAAAAAGAAAACTTTGTTAAATGTTCATTAATTTAGTAGTATTTTTGTGAGCTATTCTAAATTGGAATTAGATGCTAAAAATTAAAAAAAAAATATATATAAAAGAGTAATAAAACTTTATTAAATGTTCATTTATAAATTTGAATTATATAAAATTATTCAATAATTTAGTGATATTTTTATGAGCTATTCTAAATACGAATTACATGATAACAAATTTAAAAAAATTAAATATAAAAAAATTAATAAAACTTTATAAAATGTTCATTTATAAATTAGTCAACATAAACATACTTCACTTTACCAAAAAGCCAGCTCTACATTAAGTGTCATTCACACAAACTGGCAAACTGATTGAGCGTCGTATGCACATATAGATTAACTACTCTGAGCCACACCTACTGCCATAGATAACAGCTTTCATTGCCCGTTTATAATACCCTCTGTTAGCGTATAAAATTGCGAATGTTTTTTGGCATACACTTTCAATCGAAAAGGCGCCGAGTCATGGCGATCGCCCAAGCAAGCAACGGCCACATAAGTCAAACACCCCGTGCATAGAGGTCATTACTACCAAGGGGCTGAGGCAGGCAGAAGGGGCGAGCCAGCGAGCCAGCGAGTCAGTTGGTGCAACGCCACTTTCTACCACATGTGGCAGGGGCATGCAAAATAGCTAAGCGCAGGGTATAAAAAACTGGTATGCAACAGCTGATGACGCGTAGTCGTGGCGAGGTGGCACGGGTAACGGCTCTGTCTGTCTGTCTCTGCATGATTCAGTATGCGGCGAGTGTGTTGATCGCAGGTCGCTGCACTCACAGCGAGCGTTGGCTGCAGTCAACTGCATTCAGTGGAGCATTCGAGTGAGTTTGCTGGGCAACTATGCTAGTGATACTAGCAACAGCCGCAGCAACAATCGAACAACTGCAACAACAGACACAGCGAAAAGTTGACTGACACCCAGATGCCAGGACTTTAACCCAAGCAAAGTGAAATTGTTGGCCAAAGTCGCTAGCTACTCCTCCCCTCTCTGCCACCTCTCCACTTTTCTCTGCCTATTCCCGGGAATTGGGAATTTCCACGTGCTTGTGCGCCAAAGCCAATGGGAAAATTGGCGCAACAACCAATCACCACAATCAGTTTTGTTGTTTCTCTTGTTATGTTTTTAGTTTTTGTTTTTTCTTATTGTATTTTTTGTGTCTCTTTTGTGAAAGTTTTTTCGGCATTTTTCCTATTTTATTTGCTGTTTTATTTTACAGCGGTAATTTATAGTTTATTAACTTTATAGAGCGAGTGCAACGACTGGAAAGCAACTAATGCCATCTGATTACTTTGATGCTGCATTTTTTCTTTTATTTCTTCAGCGTTTTTTTTCCCTTGATTTTCTGTCGATTTTATTTGGAGGTCACGGCTCATGCCGTGGGTGCCAAAAACAGTGAAAGTCCCAAACAAAACAACTTGATTTCGATTTGATGAGCTACAATACGAAGCAGAACTTTGAAATGACAGCAAATTTATCGAGGGTAGAGAAATTTGATTATTATATTTACGAATTTAAGTAATAAATTAATGTCTATATTTTATTTACTTTATAAAAAAAATTTAAGTATTTTTACAAAATATACCAGATACTTAGTACAAGCAGAATCTTAAGTGGGTTTTATATTGGATACCATAGAATATGTGGAATAATAATAATACAACTAGAGGAAAAGTGTACTGCGAGCTGAGAGATCTATTGTGCTATGTGCCTACCTTTATCTATGCTGTAAAATGCAGCCTAATGTTTATGTAATACAGAATATTATTTAGAAACCTAATACTTATCCTTGTGGGACCAATTATCTCCTGCTCTTTGGTTCTTTGATGGACTTAATTTAATTTAATATAGAGTTGATTTACATTTGTGTGACATTCTACACATCTTAAATATATTTTTTAAAATACTATAGCATTTAGAAATTGTTCCAAAAATGTATCCAATTTGTCTTTAACTAAAAATGTTCTATATTATGGTCTAGCATTATTTGCTATAGTCTGGTGTAGTCCACTATAGTATAGTTAAATCTGTATAATCTAGCGAACTATAGTCTAGTAAAATCAAGAGTACTACAGCAAGGTCTAGTCAATAATCAAGTCTAGTTATATTATTGCACAACTCTCTCAGCTCTAGTAATTTCACTGAAGTAATTCGGTCTTAAAATGACTCAATTTAGTTGAAGAACTGCTTAGACATCAATTTCTGCGAAAAATTAAGTAAGGAAAAAAACAAGAATATAAAAAACTAAACCCCCAACACCTTTCGAAAGCAAACTATAAACAAAAACAGACAAACACATGTACACAAACATACACATATACAGCTGTATATAGACAGGCATATAGAGACAATCCCAATCCAGTAATAGTAGCTCTAACAATAACAAAATGTAGCTGGAAAAGAAAATGGCGTCTGAGCTGACGAGCTGAGAAAGAAGCCCACAAAGGAGAAGAGGAAGCAGAAGAAAAAACAACATTACCTAACTGACTTTAGACAGTGGAATTTTGTTTATTTGGGACAAGTTCACTGGCCAACAACAACAGCAACAACAACGACGAGAATATTCCATAGAATGTACGGTATAAAGATCTGACTGACAATATGGCAATCTGACAATCTGACAATCTGACGATCTGGCTGTCTGTCTGTATATCTACTTCTGCTGTAATACTACTTGGCGGCTTGATTTTCATTTTCTTTTACGCTCATATTTGTTTACAACTTTTGGTTTTCTTTTTCCTTCATTTCTGATTTCGGCTTTTGTTGCTTTTCTCTTTTTTTCGCGACTTAATGACTTTCTACTTTTTTTTAAATTTATTTTTGTGTATTCTCTACTCTGACACTTGTTTTGTTCTCGACCATAGAAGAAGCGGTTGAAAGACAGGGTTAGACAGACGGGCTTATGCAATGGGGTCTCTGCTTGGGCATATGAATTATGTTTTTTTGCTCTTCGTAAACAAAGCAATTTGGCAGACGAGAAAAAACATAGTTTAAGTCTTTGTCAATTAACGGTATTTAGCTTAATCATTAAGAGGGTTTTATTGTTATAGAAAGTTTGGAAAAACTTCGACAGAATTTATAGAACAGCTGCAATTGTTAATGAGCTGAAGTCTGCTTCTGCTCTTCATAAAAGGAGTCCAGTGTAATCCAAGCACAATCAGGCCAAATGTATATACACTATATACCCGTTTATAGCTTTACCCTTAATAAATGAGTCAAAGCACCCGAGGCTCAGGCTCAAATTAAAACAAAATTCGCTTCCTTTTTGGCTGCTGCTGCTGCTTCACATAAAGAACCTTTTTCTTTTTGCACTTTAAACATTGCGGAAAGCGTTTAAATAAGGCATTTTCAAGTTTATTAACAGCGGAACAATAACAACAACAACACAAACACTGCTCGATAAAAAAGTGACGAAAACATAAAGACAAAGAGTCAGACTTAAATGCAGTCAGGTGGTCTGACTGGGACTAAGGCAGTAGCGTCGCTAAGGGGAATCAACTGCTGTACAAAATTTAATTTTAATATTTATTTTAAAGTATTAAACTTAAAATAAAAATGGAAAAATTCTGTGCATATTTGTACTAATTTAAAAAAAATAATATGGCATAAATTGTAGAAAATTGTAAAGAAATAATTAAGAGCTAAATTGTCTCTTCCTTTTTATTCGAATAAATGGTGCCCTAATTTAAAATTAAAAAAAAATATATTAATAATACTGCTAAAAAATAAATTTAAAATTTAGATAACTAGTAGATATTGCTATAAGTAAAAACAAAATAAATATAATAATTATAAAATTATTTTGGAGTATTTTATAGTAGCTCAAAATGTCTAATACAGATGATTTAGTTGAAGTAATAAAAACCATTTATTAAACGGAAATATTATTACTAAAAATATTGCATAAATAATTAAAATAAATTATAAAATTAATATAAAATAATACTATTAAAATAGTTTAAATCGTTTAGCTATACCAGTTACCTATGCATAGCCGAAATATTATATGTATCTGTAGAGTCCTTCAATGCAACTGACTTTTACTGGTTTAAAGCGCTGACCGAGTGAAATTAAATATAGTAGCTATGATTAAGTGAAATTCGCTTGTAAAATAGCCTAATTTATTACCCTGCTGTAGGTCCACTTTTCACTGGTAAGTAGAGCCTGTTATACCACTTACGAGTAAGTGTACCGGGTATGCTGCAGCAGCCCCTGTTGCTGTTGCGTCACTGTGCAACAAGCTGCAGTCTGTGCTGTGCCCGTGTTTGCTTTATTGGCTTTCTCCCTGCCTCTCACTCGACTCTCTGTCGCTCTTTCTTTTGTGAGTTGTTTTTTGCACATGTTGCTCATACTGACTCTGACTCTTCAGTCGGTGGTCGTAACGGGGTGAATGTCATCAGGATTTGTGCAAGTATTTGCCAAGCGGTCAATTGCCTCTGCATCTTCTGCTTGTTGTTTGTGAAATTTCATTTGTCGCTGCTGATTGTTTGTTTGTTGTTGTTACTGTTGTTGTTGTTGTTGTTGTTTCTGCTGCTCATAAAGTGTGTGAAACGCTGACGAATGCATTCGATATGTCTGTCTGTCTGTACATGTGTTTGCTTAATGACACGATTATACAATCGTGACGCGAAACTGCACAAATGAATATGGGAATTGTATTGAGTATGTATTGCAAATTGTAATTCGAGCACCACAAATTATCCTCAATATGCAGTAAAAATAAATAATTATTCTACTTTTTCCTGTGACTAACTAAAGCTAAATATGGAAGCAAGTTCTAGTTAGTAACCAGTTTCAATAAGCATAATTTGATGTTGATTTATTGTCCTGATATTAAACCTAGAGTAAATTTAAGCATTTTTGGTAAGACTTTTCTAATGTACTGAGGATTACTATGTAGTCCTTAAACTACTGAGGTATAACTATATATTTTTTAGAAATATTTTAAATTAACATTCTATTCAAATCATCATAGAGTTTCTATTAAGGCCTCTCACAAAAAAATTCCACATAGATTTGAAAGTCCTAAGTGTAACCGAATAGGAATTCTATTATATATCCTTAAAATATTTTATGTAAATTTATTTACAACTCGAATTATCATTATTTTAAAATATAAACAAATTTTTCGAAATTGGAAAATGTTTATATACAAATTAAATTTTTATAAAAATAAAGTGCTTAAAAAAAATTCGAGATATCGGACTATTGTTGAGTAGAGAGTACAATAGATATATAATAGTAATAATAAAATAATAATAATAATAATAATAATAATAATAATAATAATAATAATAATAAAGTCCTAAAATATTAATACCTTACAAGAATTTCTTAACCAAATTTTCATTTGATTTTAGTCTACAAATCCTCCAAATATTTTATAAAAATTTACCAATAGCAAGTACTCTACACTCCCCTACAAGCTCAAAGCCAAATTGCTCAACAATAAGCTCAAATAAATGTCATTGCTTTGGCTAACAGTTTGTGAGCTGACTTTCGCATTTGTAAGTCAATGAACCAAGAGGACAAAACCAGCTAGATGTGTGGCTAAGACATGCTTTCTGTAGACCATAGAGTGAATGCCAAGGCAAGGCAAGAGAGTAGAAAACAAAACACTCCAAGAGCAGTGTACACACACACACTATACAGTGTGTAGCATAACAACAACGTCCTTGCTTCAGTTAAAGTAACAACAACAACAACAACAACAACTGCGACGACTACAATGAGTCGGCAAAAGTGGTCGATGATTACTGGTACTGGTATTCGCTCAGTGTATTGGTATATATGGCATTTCCTTCGACTTCGATGCCTATGCCGATGCCATGCCGATGCTGGGTTAGTTACCTCCAGCGCGATGGCAATGAACCAGAGAACCATTGACCGACCGCAGAGATGGCAATGCGATCTCCCAATACGATGCGATGCAACTTGCATGCAACAGACGACGAGCGGCACGATTGTGCTTCGGCTTTTCCCTGCTGCAAAACTGGTTTCAGTCGACAATTTGCAACATGCAGCAGCAGCAGCAGCAGCAGCAGAGCCGAGCCGAGTCGAGAGACACTGCAAAGTGCAATGATCGCAACGAGGTTGCAAACCAATAAATAATAAAAATCAAAAACAAAGCACTCACAAAAGATCGCTGAATATGGAGTAAATGTTGCTATAGATATTTTTATTATATTTTTTAATTCGAATTACAACAACACATTCGATTAGCAGAAACAGAAACTTCGGCGTAGGCAAATCTTTAGCTCGGTCAGTCAGTCAATGTGTCTGCCGGTCCCTCGCTGCCTTACTGGGAACCTGCTCGGCTCAAGAACTGCTGCGCAAATTATATGCTATATGCTATATGCTACCAAAAAAAGCGTTCAAGAGAAATTGGCAAAAGAAAAAGCGAAAAGCAAAAGCAAGAAACAAGAATAAAAAGCTGATGAAATTCTTAAGAAATACAAATGCTATAAACGGTGGATACCCTGTATAGAAATGTATGTACCGAATGGATGAGTGGGACGAAAGTTGTAAGCTTCTATACGCTAGATGGCGCTAGCTGCTCTGTTGTGTTAAATAGCGTTGGTATTTTTTAGGCAATTTTTGCAGAATTTTCTAACTGTTTTTAAAAAGTTTTAAGGTGTGTGTGAATGCCAAAATTCAGAGTTTTAGCTTAAAAACTATGGTTGTTATGTGGTTCTTTTTTAAATTAGTGTGCTCAAGCAAATCTACCTGATATTTTAAGGCCAACCGTCTACTGATACGGTTTAAATGATTATCATTATCAACAACTTTAATAATATTCTATATATAATAATATTCTTATTGCATCTGTGAACAGTCTCCTTGGCCGAGAGTAGGTGTCCGTCCAAGAGAGTTTCCACTGTAAACTACTCACCTAACATACCCCATTTTCAATATTGACAGGGCATCTAACACAAAGTAAAACTACACCACATCACTGGTAATTTTGAATGTACACAGAAGATAAATAACTTTACCGAACAGTGTATGTCCGCCCAAGAGAGTTTTCACTGTAATTGCCTGAATAACTTCTGAATAAAGCTGGCCGGGCATCCTACACACTAAACTACACCTGCTAGACTTTCAACTAAAATATATAAATTAATTACTCATATGTTATTTTTCGATAATTAGTATTGGTTAACTTGCATGTGTAGATATAGAAGATCAGTGTGTCCGCCAAAGAGAGTTTTCATTGTAAATGCCTGAATAGCCTCACCTAACACACCCCATTTTCAAAGCTGACCGGGCAGCCAACACATAAAACTACACCTCATGATATCTGCTAGACGATAAAAAAGAATTTAAAAATATACATAAATTACCCATACCTCATTTCCCGATAATTAGTATTGGGTACTTGCTTATATGTACATAGTAGATCAATATCTAAACCGAACAGTGTGTCCGTCCAAGAGAGTTTTCGCTGTAATTGCCTGAGTAGCCTCACCTAATATACCCCATTTTCAACACTGGCAGAGCATCCAACACATAAAACTACACCTCATAGATGCTAGACTTTCAACTATAAAAAAGTATATAAATATAAATAAATAAATTACTCATAGCTCATTGCTCGACAATTAGCATTCCCCTCACATCTGCAGGGTATGTCTATCGTCAATCAGCGCTAAGGTACACAACTTTTTTTTGGCAATGAACTTGAAACACACGTAAGAGCGAGACTTTTGTGTATGCATAAATCTGCGCCACATTTTGGCCAAGTTATTATGCTTAGGGAAACAATGGCGGCTTTATGTTAACGATGGGACACGTCAGGTGCTGAGGAGGTACAAAAAATGAAAAGAAAAAAAAAGCTTACCTGACTGTGACAGGGGGTTAGGGGTAAGTGTTATTTGCATGATTTTGCGCATGGAGTGAAGCCGCGGGCAGAGTTGTATTTGGTTTTCGGATTTTTTTTGTACGCTTGTAAATTATTTTCGGCGTAATAACCTAGATTCGTGGCGTCGACTCGCTGAGCACAGTAGGTACATATGGACGTGGTGTGTATACTGACCCCTCCCACTGAGCCGTCCCTCGCATTCCTTTACAGTATTTACTTGTTTACTATTTCTTGTGTTCCCTTTTGACTTCTTGTTTTGTCAGTGAGTGGTTCTTTTTTTCCTCTTCTTATACATACTATTACGTGGTGTTGTTTTGGCAAAGACTTTTTCTTTTACCTTTCGGCTGCCATGCTGATCGCCATTTTCTTTTGCTTTCAACGGTTGTTTTTCATTCACGCCGAGTGAATGACACTTTGTCGCTTTGCGAATTGGATCTATGTATTGTCTGTAGCGCAATTTCACGCTAAGAAAACAGATACACAGTATTTCAGAGTAGAATATACAAACAATTGAATGGTAAGTGAAATAGTTTCCTTAAATCAATATAATCCACTTAGCTAGTGTAATTTTACAGATGCAGGCATCAAAATTGGAAAATGTGAACATGATAATTCTGTAAAACTATGCTGAAAATTTCATAATGATCGCATAGTAAACATTGAGGATCTGACAGTGTAAACATAAGGAAGGCAGTAAGCAAGACTGGCGCCATCTAGCGTTTATTTCAGACTATAACTTTTCTGGCAGTGTATGCTTTTTGCGTATTAGTAGTTTCAGTTAAAAGCGTACAAATTTCAGCTAATGTATAGATTAATTTTATTATACACCCCCACTTAAGTTGTGTGTAAAATTACTAATGATATTTTCCATCATAATAGCTGACGTAAGAGCTGTGTGATAATTGAGTAGCTCATTTCGTATGCCGCCTAAAATGAGAACCTGATGAGGGGATTTAGGGAAATGTTGGTAGGGTTTTCGGGAATCATGCAGGTACCCGTGTCTGTCTGCCTGTCTGTCTTTCTTCACGCTGTGTATGCCTGTTTCTATTCCAGTTTCAAGTCCAATTGGACTGTTTGTCTTTGTGTGTTAGGTTATGGTTCTCATGTGTGAGTTGCCCCTTCTTTTTAATGGGTTCTTCTTCTTTCTTGTAGACCTAGGCTAGGGAGGGTCGCCTGATGAATGAACTGTCTGTCAGTCTCTTATGTTTATAGCCCTGTTTTTATGGTACCTGTTTTACAAGCAGAGAGAAAGAGGAAATAGAAAAGGGTACAAAAACAAAAAAAAAACCTGAGAAATTAATATGTATTTAGCAGTAGATACTGCGCACCTAACAACACAAACGGGTATACACGCTCTGTGCGACCTCGGTACTCGTGCAAAAGCCCTTGCCAGAGTTCACAGTCAGAGTCGGGCCTAGAACCCGGGCCGCTTATCTTATCAATAAAACGCACGTGAACTGAAACGTCAAACAAGTTCTGCAGCCTTAGCATGATAATAACGATAATATTGTAGTTGACTATCTTTATCTATGCCCTGAAGGTTATATCGACATCGGAAATCGAACTACGTTGAACCCGAGACATTGCGCAGCAGTTAAAAAAAAAAACAAAGCAAACTATCATACTACAGATAGTGTGTGTGCGTAGATAAACAGTTGTAAATTATATCATGTGTAGTTAGAGTGGATGATTATAGTACACAGAAAGTCTATATCTATTTGTTTAGGCTTTATTCTATTTGATCTGAGCTACTAGCGCAGTTCCAGGAAGCTAATTTGGTAGTTAAATAACTGTAGGTTGAGGTTTTTTTTGTGAATTAAATATGGGAATACATACTTATATGATATATATATATATCACTCGTAAGTTGTTTTAATCCGTTTTAAAATAACAGTTTTGAGCCTATACTTATAGGTCTTAAATTTGATTGAATTTCATTTAAAAATTGTTTTCAAACTATGTGAAAAATGTTGTTATGATTGCATAATTTATATATATATTTTGTATAAGATTTTTATCACCTGCTTATCATAATCATTAACTTTGAATGATTGAATGAATATATGAATATTTATTAGTTAGTAGCAACTTAATCTAATAACTAAAATGAAGCCTAAAAGTGCTATATACATTCATTAAATTAGACTTAAGTATACACTAAAGGAAAGTCAACTACTTACATACATAATTCAAGAAATTTCAGTGTCAAAAACGAAATTCTACATTTCAGAGGTTGATTCTATACAAAATTCTAAAATAAAGAGCCCTTTTTTACAGAACGCTTCACTCTGCATTGTTGTGAGTGTACTTTTAGTATTTAACCTACAATATAATTTAAGTTAGGTTAGGTTGAAGCACTCAAAGGCAAAGTATTGTCCGATAGATCATATTTTAGTAGTTATGGCATATAAAAGCCAACTAAAATAAAAGCTAAAGTAGAGTGTGCTTCTAGAAGTAACTGCTCACAGTTAGCTGTGCCTAGAGGGTTAAACTTATATAAATTATACTATAAATTGTATTTAATACGTTTTTAGTTAGGTGTTTGTGTCTGACACACAAAATAGTTTAACAAATGGGAACAATGGGCAATAGGCAGCGATCATGCTGCGAGGGGGTTGGGCCCAAAGCGAAATACACTCGCATATGTATTTATGTACAGCTGCATACATATTTATGTACGTAGACACGCATTTACATACATACATATATAGTCTGTGTTTCACAAATTTAAATTTATGTGCTGTACACACACACACACACACACACTCAGCGACAGCAAACCGAAAATTATTTCGAAGTTCAAGGTCAGTAAACTTGCTACGCACACGCACACGCACAATGGGAACGGCAGGGGCAGAGGCGATCGCGAGGCAGCGAACCGCGGCAGTCGAGGCAGCCACAGATGCAGATACAAATGAAAGATAAACAAACACACACACACTCGCACACACACACACTCTCTCGCATACGCAATAGAAACACGCTCTCGCCCTCTCTCTGATTTTAATGAAACTAGAACGAATTCGAAATGAGTAGAGCGGCTTTTATGTATCTCATAGATACAAATGTATCTCAGGGGGGGACTCCACACAATAGAACGCAAAAAGCAACAGCACAAAGGGAATCGAATAGTTGCCCCATTGTTGCGGGTGTCTTTAGCTATTATTATGCTACGCCTAGACTAAAAAAAATCTATATATATTTATAGACTGAGCTGGATATCTTTTGGTTAAATATCTTTTGATGAGCTAATGTCAGTGGCAAACCGGTTCAATATTTGGCTTTCATTAATCAAGAACAACACACAATTTTATGTAGTTGGAGTTGTTGTTGTTGGCCATTCTAACGCTTAAAAGATAAAACTTGTTCAAACACCTGAAAAACAATCAAGCTGAAAAAAAAAGTTATTATGATCTGAGCCAAACAAATTTAATCGAAACAATGGCCAAAAAAAAGCACTAATAACGCCAGGTCAAAGCACGCAGCGAAGGTCAGACTTAATGTGTGTACGTGTGTAAGTATGTATATGCTGTACATACATACATACATACATAATTGTTATGATTAGAATGTGACTAAGGCTTATCGGCAGTTGTTGACAACAGCGAATGAAAAGTTGTTAGTCTAGAAAAAGTCAAAAATTCCCACTGTTATACAGCTTGAAAATCTAGTGAAAATCTAGTAAACAATTTGCTATAAATCATGCTATAAAAAATTAATGAAAATCTGGCTACAACTAGCTAAAATATCTGCTTAAAATTTAGTGTTATGCAGCTTCAAAATCTGGCGAAAATGTCGCTATAATAAATGCTAAAAATGTATCGAAAATTTAGCTATACCTAGTCATTAATTTTAGCTAAAAATGCAGTGTTATACAGCTTGAAAATCTAGCTACGACTAACCATAAAAATCTGTTAAAAACTGACTCGTATTCAACTTAAAAAATTAGGCAAATCTCTAACTAAAAGTAGCCGTAATTATATGCTAAAAATTTGCTGCTATACAGCTTGAAAATCTAGCTACACCTACACTATAAATATCTGCAGAAAATTGACTACTGTATAGCTTGAAAATTGAGTCGAAAATGTACTGAAAAGCTAGCTAAAAATAGCATAAAATATCTGTTAAAAATCTACTGGAATACAGCTTGAAAATCTAGCAGAAAATCTAGCTACAACAAGCCTCAAATATCTGTTTAAAATTGTATGTTGTTCAGCTTGAAAATCTACCCAACAAAACTAGCCAAAAACTATTGTAAATCTAGCTACAACTAGCCATAAATATTTGTAAGAAATTTACACTTGAACAGCTAGAAAATCTAGACGAAAAACTACTGTAAATCTAGCTACAGCTAGCCATAAATATCTCCGAGAAAACTACTGCTTTATAGCTGGTAAGTCCGGCCAAAAATCTAGCTTTAATTAGCCAATATTAACTGCTAAAAATGTAAGCTAAAACCAGCTAAATCTCCAGCATTAGCTCTAGACATTTGGTGCTGTGTTCCCATTTTGATTCTGAAATCAAAAGTCGTTGCGCGCTGTGCTTTGCTCTCTCTCTTTACTCTCTCTGTTCTTTCTTTTTCTCTGCTCGCTCTTTGACTACTTTCTTTTGTGCAGTGCTTTCTTTTCTACCTGCTGGCTAGACTTTTATGTAACCCATGTGGCCATGGCCTGCTTTTTGTTGGAGTCTTCTTTCTTTATTTTTGGGGTCTATAAAAATGGGTTAATGGGCGCAGTGAATATCTTTTTGGTGCCCACTGTGATGCGTTTTGTTTTCGAAACAGGTATTTTTCCTGATTTAAAAGAAAAACCGTCTAGTCATGTTTAAAGGAAAAGTCAATGAGATGTGAACAAATGTTTCAAGTGTTGAACAAGCAGAAAATCCAACATGGAATTCAACATTTACTACTCGAAATATTCTTCTTAAAATTTTGAATTGTTTAAATGTTGCGATTATGCTAATAATGATGTCAGTAGTTTTTAGTTTTGCTTTGTTTAATTTTCATTATGTTATTAACAATTAAATTGTAGGCTCAGACAAGGTTAGGTGTTCAGTGATGTCATTGGCGAACTTCAAGTTGAAGTTCTAATGCCAAAAGCCTATTAAACGTGCCGTCGAGAACTTTGTATTTTGCAGGTTATGTGTATGTAATACCCTGTAATTGGAGGGGTTTATGGGGAGTATGGGGCATAAACTGAGACAGTTGAATTGGGTTTAAGCGAGAGGTTGGTACTGCCGTTTGTACTATGTTTTAGAGTTGGAAAATATTCATAGAAGTTAAATTTGGTTAAATAGTAACGATACTATAGTTGGTTTGGCTATATGAAATCGATAGTTTCGATAGTTTCCAATGTGATAGTATACAAACTCAGTTGAGGAGTTTCAGTTAAACTGCTGGATATACTATGTTTTGAGTTGGAAAATACTTATAAAAGTGAAATTTGTTTAAATACTATCCATGCTATCGTTAGTTTGGCTATATGAAATCGATAGTTTCGATAGTTACAAATGTGATAGTATACAAACTCTACTTAGTTGAGGAGAGACTGAGAAAGTTAAACTATATATGTTTAGTATAGATTTTAGTACAGGTATTACATCAGTATCTTCAGATACAACTGATGTCTGTTATACCCTTATTAGTGTTGGAAAAGAGCAATAGTATCGATAACTATCTAATCCTACTACTACTACTACTTATCCAGCTTTATCTATCAAACTTGACTCTATACAAATGGTAGGCAAGACTAGGCAGTTGAGAGTTGAACTTTGTCTTTATGTTATGCTAGCACAGACTCAATTTATAGTTAAGTATAGTATACATTAGTCTTATTACTATTCGATATTACTTATTCGATAGAAACAAACCCAACTCTACCCCATACAAGAGGCATGTCTAGTCTTAGACAGTTAAGAGTTAGTTAAACTTTGCTTATACATACTCTACTTAAAGTTTTGTAGAGTATTCCCTAGTCTCAACTTTGTTCAATATCTTTTCGTCCGTCAGCGCGTAATTGCCGAGCTGGCATTATTAGACGAGTTCAAGTAACTTTTGGCCATGTCATGGCTCCACAGCTCAGCTCAGCATGTTGCCCCGTTGCCGTTGCCAAGCGGCAGCCACGAGTCGGCATCAACTCTGGCCTAGGCTCAAGTTCAGCGGCGGCTCGTTTCGGGCATTTATTTTTGGTTAGTACTTCGTGCCGGGCATACGCAAGTGTCAATTACACATTAAGGTGCCAAAAAGAAGAAAATGAGAGAAGAAGAAGAAAAAAACCACAACAGATATTAAAAGTATTTAAATGATATGCACAGCGGAGTCGATCGCATTTCAAATGCGTAAAATGAACTTGAACTTCGCTTCGACTACGACTACGACGACTTCCACTTCGAGTTCGATTTCGAAGTTCGAGTTCGAGTTCGATAAGGAAGCGTCGTAGCCAAGGGCCTAGGCGTTCGTTCGAACGTGTTGGGCATTTCTAATTGTCGCGACGCCATTTTTGGCAGCCCTGGTCGGGGGGAGGGGGAACTGCCTTAGAGCCATCGAAAGAAAGAGAAATGAATAAGGCATTGGAACCACTTTTCAACAGGCTGTCGCTGGCACAACTTTTGCTTGAATTTTATGCGGGCTAACTGTATGAGACGCCTGCACGACTGCGAGTTACCCTATACACACACTTCTTCTATATAACACTATACTCGGTCTGCCACTTCCTGTTACATAAGTCTCTTGCCTTTGGTTCTTTGCTTTATACCCCTTCTGCAGTCGCTTGCTTTATACAGCGTATCTGTATAATAACAATACGAAATCAAAGAACGAAGATGGAGAAACGCACACACACGCACCAAAAAAAAAAAAAGAACCTCAAAAAAAGCGCAAACTTTTTTCTGCTGTTTTTTTTTTTTGCTGCTGTTTTTGCCCAAAAAATAATGAAAATGTCAATGTCCGAACAACCTTGAAAGCAGTCAGAGGAGAAAAGCTACCAAAAACCGACAGAACATAAGGAAGGAACACACGCAGAGCGCAAGAGGGTGTGTGTGTGTGTGTGTGTGTGTGCGTGTGTATGAAGGGCTAATCCAATGTTTTGTAATGCGCATAAATGTTGTTGTTCTTCTTCAATTATTTATGACCAGAATCTAAGGGCGATTTAAATTGTAGATCACACTGAGGGTGGGGGTGGGGGTGGTCAAGGGCGGCCCTCAAATGCGCAAATGTAAACGCTAAAATTTGTTGCGCAATAGACAAAGCATTTGGCTGGCTATTTTTTGGTGGATTTGATAGCCCAAAAATTTGAATTTTATTCCAGTTTATGCCAGTTTGATATATTTACTAGTAATAAAATCAAATTAATATTTATATGTTGTACATTTACATTTATTATAAATTTATTTACTAAAATTTCACTTTATTTATTATCATTTCATTTCACTTTATTTTATTTTCTTTTTTAACCATATAAATTCAAAATTTCAAACTACCAAATTTTCCCGCGCAACTAAACGCCGAAATTGAAAGCTGCCTGTTTGCCTCACATAACCGCCGCTGTTATGTGGCGCTTTGTGTTAACATAAATGTTTGCAGCCATTTGCCGCAAGATGGCGCCAGCAGAGGTTTCAAAATTTCAGTGCCGCCATCTGTAAACAACAGCTGGCAATACCGTCAAGCCGTAAAGTATGCAACTGAAATTTTGAGTATTACTCTCGCTTGACTTATGCTCAACTGTTCCCACTTGAGTCGAGATAAAAATCTAAGCATTTTGCCTCAATTATGTGTAATTTGAATGAGAGTAAAAATGAGTACTATGATGAATGATTTGACTACGGTTTATGCATAGTTGAAAGCTTTTCTGTAAGCTTCTGCACTGCCAAGCATATGCAATTTACAGTTGCTCTTTGACGTCATTGCACACTGCAGCAGGCGCGCACACATTGCACGTTTGAAGGAAAAACTGAATTGAGTTCATGAACGTTTGTCGACTTCAATTTGCCACTGTGACTACAAAAAATGTGCATAAAATGAACGCACACACACACAGACATACAAAGGCAAATACATTTGACGGCGCCGACAGAATCAGTAGCAGTAGCAGCAGCAGCAGCAGCAGCAGCAACAACAACAGCAACAAATAGGCTGCTGCCTGCAACGAGGTCACGTGCAGATTACAATATGGCGCTCAACGCTCGACGCTCGCAGGCGAATGAACTGAATTGACCCGCTTCGCAATAACCTCTAAAATTTATATGTAGTCTATGCACAGTAGTAGTGCACTGTGATAGTGCCTGAGAGTGACAGCACGCCTCTCTCTCTCTCTCTCTCCGCTCTTTCAAATGCTAGGCTAGGCGACACTAATACTAGTGCGCTTACTGTGTGCATGCCGTATGCCATAATGAGCCATAATGCTGCTGTAGCAAATATTATGGCTCTCATTTGCATTTTATAGCAGGCGTATGGGCGATCGTGTAACAGATTATGTGCAATTATCAGCAGCGATTTATAAGTTTAATATATTGGATTGATATTATTAAATTATTTATATTAAATTTATATCATAATATTACAAATATTAAATTTGAACTATTTATTTAAATGCCTATCACTATCTTTAGCTTTTACTCAGGAAATGGTCAAACGTATGCTATAAAAAAGCTATAATGCTCGTATAGCAAATATTATGGCATTTATGTATACTCTATTAGAATTTATAATAGCTGCATGTTATAGCGTTTCAGTTTATGGCAAAGCATTTAATTTTGTATATGATTTTTTTTTTACCATTTTCTGCTTAACAAATTGAATCGTTTATGAATTTATATGCCAAAATGTATTATATTAAGTTTGTATTATTATATTTATAATTTTATATTTATTATATTCTGTTATAATATAATTCAATTTATTACATTTAATTTATATTATCTTATAGCTGCCATATCATGCCTTTTTTTGAGGATTCCTATTGGCCATTATCATTTCCGTTCGTGTTGCCATAAAACGTGCCAGGCAAAAGCTCTAGCAAAAGCTCGCTCTCCCGCTCAACAGGCCGGTTATAGTATGTGTGTGTGTGTGTGTGAGTGTACACACAAATTGAGTGCAAGTTCAACACAGACAAACACACACACACACACACACATAGCAAGGCAGCTGCAACAAAGTTTTATAGTTGCGCTCTGTGTGTGAGTGTGTGCGTGTGTGTGTGTGTGTTTAGTTGCGTATCTGTGTGTAAATTTAGATCGAGGTTATTGCTTTACAATGCTGCCCGTGCATTCAACTCTCGCTTGAGTTTTTGCCGTTTGCTTAGACGACGACAAAAGCAAAATGCAAAGAAAAAAAAAATGACATTAAGAAAAATTATGTTGAATTTATTTATTGCACAGAGCGAGCGAATAAAACGAATGAAACGAATCAAACGAATGTTATTCACTGCTGCCCTCTCTCTATCTCTATGTACACTAGTTCTCTCTGTTCACTTGATTTCAATTTTTATTCAGTTTTTTCAGTTTTTTTCGCTGTTTTTATTTCAATTGCAAAATGCAAATGCAAATTGTGTAGGCCGCAGCAGCTTTACCCCATTGACATGGACATGGGACAAGCGCGCCCGAGCATAAAAGGGGCGTATGCAAGGGGCAGGGCGGGGGGTGTTATGGCTGCTCGAGTGCATTAATAAGTAGACATTTATTTTTATGAGTTATTTGACTTAGTTTTTGCTGTTGTCGCTGCTGCTGCTGCTACTACAGCTGCTGCTGCTGTTGTTTGTTGCAAGGTTGCAAGCTGGCGCAGGTGAAAAACCTCAGATGACATTCGGCATTCGTTTCGAGTTGAGCTCGAAGTGTGTGTGTTTGAGAGCTGTCAAATCTAATTTACTTACGTACTGTTTGCTGTGTAGCATAGTGTAGCAAAGTGGATATATATAGGTATAAAAGCGCTTACCTGCAAGTAATAGAAAAATTGAAAGAGTTTATTAGAGAGATATTAATATAGGGCAAAAAGTGTAAGCAAATGTGTGGCAATTCTTAATATAAAAACGAAACTTAATATAAATAATTATAGATTTAATTAAACTATAAAATAAATAATGTAAATATCATTTTGAATTTCAATGTAATAGAAATATTTATAGAGTAAAAGAAATTGTAATATAATTATAAGTAAATGAGACTAATAGTTGTACACTTAATGAATCAATAATATAATTCCTGTAATTCATAAACGTTTATTTTATAATTTGTACTTAAATTAATATTAAACAGTGTATACAGGGTATCACCAATAGGTCTGTATGAGGGACGTGATCCCATCCGGGTTAACCTAACCTAACCTAATATTAAACAGACTAAATTTTAATTAACGAAACAAACTAAAATATATATTATTTAAGAAATATAATATTTAAATGCTTATCATTTTAAATATTAATAGGATTTAAAAATAATTATATAATATTATATATTAATATATTATAATTAATATTATATATTTTAAATTAATATGATTCTTTAAAAGTAAATATAAATATATTAAAGTAAATGTTCAATAATAATTAATATGTAATTTATATTGAATATTTTTTAATAGTATAAACTATAAACTATATAGTATAATAGTAAAACTATAGCTATAAATATATTAAAGAATAGGAAATAATAAAAATTTCATATAATATATATTTAATATATTTGTGTACCACGCTGCGTATGCGCTATATTTTTGTCAGTTTTTTTAAGGCATGTATAAACAATTATGTATAATTTATTCTATATATTATTTATAATTATGTTGAATACATATAATATTATTTTCATTTCTTCATTTCTTCTTCATTCATTTCATTCTTTTTTCGTCTCTTTACTGTTTTCTATCTCTGCTTCGCCCCTTTACTCTTTGGCCAGCCCACACGGCGTATGCGTTATTTTCGCCTCATTTATTAACTTGAATTCAAGGAAAAGGCACAATTAGACGCATATGTCATACATATACTTTATGGTATTGTGTATACAACACCCTGTAGGTATCTGAAAATCTATGGTCGCTGCCTCAATTGATAGCGCCCTCCAGCAACAACAGCACAAACACACAAACACACACAAACATACACACTCACACACCCCGCACACACTACACTCCCGCTATCCTAGAGCGCACAGCAGGCAAATTTTATTGGGTCATGAGACGGACGGACTTGGCATGGGGATTCATATCGCGGCGCACATCGGCTGTGGTGATAATAGAAATCAACACACACACACACACACACACACACATACAGATAAGAGCAGAATTCACTAGCGAAAACAGTGCGAGTGCCAGGTCAATGAACGAGGCAGTTATTCACAGCGATTCCAAGGCCAAAGCCACGGCGCATAGAACCCCAAAAAATGAGAGAGAGAGCATAGGGAGAGAGAGCGAGTGCTTTAGATAAGTGAGAGTGGAGGGATTGGCATAATATAATAGAGTATATGTAGGCAAAGTCATAAAGTATTGTGGAAAACTTATGAGGCCACAAATGTGCTCTCTCATGACGACCATATCAAGTGGACAGAGAGAGTCAGTTAGCTGAGGCATTTATCTAATCGAAAGTGTATATATAAATGTATAATAGTCAGACTTTGTCTAAGATAATCATTTCCATGTTATTCAACTGTCTTTTTAAGCAAGCCATGTCCATTCAATTGGCAAGAAAAAACCTCGCTTGGTCATAAATCAAAATGGCAAAAAGATACATATAAATAATGCTAAAAAAAATCCAAATAAAATGTCAACAAATGCCCTAAATATTTGCTAGCCATGTGAGCACACGTGTGTGACACATTCATGGCGAAATATTTCGACTAGAACCAGTTGCAAATGCTGCAGCGGTGCGAGCAATGGGGCGTATGAGTAATATTTGTCGAGGTGCCGCTGCAGCTAGCGAGTTTAGTTGAGGTTAGTTAGAGAATGCCAACGCTCTGCTCGCTCTCTCTCACTTTTCGCTATCAATTGAAAGCGAAATTTTTTCTGCCTAGTTCCCCTACTTGGCCCCCCGCCCCCTCCCCCTGCTCTATCTATTGCTATGAAAAAGCAAACAGCGTTCGCCAAGTTCAACGACCGCACAAGTCCATGGCCTAGATTTTACAACAAAAAACGTTGATATCGTCGTGGTGTGTGTGTGAGTGTGTGTGTGTGTAGTTGTTGCTTTTACTTTCGTGCGTTAGCTTCATGAGTCGACTCGCATTTAGATTTGCCGATTTGTCGCTCGTTTCACGCTCGTTTCTCGGCTTTTTAGTTGTGTCTCCGCTACGCATATTATTCTATATTTTATTGATATTTACTTTGTTAAATATATGCAAATAATAATTGGAATATGCGGCGGCTTATGACTTTTATGCGCCCATTAACTTAAACAGATAAACAGATATTAAGCATACGCCCCATTGGCTGTAGTACTAAATCTATAGAATTGTCTAACATTTGCCAAGCACAAACAATTTGATATAAAAAAAATAGAAAAAAATTGGAAATTATTTATACTTTTAGTTAACTTAATGACGCAATTCGATTCGCTGTGCAAATATTGTTGCTGCTCTGTTGAAAATTTGGGTTAATGAGAGTTCAACGACCGCACAGGAAGCGATAGTAAGTGAATCTGTTTATTGGTATGGACAGATGAGAATGACAGTAGAACAGACATGATAGTTGGGTGGATTAACTAAACACATTTCCTTATTATTTAGTTAGAGTAACTTACCAGCCAAGACTCTGCCAATTAAACGCTCCGTATCATCGATATGCTTGGCTTGAGCAAATAGATCTTCCCGACTTCCCACAGTCATTTTATTTAATATAATTTGTTATATTATTTATTTAGAATCTTTTGATTGTTTAGATTTGTGTACTCTTTTATACTATCAACAATTTGTTTATATTTTATTCCCTAGGCAATTTGCTATGGCACCTTTAGGTTGTTTCGCTAAGTTTAGTTACAAAATTGCATACGCTAACTAAGCTATATTGGTAGTAGTAGTCTCTAGTTACCCGTTATATTGGCTAATACACTTAATTATTTTGTAAGATATTCTTATTTGATTGTATCACAAAATTAGCAACAAATAACACTGGCACGCTCCTTTGGCAGTAATAACAACAATTTCTTACGGGCTTTATTTTTGGACAAGTCTTTATGCATTTTCATCTAGTAAATGCAGCCATTGATATTAACATTATTATTCACTTGAAATGAATTAATTAATTATTATAATTAATAAGGCTATCGATGTTCTCTCTCCGTCGAGTCTTTTGATTTATGACACATATATGTATATAAATTGATTTCAATTATTTGTGGGGAATTTATGCATTCAACTTGCATTTGCTTATTTTCGCAGTTATTTGCCGAAAAGTTTTTGAGCGCCAAGCACCGGAACAACAACACAAAACACACTACACACAGGCCTGTCTATCGTTTCATCCACGCGCTTCGTTCTGTTCTGCGCTCGAATGGCACTGTTACGAAACAAATCGATAACATGCGCACAGCTGTTGTACTCGCAATGGCGCTGTTAGGCGCGCAATGGCACTGTTAGGCGAGCGCTATACCGCGTTGACACAATTTTAAAAGTACACCAGAAATTAATAAAAAAAAAAAGCAGAACAACAACTGTAAATATGTTATCAGTAATATTTAAATAATTCACTATCTTTATAAATATAGCAGTATTTTTTTTAACGACAAATTCCCTTTTATAAATTTTCATTTGAATTTTCGCCTTTGGCGCGCACTGTTAATTTACAGAATACGAAGTTGGCTGCGAATGCAGAAATGTACGTTTGTTCGACTGCAACCCGGTAGGAGGGGGCGCAGTGCGATCACTACAGCATACATGTTCGCGAGACGAACGTGGCCCATGCAATTGTTGTTGCTCTCGCCAGAAACTGTAAACAAAGCAAGTTGCATCAAGCGTAGAATGAGCAGAATATTTAAAAAGCAGCGCGAAACTGATTCAGCTATATAATTACGACAATGGTGACTGCATATATTATGAAACTAAATGTAAGCCCAATAGAAGAAAATGTCTTTAGTTATATTTAACATATGTGTGTTGCTGTAAAGCTGTTATAGGCGCTGTTAACAAAGCTTTCACTGTTTGGCGCGCTTGTTTGAAACTGTTTAGCGTCTGTTATGATTAGCAGCAAATGTGATGTATGTAAAAAACTTGCAATTATTTTTACAAAATGAATAGAAAATGCATTTATATTTTGTTCATTATTTAGTACTATTAGTAAGCTTGTGCTTAAGTTAAATGAACTGTAAAAAGTCATTGGCAATAGACTATACAAGGCCGAAATATGTACATATATGCAAAACGACGTCGAACATGTGCCGCACAGGACGTAATGGAAACTGTGCTAAAGCAGACAAATAGTAGCTGTAAGCATATGAACTCAATATAATCCTTGAGCCACTTACTGATCTATGTATATTTGTAATATTCAGTCTGCAGGCGACATTGAGCGCTGCAGCAAAATGTCAGCGTACGAATTTGAACTTTTCATTCCTGCAACTCATACTGAGAGACGGAACAGACAGACTGACAGACACACTCAGACCCAGTTTATGCCCACCCCAAAGTGCCAAGTGCCCGCCCACTAAGCAGCCGTCTGCCCTACTCCTCTCCACTGCCCCCCTCCCCACAATCCCCATAACAAACAGTTTACACAAATTGCCAGTGCCCCTGCTGTTGGCTGCTGTGGCAAGTTTCAGTTTCTGTGTCGTCGCACGAGTTCAGGGTCAGCAGCCAGCAGCCAGTACCCAATAGTCAATCCACAGTCTCCATGCAGTTGGTAACTGTAGGTGTGGGCAGTGAGTGTTTCCATTATTCGATTGTTTTGTTTTTGCTGCTTCATTAAGCGTGTTAAACGGCAGCTTGCAATGGCGTTAAAATTACATTTTAACACCCAACACACAAAGGCAAATGTGGAAGGCAAGTCCTCAGTTGGTTGTAGAGTAGCATAATAGTATTATAATATTCATTTGAGCAGTGCCTGCTATTAATACCTATACCCATTCAGGTTCCTTTACATTTTGTGGGTAGCATGCAGTTTGGACTAACTACTATGTATATAGTATGTATGTAGATATGTACTCCCGCTGACGTAGCTCAGCATTGGGGCAACCTTCTGTTGGGTCTGTTGAACTCGGTAAATCGAGCAAGGACGTGAACTACATGCAGTTGGCAACTGTGTGAATAAAATCACATTTCTAAAAGTGGTTTGTATGCAGTCGGTGTGCGATTATAGTAAGAAATCTTCATAATTCAATAATAATAGGTAATAAAATCTAATAACAATATGTAATAATAATAATAGTAATATGTAATTATAATAATAATAATCTAATATGATTAATATATATGTAATTATACTAATGTATAATAATAACCTTTTTTCACATTTCATTAAATTTTGTAGCCATAGATTTCATAATCAATAAACTTAAAAATAATAATATTTAATAATAACAATAATTATTTATTTAGTGATAATTATTTTAATTTATTTACTTTTAATTTTTTCACTTTCTACTTCATTTTTTATCCTGAGATATCAAATTTAATAATTTTATTTATTTAAATACATTTATTTAAATTTTTATTATAATATTATAATAAATAAAAATATAATATTTATTATAATATTTAACTTTAATTTTTTTTTATATTTATTTAAGACTTAAAAATCTTAATAATAGTAAATTAAATAAATAATTTCTTACATAAATAAATAGTATAATTTTAAATTAAAATTCAATTATTTACTCTTGTAGAGAGAAAAGGCTTTACATCTTAGTCTACAATTACATCTGAGTCTAGTATCTAGACTCTAGCTTAACGAAATAATAATAATTTTAATTTAGTTTAATTTGCAATCATTTCACATTTTCTTGCATCGCTTTACACCATAACCTAAAATTAATTTTAATTACATTTTCTCTTTTCCCTTTGCTCTTAACATCAATTAAACCAGCTTCTGCTGCAATAAAAGCGTCTCAGCTGTAAGTACTCTATGTATGTATGTATGTATGTTCAATCGTAACATTTAAATGGCATTCAAGGTTCCCCTCTAAATAAATGTTTGTTGTGCCTGTGTGTTTGTGTGTGTGTGAGTTATCTCTGTCATTGTCCTGAAAAGAGTGCAACGACTTTGTGGAAAAGCACGCACAGCAGCAGCAAAAGCTTAGACATGGGCTTTCCGATTGTTTACTTAAAGCTTTTGGCCTAAGGTGATAGTAGTATTAAGTGTATTACAGAACTAATGCATAGACTCAAAGCTTTCAGTTGTGGTCTTAATTAAACAATGTTAATAAAATATCAATACCTAAATAATTGAGTGCAATCAGCATTTATTTCTATTATCTGAATGGCTATAATGTTTATAACAGCGCCAAAGGAGCTGCCATAAAATTATTATAGCAAACAAAGCAGGTGGCGCGCCTCTACTTTAGGTAGGGCAGGTCCAACGCGTAGTGAGAGTGAGAGTGAGAGTGCGTGCGTATGTGTGTTTGTGTGTGTGTGAGTGGGGGGAGAGAGCGTGCTGCTACTGCTGCGTAGGCTTTACAAAGCAGAGCGGCAGAGCGGCAGAGCAGCGCGTATGCACACACACACACACACACACGCAAAGCGAAAAAGTTATACACACAGCGACAAACGATGATGATATTCCACTTGGCCCAGATTATTTTGAAGGTCGCGCATTATCGACGGTCGTTCACCTATTTATTTGGCGCCGACGAAGGCATACACGACGGCGACTTCGGCTACTGTTCGGCAGCTCCTACACACAGGCAAACAGTGGAGAATGTATGAGTGTATGTGTGTGTGTATGTTTGTGCAGTTGCTTGTACATACATACATACATACGATATGTATGCAGGGAGTCTTGTACATAAGGCAACCATAGTATTAGGTGTATATTTAATCAGCAGTTTTCGCTGCTTTGTTGTTGTTTATGGTTACTTTTGTGTTGTTGTAGTTGTTGTTGTTGGTAAGGCGCGTGTTTTACTTGCGTCTTGTGCGACAGTTGGCTGTTTATTAGGGAAACAACCGAAATTATGCGGAAAAGCTTTGAAGGAAGTATTGAGGCAGTTACGTATTAGGCACACACACATAAATACATATACATACATAAATATATGCATATATGTGCGACATTTATAATGATTTGTTATCGAATGAAAGTGTTTGTATGCGCTTTGTTTGCCAATACGCATTATTCACATTAGCAGAGGGAGGGGGGAAAGCAAGGCAGCAGCTGAGTGCGAAAGAAGATGAGGTAAAGCATAAACAAAGGCTTCATAAATAGCAATAAGCGTAATAAAAACAAAATACAATAATAAAGTAATGGATACAACGACTTGAAAAGGGGTGTTGATGGAATGTTAATAACGATACATAAATATATCGATAAGTATTTTAGTATGTGGGTTAAGTGGTGAGGTTATGGTGAGTAACAGAAGTAAAGTTCCGCTTAATGTAAAATATAAAATAAGGATAATGTTAGGAATAGTATTAAAAATAGACAACAGTGTTGCCAGATCAAGTACAGAAAATATATTAAAAAAAAGAAAAGAAAAACAGTAAATAAATAAGTGAGAAAAAACAAAAGATGAAAAACCTAAGCAGAAAAAAAATATAAAATATATAGTTATATATTAAATAAAAAGGTAGAAAAATGTACAGGGTTGCCAGACCAAGCAAAGCAAAGATAGGGAAAAAACTAAACTAAAAGAAAAATTAAAATAAATGAGTTTAATTAAAATTATAAACATAAATTAAGCTTATTAACGCAAAAGTTATAAATTCACTAATAAACCACAGTGTTACCAGATCCACTTAAAACATACATATTAAAAAATCTAAAAGAAAAAGTAAAGAAATAAATGACTTAAATTGAGGGAAAGCAGAAGATGAGGGGAAAGAGTTATGAATAAAAACAATAGTGTTGCCAGACCAAGCAAAAATATACTATTAAGAAAGCTAATAGAAAATGTAAAGTTAATAGGTTAAATTAAGAGAAAACAGCAGATGTAACAGCAGATAAGTAATCATAAATATGAACTATAAATTTTATAAAACTTTATGCCCATAAAAATATCACACAGTGTTGCCAGACCAAGTTGAAAACGTAATAAAAAAACCTTTCAAAAGTGTAAAATGCGTAAAAGTGCGAACGTAATGCTTAGCAACAAATCGATGTGTGGCAAAGGTCTAAAAAGACATAACAGAGCAAAGGACAGGGACGAAGTGAGAGAAAGAGAGTAAAGCAGCAATCAACACATAGCAAAGGAGAGCGTGAGAGGGGAGGGAGGAAGGAAAAGAGAGGAGCGTGGAGTAACGCAAAAAATATTGTGCTGGCTGTCAGGCTGACTCTTAGAACTGCTGCCAGGGGGAGTTGGGTTAGTTGTGCTTGTCGTTATTTTTAGCACGAAGAAAAAAAAACGAAGAAGGAAACCGGGCAAAACGTTAGAAGAGAGGGAGAGAGCGTAAAAGAGAGTGAGGCTGAGAGAGTGGGACTTTGGCTTGGGCCTAGCACAACAGCGCGTGTGTTGAGCCTGAACTGGTGTGGGTGTTGGGGGTGTTGCTGCTTATGTATTGACTGTATGTATGTACATATGTGAGTATGTATAAGGGCTTCTTGGGGGGTTTGACACATTGACCATGAATTTGTGTTTTGCGTTTTTGCTGCGTAAATGTGAGAGAGAGCGAGTGATTGAGTGTGTGAGTAGGTGACAACAGAGAGAGCGAATTATTTATATTGTCAGCAAACATTCACACACATTTATACTCATACGCATTCATTTATCATAATTAAGTTTAACAAAATATATGCAGAGAAAGCAGTCTTATCAATAGCACGGACAACATTCAATTAGACAACAATAAAACCGAAATGAGAGAACTTGAGAATTGAGAGCGTAGAAACTGAGCGAAATTCCGCGAATTCTGAGCATATACATATGCCCATTAATAACACTAGAATGAGCCCGAAAGGTTACTAAAAGTCAAGGCCAGGCAATCAAAATATAAGCCAATAACAAAAAAGTGAAACCAACGAAACGAAATACGACACACGCCAATAAACCGAGCTTGCTAGGCTACATGATGCCATGTAGCGCCTTCGATGCGTAGTTCTAATTGCACTCAACTTACAGGGTATACGAAACGGAAGAACTTGCTAGCATCAGTTGAATAAGTGTTAAGCTCTGTGAGAGTTTCAATACATGGTATATATAGACACTGTGAATATGTGTGTGTGTGTTTGTGTTTGTGTGTGTGGTGTGTGTCTTCCCCCTACACCTGAGGCTAGCTAGTTGCGGCTTTGTCTAAGCTGCTTAGACTTTATGTCGGTCCAACATTTAATGGCTGTTAGGAGGCAAAGCAAATTGCGCCAGGAAAATGTTTGAGCTACAAAACTTGGAAATAAGTATAAGTAGTGTGTATGTGTGTGTGTGTGTGTATGTACTTGAGCATTACAAATGTGCAGCTTGTATTAAATGCATCTTAATTAGGGCTTAATTTAATGAGTATTTAGTAGAGCTTAGTTAGGAATAACAGCTTAAGAAAGTAAAGAGTAGGTTAAAGAGTTAAACTAGTTTAAAAATAAAATTCGAAAACCAATCAACGTATCCGATATATAGTGGCCATGCAGCCAGAGCTATAACCTATAGTTAGCTTAGTTTTTTAGCTACTCTAACGCTAATAATAATAATACTATACAAAACTCCATTAGCTCCTTCTCATTTGATATAAATATAGCCTAAGAACAGGCTCATCTAGTTATAATTTATAGCTCAATATATTTAAAGAATATTTTATTTTAATTTGTATGCATAATTATTTTATTTTATTTGAATAATTAAATATCCCATTCACAAGTAGAAGAATATTTTTTTGAAGCCCATTTTATACATAAATAAGTAAATAAAGTTGAAAAGTGCATTAAAAAAATTCAGAATAATTTTTAAACATATTCAAAATTTACTACTATTTACATATATGACATTTCAGTGCTCGGAATTTTCACTTTAAATTCTCTTTGTTAACTTAATATATATTTAATTATCATAGATTTTTGCCTACATTAATTTTACTTTAATAATAATAAGTCACTTGCTTTTAGTAGACATTAAATAAATACAATAAATAAATAAATAACGTTTAATATTATATTCATAAAATAATAAAACACATTCAAAAAGCAACTCTGAACTTAACCAAACGGTTATAGAGCGCTGACTGCAGCTTGCCATAAAAAAAGCTCACTCGACGGCAGCTGCAATCAAAATGCATTTGAAATGCGCTAGCACAAAGCTTTTTAGTTATAGTCAAAGCTTTTATGGGTTGCATCACAAACTACTATTTGAGAGGCAAAAAGCTACAAGCAAAGCTTTGCCTGCAGTTGCAACTATGGGCAACGCCATATGCACTTGCAGTTGAGAGCGGGAAATTGAGAGAGTGAGTGATAGAGAGAGAGAGCTTTCGCTGGCAGGCTACAAGTTGTTGTGGCAGCGCAACAGTTGCACTGCTAACAGGCGAACAGCTGTGCGGCATATTGCAGGCAACAGGACCTTGACAGTCATATGACGCACCCCCCTTACACCCCCCTCGCCCTGCTGTATGTGTGCTTGCATTCAAGGATCTGCCCCTCCCGCACGTGGCGCTGCTTAAATGAGCTGACATTGAGCTGCCCTTGATCGTTAGTAACCGTAACCTTGGTGGCAAACGCCACAGGCGGCTGCAGGGGATGGCAGGGGGAGCTGCACTCACACGTCCTGCGCAAGGACGAGCGCCGCGTACCAGAGCCTAATTGTTGCTTAATTGACTTTGAGTGACACTAACAGTGAATTTCGTTTCAAGTTGCAAAATATACACAAGTACCATATGTGTATCTATGAGTGGAATAGATATGGCTATTTATTTATATTGATATTTATTTATTTTTATTATATTTTATAAATTATTTTTTTTTTATATATTTGTTCATATATTTATTTATTTTTATTGTGTTTATATATATTTTTACATATTTATATATTTTTTTTTATTTATTTAAAGATTTATTTATATATTTTTTATTTATTCATTTTATATATAATTATTATTTTTTTAATTTTTGTTTTTTATTTATTATTATTTTATTATTTATTAATTATTATTTTATTAATTAACTGATGCACGTTTATATATTATATAATTATTATTATTTTAATTTTTATTTTTTATTTATTATTATTTTTTTATTAACTGATGTATTTATGTACATATTTTTTATTTACAAATTTCTTTATCTATTTATTTAATAATGTCAACTAAGCTCAGGCAAAAATTCAAAATAGTTTATACTAAATAAAATTAAATTAATATAAGGTTATGCAATAAAAGTGTATCTATCAATTAGATCAATTAAATGATAATCTGGGTTTAAAGTTTGCCCTCAACACATTCTTTACAAATATTTACAAGGGAATATATAGCAAGTAAATATAATATATAATATGTAAGTAAAAGTAAATTTAATACATACACAACATAATTTATATATAATTGTATATATAAATTGTTATCTAGTGGAGGTTTGTCCAACCATTTACTACGAGCATATACATACATATGTACTTCTAGCTAAGCCCCATTTAATTTATGTGCCAAGAAAAGGGCAACGGGCCTTTGCTCTGTGCTCTGTGTCTCTTGAGTTTAACTATTTATTTAGCACATTTACAGTTGTTGTTGTTGTAGTTGTTGCTATTAGTATTATTGTTGTTATTTTTGTTGTTTTAATTCTTGTTGTTGTTGTTACATTTTATTGCGCAAAGCGCACGCCAACGACCTTGACCATCACAATTTATTTTCATTTTACTTTTCGCTTACGCTCTGCCCCCTCCCTCCCCTATTCCTTCCCCACTGTCATCACTCACTCTCTCTCTTCCGTGTCTAACGTTTTGCTTCTCGTGTGTGACATACATTGCCTATGTATGAGTGTGTGTGTGTGTGTGTGTGTGTGTGTGTCTGTACTATAGCTGATATATTCCAAAGTGGTTTAAACGGCTTCTTACACAAGAGCACATGATATAAACTATGTATTTGAACATTTCCCTATTTCAAGCAGATTTTCTGTGTATTTTGAAAGCAAAGCGAAGGCAATTAATTGGCGGCGAATGCGGTGGACAGTATATAATAATTATAATTATGCATAATGAAAGTCATAATGACAGTTATATCGATTAAAAGGAGGCAAGAGCTGGATGTCTGCTTCAGCTTTTGCTTAAGTTCGAGTGGGCCAAAGAGTGAACTTGATAATAATTTATTTATTTACTTAATGTCATTAATAAGAGGTTGATAAATATGCAGCAAAAGAATATAAATTAGTAAAAAATATTATAAATTATTTAGTTATTTAAAGTCAATAAGAGGTTGTTAAAATGAAATGTTAAAATGAAATAAAATAATATAAATAAATAAAAAATTATAATATAATATATTATTAGTTATTCAACGTCAATAAAATGTTTATAAATAAAATAAAATAAAATAAAATTATTTATTTATTTAAAATAAAATAATTCTTATATTTAATTAGAGGTAAATCAAATAAAATAAAAGTATATAATTGATTTATTTTATATCAATTATAAGATGTTGCTCAAATGGAATAAAATTTAATTGAAAATATCTAAAGTAAACAAACGACCTTTCAGTAAGTTAAACAGAGGAGTATTGAGTGTTGATAAGATATGAAATATGATAATATGCAAGTTGATTATTATTATGGAGGCAGAAATAATTCTTCAAAAATTAAAATACAATTTATTTTATTATGGAAATACTGAGCATATTGTAGAGGTAGAGAGAAGATACTTAATATGCTATATATAGAAATAATTCTATAAGACAATTAAATAAATAATATGTAGATAATATAGATACTGCTAGTAGTAAACTTTAGGTGTATTCAACTATAGCTAACTGTCTAATTTTGACTAGAAGTCTATTCATCTATAACTAACTGTCTACTTTTGTATATATTGTTTTTCCTGCAGTTCAACATATAATTTTATTCAATTTATTTATATTAATAATAACGAAATAAATTTGAAAATTATGCTAATATTATGCAGCCACTAATAAGAGGTCATTATATTAATAATATTTTTAACTACATGATTAATCGTCGTCTCTATGCAATCTACAAAACGCAAACACGGAAGCAGTCTAGGCATTCGTGGCCAAGCAATAAATTTCCGATACGTAGCGCGATCTCTACTCTCTCTCAGTCTCTCTCTCTCCTCCTTCTCGAGCTCTCTCAAAAACAGAAATAAATTTTCAATGTCGCTGAGAAAATAAAAAAAGCAATGTGGGTGAGGTCAATACGGCCATTGTTGACATAGAAAAGACTGGCAAGGGCAGCAGGAGGTGAGGGAGGGGAGCTGAGGTGGCATACGTCAGCTGGCAACACAGTGGGCAGTCTGCCAAAAGAATCCCAAATGCACGGAAGTGAGCCAAGTGTGCAGAACTTCTGGCCGAGCAATTATAATTGTGTGCAGTGCAATGGCGAAAGAAATTTCATAATAAACGGCAACAATAAATTTTCTGATGATGATGATGCCCCTTCGAGCAGGGTCTCTCACTGGGTCACACTGCAGGGTGCACCTTACGAAAATAGCACACACAGTAATTGAAAGGGTGTTTTGCCTCAAATTGGGTTATAGCTACTGAAAATCGATGGCAGTGTTACTTTATCTCGTTGGTTATTATATAAAATATTACGCATACGCCACATTGTCGTCAGGAGAGACTTGAAGAAATCAGCGTTTTGTTTGTGTGTACAGCTGCTGCTCCATTCTCGTGTGTGAGTTGTGTCTGCTCCTCGTCCTTGTCCTTGTCCTTATGCATAAGTTGTTGATTATACAATACGAGGCACACACGCGTCTGACATTAGTATTGTCATTGACTCTTGTTGCTCTTGCACATTTCATTGTCAATGCTGCTGCTGCTGCTGCTGCTGCTGTTGCCACATGCCTCGCCGCAACAGCCTTGTCACATTGTCAATTGCAGAAGCTCCTTTTCATCGACATATGGAACTCACAGCTAAAGTGAATACACTTCCTACCTCCCATTGTTTTCTAGGCTATTTGTGTTGTTTTGTTTTCTTAGCGCTCCGTACGGAGATAAACTAAATCTCTCAGCTAACGAAAAGTCTATAAGAGAAAAGGGTTGAATAGAGAAGATACTTATGACTGTTTAAAAGGTGTAAAGTAAAATAAAGTTCACTTTCCTCATTCCTAAATTCCATTTTCCATATAAAAAACATTTTTCCACGCCAAGTGGCAACACTGGCATACTCCTTAGTGCCTAGAAAATCTTACACAAGGAAGGGGTATATAAGAGTGGATACATTTGAAGCAAAGCTTACTTTTTAAAAGGTCTAATATGTATTAAAGTTATGTTTCCTCATTCCTAAAATCCACTTTTCCTTTAATAAGATCATTTATTCACTCCAAGTGGCAACACTGGCACCTTAGTGCCTTGAAAACCTTACACAAGAAATGGGTGTGGATACATTTGAAGTAAAGCTAAATTTTTAAAAGGTGTTGCATGAATTCAAATTAAGTTTCGTCAATCCTAAATTCCACATTTGCATTAAATAACATTTTTTCATTCCAAGTGGCAACACTGGCATACTCCTTAGTGCCTAGAAAGCGTACACAAGAAAAGCAGACTTTTTAAAAGGTGTTTAATGAATTAAAGTTAAGTTTTCTCATTCCCCAATTCCACTTTTCCTATAAATAACATTCACATCCATTATCCACTCCAAGTGGCAACCCTGTTAATACCTCTCAGCGTTGCCAGAGCCAACAAGTGTGCTCAATTGCCATTCAATTTGTTATTATATTAGCCAATGCAAATCCCTTAGTGCCTCTGACCTTACACTCTGCACAAAATCCCAGTTTAAGGGGGCGTAGTTACCCCCTCCTCCTCCTCCATACCCCACCCCTCCCCTTAAGAGAATTTGCATTTGAGCTGACGCGCATGAACCTGACATTGAACGTGAATGTGCGCTGTGCTGATGGCAATGAAAATTTCTTCTAGACTTCCGAGTCGAAGGGTTGGCAGTTTTCCACTTGATTATTGTTGCCGGCTAGTTGTGTGTATATGGAGGTCAGGTCAGGGCCATAGCACTTGACATTTAGCTAGAGCAAACAGAAACAGTTTATAAACATGTGGCACAGACGCTTGTGGGTTACTGTGCCACCTAATGGCGAAACCCACAAAGATTTCGCTATCAGTACGCTAAATGATATATCGAGTTAATGACCTCGGCCAAGGGCTTGCGAATAAAAAACCGATCGTAGGTGAAAACGCAAATAGCGAAAGGTTAAAAATAGATTCCCTACCTAGTGGCACCCTCTTGTGTACGACGAGTCCTGTCCTGGCCAGACTCTGCGCTGATTTCTGTATTTTTAGTCGTTGACAATATCAAGGTCTTGGCTGCATTTTTATAGCCACTGGCAGCACCCTACTTACCAGACGAATGTGGGAATGAAGGAGTGCGGGAATGAGGCAAGGCATGGAGTGTGCACAGAAGATCCCCAGCTAAAGAATGCCACAAGAAGCCAACGACTCTTGTCTGTAGGTCAATGGCACTTGCTCTGCAGACTCTCTCAGACACCCTACTCTCTCTCTCTTCTCTGCTTCTCTGCTTCTCTCTTGTTCTTCTGCTTACTCACTCAACCAGTTCTGCTGTTGATCCAGCTAATAAGCAGTCCCTGGCACTGGCCCTGGCCCTGCCCCCTTTTTCAGCCTGCCCTAGTTTGTGTTGTTCCCTCAAGTGTAGCCGCCGCCTTGACTTGATTAAAGACTACTTCGACTGGGATTTTATGCTCATTCCTTGTGCATGCCATACGTACGTAGCCCTCTTTTACGGCTCTTCTTCTTGGTCTTGGTCTTCTTCTTTTTGTTGTTGTTGTTCTCCTCGTGCTGTTCTGCATGCTGTTGTAGTTGGCAAAGTTCAAGGTCTTCGCTGCACAGTTCATCATCATCGTCTGCGTCTTCGTCATCGTCGTCTGCACAGATTTTCAATTCAATATGCAGACCTATACCCTTACCAGAAAGGGTGTTATAAGCTTGTAAGTACCAGTAGTAAAAGTGAGAGTCTATAAACTGTAAGAACTGTTTTATATTGCTAGCAATAGCCTGACAGTTTCTAAATATTTAAAGAAACCAAACAAACCATGAAACAAAGAGATTTCAGGGAGAAATTGGAGAGAATTCAAGGTAAATTCAGTAATAAATTCCAGTAGAATTCCGGGAGAATTTACAGTGAATTTATGCAGAAAATTCAATGATAAGCCCAAGCAGAATTAAGAGAAAATTTGGAGTGAATTTATGGAAAATTGTGTACTAAATTCAAGTAGAATTTAGAGAGAATCTATGCAGAAAATTCGCTGATAAAGTCAAGCAGAACTAAGAGAGAACTTGGCGTGAATTTATGCAGAATTATGTAATGATTTCAAATTGAATTCAAAACAGAATTTCAAGTGAATTTAGGGAGAATTTTTGGAGTATTTTGGGAGAATTCTGTGAAAAATTCAAGAAGAATTCCAAGAAATTTAAGCCAGAATTTTAGCTCAGTGAATTTACAGTTTATGTATTGATAGACTACCGATATTACAGTCAGCTTTAGTCAATTTTACTTAGTGTATCTTAAATCTGGCATACCGCTAAGAGACATTCTCATTTGCTGTTATTTACTCTTTCACTCTGTATTTTTTATCATATCGAAAAGACCTTTTTGTCTGGCTTTGATTTCGAGTTCTCTGTCTGTTTGTCTGCTTTGTCTTGCAGCGACTCCCTTTTGTGCTCCACTGCGTTCTGCTCGACTGGTCTGCTTAATTATTTGACTTGAATCAACTTCTTATATACATATATATAGACATGTGTAAATATATATAATTGTGCATATAGATGTTTCCCTTATGTATGCATCTACTATACAGTGAGCAATTTGACTTTGTAGCCCCACTTATTTAGCGCAATTAATACGTTTCCTGTTCATGACCTATATGTGTTATTTGCAGGCATAAATGCTCATCATGGAGCGCGAATATCGTATACTTAGTGTCAAACTAATGACAAAAGGTAATCAATTATTTCCGATAAGATAAAATGAGGCAGAAAAAGTAAATATAGCTTGTAGGAAACTATAGGAAAACGATGCTTATACATGAGATTTGATATAATATCCTAGGGAATTCAGATTATATCGAATTATCCTATATCCGATTATCAGATTATTCGATAAGATAAAATGAAGCAGGCAGAGTAACTATCCTTATGGGAGACTATAAGAAAACGATGCTTATAAATGAGATTTGATATTATATCTTAGAAAATTCAGATTATATCGAATTATCCGAAATCCAATTATCAGATTATCCAATAAGATAAAATGAGGCAGAAAAGGTAAATATATCTTTTATGAAACTGTAAGAAAATGATGCTTATACATGAGATTTGATATTATATGCAGATTATATCGAATTATCCGATATCCGATGATCAGATTCTCCGATAAGATAAAATGAAGCAGGCAGAATAACTATTCTTATATGAAACTATAAGAAAACGATGCTAATAAATGAGATTTGATATTATACCTTAGAAAATTCAGATTGTTTCGAATTATCCGATATCCGATTATCCGATAAGATAAAATGAAGCTGGCAGAGTAACTATACCTTATATGAAACGATGCTTATACATGAGATTTCATATTATATCTTAGATACTGAAGTTATATATTTGCATTAATTTACATTTATTTCGAATGGAATTACAACTCGAATTTAATAAGAATAAATCATAATATTTCTCTCAAAATTCAGCATGTTTTGTCTACAGTTTTTCATGGTAAACTGCGTGACCATTTGGAGGCTGAGCATTGGGTTTACGATGAGTCAATTAACGGAGAGTGTGAGCGTAGTACGCGTATTCGAAATTTAAAACTTTTACCCAATGAAATGACTCAGACAGTTGACCTTCGCTTGATAAGTTCTCTAGATAAATGCAACTTTAGGTTGTACAAATTATAATTATATATATATGTATATGTGTACAGTATTATATGCAATTTACGGTTATTTAAATCGGCAAACAATATCAGCTCGATCGCATGGCCTGCGCCTGGGATTACAGCAGACCTCGTCATGTAATCATCGTAGTAGTACTCAGTCGTTGGGGCTGGCCTAGAGCCGAGGTCCCCCGTTACTCAACCTCGGTAATTGAAAACGTATTGCGAGTGTTGTCGGAAAATGTGTGCTATACCTAACGGTTATCAAGTGACAGAGAGAAAGCGTGCGGTGGTGTGGGGGAAGAGTGTAATGGTGGGGAGGCGGCAGTGCGCTATGCATGTTTGGGCTAACTCAAGTTCAAGCAGCTCAAGTGTGCGGCTGTAAGTGCAATCAAATTCGATTTTAGCTAATAGATGTGACGGTTTTTTTTTCGTTTTTGTCTAAATATATTTTCAACCAATTTGAGCACTAGAGTTGGTCAACAATCGATGAAACCATCGATATTAAAAAAAAAAACTATCGCTAGTAATTTATTTTGTAATAATCATGCAAGTAAATTTCATTCAAGTTAAATTTTGTTTTGATTTTTGTTTTTTTTTTTAATAAAATATATATTCAAAAAAATAAAGAAAAATTTAATAAAAAAAAATCTATATCTTAATTAAAATAAAATTAATTCAAATTATTGCAAATAGCATATTTAATTTTTTGTTTAATTTAAAATAGTTATTCATAATACATAATAAATATTTTATGGAAAAAAAAATTACAAATAAAATAATAAAAATTTTTAAAAATATAATAGCACAAAATATGCCTTTATATGAAGTAATTTGTATTTTTACTAAAGACTCATTTGTTTTGCCAATTAATTATTTATTTTCATTTATTTTTTTGTTAGATAAAAAATGTTTATATGATGGGTTGAGCAAGCAAATTTACGCTTTACAATCTATGTGAAATATTTACAATTGAACTAAATAACAATCTCTTAGGAAGCCTAAAAAGCAGGTTGAGAATATGGTGTTCTTTTAGGCTGTTATCATAAAGGTTAATACCAAGATCCATATGTTAATCGAATCGAATTCCAATTGAACCCTTGTCAGTCAAACGATAGTCTCATATCCGATAGTATGTCAACGATAGCGTGCACTGCTTGAACTGTGCAGGAAGTGTGTGTTACGCCCGCACTTGTTGTCTAAGCAACGCTCTTACTCTCACTACAGCTACAGCTACAGCTACGGCTACGGCTATAGATACAGATACAGATACAATTACAGTTACAGCTAAAGCGACAATACAGCTACAGACACAATTTGTCGTGTTTTTTATTTTTATGGCTATGTGCTCGAGTTGCTTTTAGTGTGTCACATTTTTTTGTTGCCCGCCTTTTGCTTTTATTATTACTCGTATTATTGTTGTTATTGTTGTTGCTTTTGCTATTTCTCTTCCGCTTCTAATACCGCTGCCGCGTCAGACGTCGTCGAATGACCTTGTGCTTCGTTTTGTTATTGCTTTTTTTATACGTATTTTTTTTCTGCTTTGCATTTTGCGCTCCCACTTGTAATTCGCAATTTTATACTACATTTATATATACATTATATAATGCTCATATTTTGTTTTGTATTTCTTTCGCCTCACCTCCTAACAGGTTTAGCTTGTCTGACTGCGTTATGGCTAACTGTAACTGTATTTGCCAGCTAATAAGGCCAACTAGCATAAGTAGCCAGAACAGGCTGATGCTGACGCTTGGGGCTAATTAATACAAATGCATATCGACGAGTATATATGGAAACTAGTACAAAAGTGAAATGACACCTGAGTCACATTTAGTCCATATTTATAGCTTGCCTTTGATTTGCTATAAACATCGACTGCTTATCATACTGCTGCTATAACAGTTGCTATACCAACTACATGACATTTGGCTGGCATAATGCCAAGGTCTAAAGTAGGGTTTAGTATTAGTTTTATAGTATAATGAATTATATTTACATAATATTTATTACTTTTTATTTGTTATATTATTGTATTATATATTGCATTTATTATTTTTTTTTAAATTTTTTTTTATAATATTTTTGTTTTCTTTATATTTAATATATTATATATTATATTTATAGAATATTATTTAGTAGATTTTATTTCGTTTCAACTTTAATTTATATTTACTTATATACCCTTTCTTTATTTCATTTTAATTTAGATTAGGCAAAGTTTTTATTTAATTTATAAGTTTGTTTGAATAAATAAATTATATAATACCAATTTATATTATACTCTATTATATTACATTAAACCATTTTATTTAACATAGTATTTATAATGTTTTATTTATTATATAATTGTATTATATTTATTAAATTTTATATATTTTTTATTATATAATTGTGGTATTTAAATTTATTTTATTTTATATCTTTTTATTGTATTTACTATATATTATTTATTAATTTATTTTGTTTTATTTGTAATATTTTATATTTAATATATAAATTATATTTATAGAATATTATTCATTAGATTATATTTCGTTTTAAATTTATTTTACATTTATTAACATAAATCTATTCTTTATTTAATTTTAATTTATACTAAGCAGAGTTTATATTTAATTTTTAATTTCTTTTAAATAAATAAATTATAGTATACTATATTATATTATACTCTGTTATACTATACGACATTCTATTACTTTACATTATCAATTTCACACCTAATAAATTACGCCTTTGTTTACGTTTCGCAGTTGTAATCAAACAGGTGAATGCTGATACACAAGCTGCACACAACTGTAATTCGATTGTCTAACGGTGCATCGCTTATGCAACTGATTTCCTCAAGGCAAGGTCGGCATTTGAGCTTCGGCCGGAAAATGTGTATTATACTTAGCTATGAAATTGCTATGAAAAATGACTTAATTAGAAAATTCCATTTAATATGCAGCAACAAGTTTTTCCTTATCAAAAATATTTCTATTAATTAATAGAAATACTAAAGAAGTCGAGAAGTAAGGCTGCAGTCGAGTGTGCACTGTAACAGTAGTTGAATGAAATTTGAATTACGTAGAGTTTTCTCTATGTCTAATGCTCAGAAAGAGGGGGTTTGAATCTAGCAAAATTCTTTGTAAATATAAAGAAGGGAATGGGTAGAGCCAGGGGATCAGTGATCAAAACTTTTGCATGTAAGAAAAGATTCTAAATATATATTAATTTATAGGTCGATTGATATTTATATAAGGCGCATTTATAGATATTTAATTTCCATTTTTTGTGACCTATATATTTTAGTATTTATTTTTAGCTAATTGTAATAAAAGTTCTTTCAGTTTTTCTGCTTATATTCCTGATATATTTGACTAATAAATTCATTATAAAATACAAAAAAAATCCGAATTAGTCTCTGCTGATTCTGATTGACGTCTTCTTCGAATACGAGACTCTGGCAATTGCTGTCATTCGCGTGAATAACAACAATGAAATTTGAATGCTCCGAGAGCAGCGTATGCTTATATGGAAATATATATACTACTCTACTCTATATATGCTGATACGGACAGTTAGGCAAATGTTTGATCTCATTGCTCTGGCTGTGTGCGTGACATTGACTTTGAAAATGTTTTGTTTGTGTATTTTGCACGGCGCAACAGGTAGACGACAGAGTCTACTACTGCATCTAGTCTAGTGTCTAGTATATAGGCTGTAGTCTCTAGTCAGAGGCAGAGGCACTTTCCCCCCATTCTAAGCCACATAAATTGTAGCTGTGCACGATCTGCAGGCCTCCTCCTGTCAGACACCCCAGTTGGCCTTGACTTTTATTCACTTAACTTTTAATAAGAGGCAGCTCAGACTTGTTTATTTATTAGCCAAGTGACAGTATAAAGAAATAAATAAAAATAAATAAAAAATCACTAGCCCGACTCTCCATATATGCGTGTATATATATAGTATATATATAATGTATGTATAACTGTGGCGGAATGAAATCATTAGAGCGACTGCTACAACTCGCACTGTCCCTCCTATCTGTCTGTCGCTGGGCAAAACAGGTTTGAGCCACAAACAAAGCATAAACATAAGAATTAATCACAGGTGGGAATGTGGCGAAAAATTGAATTAAACTCATTATAAATTGTATAGGAAGCAGCGGAAAATAAAAGTGGCTAAAGCATAAAAGACTAACAAAAGGAAGCAGAGATTAATGCTGGAGTTTAAACGGTCTTAAACAAAATAAATGCTGCTAAAGGAAAAATTAAAGAAAAATTGTAAAAAAATTATAAAAAAAAAATTATAAAAAATAAAAAAAAAAATTATAAAAAATAAAAAAAAAAATTATAAAAAATAAAAAAAAAATTATAGAAAAAAAAATTAATAAAAAAATAAAAAAAAAATTATATAAAAAATGAAAAAAAAAAAATTATAGAAAAAAAAAAAAAAATTATGAAAAATCAGAGAATTTTGTTTCAATTTAATTCAACTTAATTGAAAAAAAACCTTTACTATCTGGTAGATACACTTAACTTGACAAAAGATACTTTTACTCATTTAAAAAAAATTTAAAGAATATAATAAATAAACTTAAATTTATTGAAATACTACCCTTAATTCTCTGTTGGATACACTACACTAGCCTAAAGATACGTTTACTTATTTATTATCATTTCATTTTAATTGATGAAATTTAAATATTAAATTTACCCAATTATATATTTTACCATAATGAAAATGTATTATAAATATTTTAATTATTAAAACCATAGTTTTAGTTCAGCTTGCACTCCATGTGCTCTCCACAGGGTATCTGCTAGCTGAGCAACCTAATCTATGCATTTATTCGTTTGCTGAGAACTGAGCACCAAGTTTATTTCAGTTGAAGTTCAAGGTAAAAGCGTCAGTCAAAACAAAAACAAAAACAATAAAAAATACAACAAAAAACCGAGAGAGAGAAGAAGAAGCAGAAGAAACGCAACAAGAACAACAAAACAGACACGCAAAAGAATTATCGTATATACGAAATTAACACACAAACAAAATAATAATAATAACACGCAGCCTTGACAATAACACCCAGTGCCAAGAAAAAATTGGAACAAAAGCATGGAACGATAGGGAGGGCGAGAGGAGGGAGAGAGTGCCGAACCCTGAGAACAATTTCAATTAAATTTCAATAAAATGCGAGGCGCAGCTCAGCCACGTTCCAAAATAAATAACGTTGTATATACAAATATAATTCATTTATATAAATAAACAAAATAAATAATCAAATATATATCAGACCGCAACCTGATCGTGTGTAGTATATAAAAAGCTCGCATTAAATTTCTGTTTTAAATATTTTGTAATATTTTATGTAAAGCAGGGAGTATCTGTTTAAACTGCCAGATAAATATATGTCAGCAGCAAGTGCTAATTACTTCCGCTTGTTGCGCCACTACTGTTAAAGTTACAGCTACTTACAGCAAGTGTATCTTACAGATATAAAGATACAGATACATTGACAGCTTACTTATGGAATGCATGTTCAAACTGCACCATTTAGATTGTTTTATTCTCATGGTTATGGCGGTATTGTTTGATATGACCTTTGTGGCTGCAAAACAACCATTACCCATTGCTAACTATATACTAGACCTGTAGTATATAGTGAGACATATACATATATACCTACATACATATGCATATGTAATGTGGCTTATATAGATGTTTAGATACATTTTATAAAGCGTGTAAAGCACTTGACTAACTGTTTAACTACGGCACGATTTCGATTTTACATGAGTTCAATTGTACATGTGATTTACACTGGGCAACAAGGTAGAAGGCAATGTGTAGGAAGGTAAACTATGAAACTGTAAAACTATATATTGAATAAAAAAGAAAACGTTTATGAATGAAATGTGAGCTGGTATATCTATATAACTATATCTTGCATATAAATGAAAACGTTTTTGATTATGGAATGAAATGTGAGCTGTTATTTTAAAACTTTAAACTTTAATTGTTAACTTAATATATTTTTAATTATCATACAATTTTCAATTTATCTAGATTAATTTTAATTTAATAATAATTTTAATTTATTTAATTAATTTAATAATCATTTTAATTAAATAATAATTCAGTAGACATTAACTAAATCAATTAATAAAAATCTATAAAACTATATCTTGAATATAAATGAAAACCTTTATAGATTATGGAATAAAATGCGAGCTGGTATAAGTCCTTAAATATTTTTGAATAATGAAATTGCTCCTATGAAAAATCTAGCTAAATTTCAATGTAAGATTATGTTGATAAGCCGAGCATAACATAGACGACTCATCTGACTAAAGACTGGTAAGAAATTGATTGCTGCCTTCTATAGTAGTTCAATTTTTTATTCCAATTGTACAATTTTACATTTACTATAAGACAGTTGAGATATTCCTTGGACTAAAATACATTATAATTTAGTAATAATAATATAGTAATCATAAATGGAAGAAATACTTATTTGTATCTTAATCTTAAGAACTATTATCATTTGCCTGATCATATATTATTGAGGTTATGGCTAGATCCCCAAGGAATTTCGCTTGAATCCTTAACTAATGGGAAAGTCAACGTTTGCTTAGCTCCACTTTACTTTCACTTTAACAAATTTGAGAATCAATCAATCAATCTCAATTAGCCTGTAGTTTAGTGTAGCACAACACCCCAGCTATCGACAGTCGGCGAGTGTGTAACTGTGTGTGTGTAGTAAGAAGTAGAGTGTCCCAGGGTCAACGGGTAAACAGCTAGTTATGGTCAACCCGGCAGGTCAGTGCATATCAGAGAGAGAGGGTAGGGGCAGGGGGAGGGGGAAAGTATCTTTTAAAGCACTTACCTAGATCAGGAATCGAACTGGACGGCTCTTCGCCGTTACTGTTGCTGCTACTGCTGCTACTGCTGCTGCTGTTGTTGCTGTTGTTGTGGTGATTGTTGTTGCCCAAACTGGAGGCATGCTTGAGCTTGGGTGGCGGCGGCGGTGGTGGTGGGCGCATGGCCGCACTGTTGTTGTTGTTGTGGTTGCTGCTGCTGCTGCTGTGATGGTTGTTGTTGTTGTTGTGCAGATGGTGCGACGACAACTGCGACTGTTGCTGGCAGCCATTGCTGCTGCTGCTGCTGCTGCTACTGCTGGAGACAATGGGCGTGCGAAAGATGTGCGTAGAGGAGGAGGAGGAGGGGCAGTTGGAGGCGGCGGCAGCGGCAGCGCTGCTAGAGCTAACATTTGCAATAACATGATGTTGCTGCTGCTGTTCCAGTTGCTGCTGCTGCTGTTGCTGCTGCTGTTGCTGGAAGTGATTGGCAGCAATGACATTGACATGACGCGTGCTGGTGCTGACCACAAACTTGCGAGCAGCAGCTGTTGGTGGCGTGGCAGCAATATATTGTTGCTGTTGCTGCTGCTGCTGCTTGACAGTTGCTGTTGGGGGAGGTGGTGCTGGTGCTGGTGGTGCTGCCAGCGGTGGCGTTTGACGCTGCTGATAACCGGAGGACTGCTCTGCATAGACGCGACGCGCGATGACGGGGGAGACGGGCGCGGAACGCGAGTGATGATGCAACGGCGGCGGCGACACCGAATGACGACGCACCGCGGAGGCAGAGGAGCAACCGGCGGAGGAGGAGGACATGGACTCCTCATAGAGACGACCATCGCGTATGACACGCACATGTTGCTGCTGCTGCTGCTGCTGCTCCTGTTGATGGTGCAAGGGCGGCGGCGAGTGTGGGCGTGGCTGCTGCTGCTGCTGCTGTGAGTAGTGACTGCCACAGGGACTGGCGGAATGACGACGCGACAGATGCGTTTGCGATTGCGGGTGAGCTGGCAATGTGCGCGTTATGATTATCTGCGGTCCACTTGCCACATCCTGTGTGTTGTTGTAGCTATGCTTGTTTCCGTTGCCACTGCCACCACGCTGTTGCACATACTCCACACGTGGCGTCAGTATGACCTTCTGTGTGCCCGTGGGCGTGGTCAGGCCAGTGGGCTGCCGTGGCGCCACCGTCTGCACCTGCACGTGTGTATAACGTTGAGGGGGTGGGGCAGCACCTGATGCACCACCACTAGAACTACTACTACTGGGCTCCTGACCCAGCTGACTGCGTCGCTGCTCCTGCTCCTCCAGCTGCATGAGCTCATAGTCAATGGGCTCCGTTTTGATCAGCTTCGTCGACTGACTGGGCGTGGCACTGGCTGCGGCAGCAGCGGCCACTGCCTCCATGCACTTGAGTTTCTTCAGCATCGCGACACGAAAAATATATATATGTATGTATATGTGTGTAAATTATGTCTGTATGTATGCTTATTGGATTGGATTTGATCCGGAATCACTTGCTTTACTCTGGGATGTCGTAATATAACTCTGCTGCTTCTCCTTCCACTCCTTTTCCTTTGTAAAAATCAGTCTCTTCTTCTTTACGCTTGTTGCAAATTTATCCAGTAATTTTTAGTATCTTCGTTTTGTTTTGTATTGAGTTTTGTTTTGTTTTGTTTTGTTTTTGTTGCTTTATCAAAATGTGTTTATCAGCCTTCAAGTTGCAAAGTTGTTTCGTAGTTTCGTAGTTAAAAACTATTCTAGATATTTCAGCTTACTTTGCTAGCGTTGTCCTTAATCCTGCCCAGAGAGTTCACCTATATATATGTGTATATATATGTCTTATGTATATGTATATATATCCTTTATATATGTATGTGTATGCATCTATAGTTAATGAGGCTTCTCAGTTCGTGAGGATTGTTTGTGTTCTATATGGGGAGCAGCTCAGAGTTAATTACTAATAATACTTGTTCCTTTCCTTTTGCTTTCTTTCTTTCGCTTTACTTTGCCTTCTTCTTCTTGTCTCCACAGCAGCGTTTAATTGAGTATGTTTTAGGTATTTTAAGTAGCTGCAAGTGTAAGAAGAGAGAGGGTTTTTATTAGCATGATTTAGTATTGGTATTTACATTACATTTGAGTAGATCATTCGAGGCAACAACTGTTAATTTTTATAGGAATTTATCTGGAGAAATTAAAGAGCGATTTATTCTGAGACTTCTACTGCTAAGGATTATAGCAAGGACAAAAGCTATGCTAAGGATATAAAGGTTGTTGAGGAGTAGAGGTAAGCTGGCTTTAACGCACATTCAATATACCATAAGTAACCACAGAATACCTTAAGAAATCATAGAAAGCTATTAAGCTATATGTATCCAAAGAAATCCCAGAGAGAATCCTAATTATAATCAGAGGATAAACTAATCATAAACATAGCAGAATCATATTATTATCATCAAATCATAAGTATATGAATCATAACATAATTATAATCATATGATAATCATAATCATAATCATAATGTATTTATATAAATGTATATCATAATTAGATCATAATCATATCAAATTCATATTCGAATCATAATCATTTCATTGAATTTCAATATTCTTTTATATTTAAAACACAGAAATTTATACTAAAATAATAATTCAGGTGTCCTATTTGAAAATAGGAATAGAGGCATAAAGAACCCTATGAAACCATACAGAAACATAGCATTTCATAAGGCATATCGCCTATCCAAAAGGAACCTTAAAAATAATTGACTTGAATTTCAATTATGGTAAAATAATACTTTAAAAATATAGAACTATCTATAGAACAATAGAGGCAAAAAGAACCCTTGGAAACCATACAGAAACATATGATTTTATAAGGCATTTCGCCTGTCCATAAGGAACCTTAAAAATCATTTACTTGAATTTTTTCTAGGACTCTATAAAGCCTATCTATAGGGAACCTTTAAGGTCATATACTTGAATTTCAATCATAATAAAATAATGCTTTAGGTTTCCCATTTGGCAATATGGAACTACCTATTGAATAACAAAGCCATGAGAACCGAACCTTAGGAAACCATACAGAACTACAGGACTCTATAGGGAATATAGCTCATATAAGGAAAAGAAGAACCTTACTGAGAAGATAATATATTAAATAGATAGATAACAGATAGAAAGATCTTTAAGAAGCCAAAATATTCTGCTTATTTAACCAACATTACCATCATTTGAATTGTCTGTTCATCATCTTTAAACACTCTTCATTTCTATTATATATCACACATCTTCCCTAAGCAATTTGAACTGTAATTTAAATATAATTTCCTTTGATAAATTATATAAATTAAACATATTTTTACACATACATATGTAAATCGACTTACTTTTTTATTGTTAAATTAAATAAACACCTGATGCTTGATACTTTGATTGATTGATTGATGAGTTGCTTGTTTAAAATCGTAGATTATTATGCAAAAATATATATATGTATGTATATAAGTTACTAATGTATATTTAATGATGAATACTTGCAGAGTTTTAAGTATAATTTATATAGAGAGAGAGAGTTAAATCATACAAATAATACGCGTAGAGTACGACAACTTGTTGATTATAGTTATTTGTTTATTAGTATTTATGCTGTTGCACTTCCTTATGCTAATTTTAGGTGTATGTACGTTTAATTCTCATCCAAAAATATATGGGTATGTATGTATATATATAGATATATTTTGCACATAAAACACAACACTATAGTTGCTTATTTAGAAGTAGATTTACAATTTTGTATACGAAATAATAGATGGTATTATTTTTGTTTATTTTTTATTTCTTTTTCACCTGAGCATTGAATTCATTACGAAACTTTTGTTTATTGTACACATTTATAAAAATATATATGCAGCATTTATTTGATTATTTAAAATAATATTTTTATTGAATTTTTCACTTTTCTCTGATTTTCTTTGGTGGATCTCAGCGAGAGAGTTTCCAAACATTCGAATTGCATGGAGCTCATTTATGTTGAGTTTCCTTTTATTTGCTTTATTCGTATTTCACTGTTGACATTCGATCTTTGCACCTGTCGAGTATTTCATTAGATTCAGATTCAGATTTATATTTATTTTATTTAACAGATACAACTTGTTAAAACACATGATCAAATTGTTTGACAGCATTTCTGTTGAATTTTCTTTGCTCTCGTTTGCCTTACGCCCTACATTCGCACCCAACAACAACAGGGGGGGTGTGGGCTCAAAATATGAAAACGAACATTTTGCCGAAAACTGAAACTGATGACAGAGATGCCAGTGGAGGTAGAGGTAGTACTACTACTGGCACTCGGACTGACACTGGCACTGACATTGCTTGCTGGCGTTCAAGAGCAAGGTGAAGCGACTATAGGCAAGGGCACAGACGGCGCAGATGATGGCGGAAATGATGAGGTGGTCGAGGACGAGGACGAGGACGAGCACTAGAGTATATGGCATACAAGCCAAGCGCCCAACAGCTGTTCGGCTGAGCTGGCTCTGCACAAGGACAAGGACACAACGCGACGCGGACACGGAGCACGGAGCACGGTATACGGAGTTGGGATACGATTACGTTTATATGCTCACTGTATTCCTTCTCTTGACACTGTCTGCCTTAGTTAGTAATTTGATTAAAATTTACAACAATCAATTAGTAACAATTTCTCTTTCTATGAATGTTTTTGTTTTTGTTTTTGTTTGATTTCAGTTTTTATTCTAGAAGCACGCGCTTAAAATTCTCAACCGCTGCGTGTGCCGTACTTTCTCTGACTGAAACTGAAAATTGCAAAAAGAGCCAAGCAGAAGAACAGACAGCAGAGAGAGAGAGAACCACAGAGAGAGCGAGCGTACATAGCACAGAGAGCGCTGAAACCTGCTGTCTGTGTGTGTGTGTGTGTGAGGGGGCGAATAAGCTGCACAATGAAAGTGAAAACCGTTCGTTCGTTCGTTCGTTCTCGTTCTGATTCGCATTCTCATTCTCATTCTCATTCTGTTCCACTGCAAAGTGGGCACGTCAGATTGAGAGAGCGTGAGCGCGTGAGAGCGTAAGCTTGCGCTGGCGTACAAGGAAATAAAAGCTGTAAAGAATACGAAAACCAAAACATAAATAAACAAAAATAAACGCGAATGAGCAGGAGGAACAAGCAAAAAAAGTCAGCAGCCAAGTTTCCGTGCTGTTTTTTGGGGGTTAACAAAATGCGGCATGGGCAAGGTAAGGTGGCAGCATACACAGACTGAAGTTTCTAAACCAAGGGGGTGGCTAAAGTTGGCCTGAAGTTGGAGTGAACGTGAGTAAACTTCCGTCTCAGTGGCAGACAGTGCGTATGGGCAATGTGCGTACACGCAGTGGCAGGAGCACAGACAGACAGACAGACGGCATGTTGCATTGAGGTAGGTTCAATGTTAAAGTGAGTTAAGCTACAGAGTTACAGACTGTAGGGAGACTAATGATGTTGTAGTTGTAATAGTAAGCTAATTTAGGAAAATATAAATTTGTTTACAGTCAAAATTAACAACGAAATGCTCTAGTGTAGTGAAAGACATACAAACATAACCTATAAACTATGCCAAGTTCAGCATTAGAATTATGTTAATGGATAAATGTATTTATTTATTCATGTATGTATTATTTAATATTTATTTAATCAAACAATCGATGCACAGCATAAAGCTCTCTAATTCACCAATTTCTACCAATTGTTTCACTAATTAATCACCACAACAGCCGCTAGACTAACGGTTAAAATGGCTAGCTTCAAGCAGTCTTACAGCACGTAATGCAAGCAGTGCAATGATGCATAACTAATGAGTCAAATATGTGTATATGTATGCTGCTATGTTTGTATGTACATATATATGCTAGTGCTCGCATTCAAGGCAGCTTCCGTAAACGTCAGGCCGACAGAGTCACCGTCAGAATGTGACCCCAAACAGCAACCGCAGCAATAAAATGATGACAAGTGCACACACATAAACAAACGCCAGCCACAACAACAACAACAACAGCAACAACAACAAAAGAGAAAACCAAATTCAATAGCGAAATAATCAGCGAGCAACAAACAAACTGCAACCTCATAGATGCGCCTCACATTGCGCTCATGTGGAAATGGAAATAAAAGCACAACAAATGTATTGACCTTAACACTGAATATGCGCTCTATATCCACACACACACACACACGCACGCAGTTATGTATGTGTAAGAACTTGAAATAGAAACGCAAAAGTGAGAGAGCGACAGTGAGAGCGCGTGTGAGCACAAGTGCGCGAGAGCAACTGCTTGCGCGTGTTGAGTCAAGTTCACCAATACCAAGGCAAGGCTAACAGAGGCTGGCGCTGTTAACACAACGCGTCGCTACAGTTGAGCAAGCAGCGCAGCACTGTTAAGGGATTGCATGGAGCATGGCGCATGGAGTGTTGGGTTAGTAGAGTAGAGTGTGGGCGCGCTGCAGTGGAGTGGGGGGTGTGTGGGGAGTGGAGTGAGTATTGAGGTGGGTAATTGGAGTTGTGCAGCCCCGTTTTTGGCCAGACATTTAGGGTTTGGGGGCTTAATGAGGGTTGCAAATGTTGTCTGAAGTTTTTAAAGTTCTCTATGAGTGAGTGTGAGTGTGAGTGTGTGTGTGTGTGTGGGGGGAATGAGTCAGACTTTTTGGACAGACAATCTAATGAGCACAGTTACACACATACAACGCAATGTATGTAAGTGTGACAGCGATTTGATGCTGAGAGTGAAAGGTCAAATTGGGAGCAGATAGACAACAAATAGATAAAAATGCTAGCCAAGCATAAAGTTACACAAATTATCTTCATCTGTTATACCTAGTTGTAGTTTAGTTTAGATGTTAATCCAATGTTAGCACATATTCCAAATGTTCTGTTAATTAGCAGACACTTATCACTTAACATTAGTTGGGCACACGATCCACATGTGATCTAAGAGTTATTTTCTTATTAGAACAGTTCACAAATGAAAGTTTATGTTATTAGAATCTGTGCTCTCTGATCTGCACTGGGACAGATTGACGGACAGATATGACTAACTGCAGCAGAACAAACGTGCGACATGACGTCGTTAACGCGACTGAAACGAGACAGAAATTTGCAAAAGTGAAAAATTCTACTTTCAATATGAAAACGTACTGCGAATTGGTGCAGCAACGCCAACTGCGACGCCGACTGCGGCAGCGACAGCAGCAGCGACAGCGACAGCAGACAACATCAAACTCCGCCTGACGAGCGCCCGACTGGGCGGGAGTTGTGCATGGAAGAATGGCCAAAGCCGAAAGCTGAAAGCCGCACTGTGGGTGTGGGTAAGGTAGGTCGTGGTATGGGAATCTGCGCTCAGCCTGACGCTGAGAGAGCGCACTCAGCCAGCCAAAGAGTGCGAGAGAGCGCAGTTCTTGGTCTCTGTGTTTGCATGCGTGTGTGTGTGTGTGTGTGCGGAGCGCCGTTGCCGCCGTCGGCGAATGCAGGAAACAAAACGTAGCACAGAGAAGTCAATGTACAATACGTTGGGGGTGCAATGAACAAGCGAACGATGACGATGACGACTGCGACTGCGGCTGCGACTGCTACAACGACGGCGACGTCGGAAGTATTGTGCTGCAGATTCGCGCTGTTATAAAATACCCTTTAACAGTGCAATAACATGGGCATGCTCAAGCAGTTCGAAATGAATGCAAGCAGTAGCAAATTAACTTGAACGAAAGCTTACTAATTCAATGCATTGGACTGTATGTTAAATAGGAAATCTTTTCAATATATAGAAAAATGTAATTTTATTAACAAATAAATTCAGTAAATATAAAATTAATATTACATATAATATTATACATATATTATAACATAATAAATATTAATTTAATGTAATTACGTTAATTAAAATTTTACTAAATGTAATGCTTCTGACTGAATCTAAGAGTTATAAATAAATGCAGAAAAAATAATTTAAGAGTTCATAGTGGAAGTGAATATATGTCTGTATTCATTACTAAATACATATTTATTTATTGCTGAGTTTATTATTTTATTTATTTATTGCTTTACTATTTTTCATTATTTGAATTTAATTTTTTATGTTAAATATATTATATATTTAATCTATTCTATTTTTCTTTTATTTTATTTTGGATATACATATTTGGTTTTTCTTATATTTTATTTATCTATTATTTTACACATCTTATATTCCTTTACTTTTTAGTTTTTTATATTGTTTTTCTTTCTATTTTTGTTTGTTATTATTTTTTTTATCATTTTCATTACTTCTTGTCTTTTCTCTCTGTACATAGGGTATCTCACAGTCGCCCTTCCTTCACGCAACTCATCGTCTGTTTTCCCTGCCATCTAGAACTGTAGTTTTTGCCCTTGCCTTATGCGAAATATTCTTTACGTTTTGTTTTTCTTCTCGCTGCCTTTGGGGAGGTTACAGACTTTGGCACAGAATTCCGGGAGTTGTCGCCTCATAGAAATTACAAATCTATATGTGTATAATTGCTTATATCTAAAGCAGTTGCCTGGGTCTGGGTCTGGGTGTGGGTGTGGGTTAAGCGTCATCGTTGTGGATTTTGGGATTGTCTGTCTGGGCATTGCAACCCTCGAGTCGAGTCGAGGCAAGCAGTTGTGCATGGATACGCAGCTCATACCACTGCTTACGGTTAACTGCTTTGTTTGGTAAGGTCGCTACGTAGTTGCACACCCCCCACCCCCGCGCACCAACAAACAACTGCTTTCCTTGAGTGCAAAAGGACACTGCTTTGCAACCTCCAAAATAAAGGTTGGGCCATCAACAGTGAATGTCGAAATTTGTGAGGATTTTGCTAGTTGGAGCAGGGGAAGCCAGACAACACCCGATTTAATATATTTTATTGTTGGCATTGGGGCGTAGCATGCAGCAGAGATCTGCAGAGAGACAGAGAGTAGGAGAGAGAGAGAGTGTGAGAGAGTTGTGCGATGCAACGCGCATGTTTTGCACTTGCAACATTTGCATTTGCCATGTCCTTCGTTACGGCTGCACGAAGGTTAAACATTTTCAGGGGCACTACAATTACAATAACAAATCGCAACTACAACTATGAGTAAACCCTTATGCTGCTACACCAAGGGCAAGGACACCTAAGCATGCGCATTTCCGCATCTCCAATACAAATGTTAACTCACACACACACACAGACATACAGACTTACAGTAGCCGGCCTGCAGTAGACAAGCAGTGCAGCGCTGCTTGGCCTCTGCCGCTGCTCTCACTCTCATGGCCAAGGTCTGCAGTTGAGCTTGAGCCAGCGCCGGCCGCCGTTTGCTGCTGCAGCTATGACATTGAGTGGGCGTGGATGCGGCACTGCTTGCTGCGTGCGGCTGGCTGCTGGGCAGACACCACTTAATTTCAGGGTTGCCATTGTCTAGCTGCCTTCCCCTTGCAATCCCTTCCACAATTGAAATTTCTTTTTAGTTAATTTAACGCTGCATTAAATACTGATTAACTTGAACACACAAGTGCAATTTACAACAGACAATATCGCATTTCTTTTTTCCATTTCTCTCAAGTCAATTATTAGGTCAATGTGCGTGCGCTGAACCAACAAATTTTTCAGCCGAAATGTATGCTATGCAAAAGGCAGACGCAAAGTTCAAAGCAGTAAGCCAATGGCACTGCTTGCCCGAGGACCCAAAAAAAGACAAGGCACACCACACAAAGCAGTGCACTGCCCGGTCAGTGACTCAGCCCTAAAATATAGAGTATGGTATCTGTATATGGAAACATTATTTTATTAGCTGGAACACAGGTGCGCAACCGTGTGATTCATTCGCTTTGGGGATTGCATGAGTAATCGCTCCTGGCTTAATCGTAGCTGGGGCTAACCGACAGGTTAAATGTAAGTTCAAAGTTCAGTCTAGTGTGTCAGCGCTCAGACATTAGTCATCTGTCTGTCTGTTGGGGCAAATAATATGACAAGAGTTATATGTACATCGAGCAATAATTTGAGATCAAATTTGAGTATCCCTTTTGCCTTGTTTCATGGTTTATTGACCTTCATGCGGCATGGCAGGCAGCATGTGGCAAGTGGCACGTTACGTCATCGGCATGCCAACGCGCTGCATTGCATTGCCACCCCAATTGCATTGAAATTAGCAAAACTTGGCTTTGAGAATCATACGTGTGTGTGCGTGACGTCAAAGCAGTGCACTGCTTGCAGTTGATTGTGAGTAATGGCCGCAAGTAATGAGTAATGAGGAATATAGTATAACAATTAAATAAAGTTTACAAGTTTTTTTTTTTTTATTTTTTTAAAACTTTTTTTAATACAATTTTTTGTTTTTTTTACAGTTTCTTTTTTCATATTTTTTTTTGTATTTTGTTATAAGTTTAAGCAGTGCACTGCTTGAAGTTTGCAATTAAGCATGACTAATGCTGCGAGTGCACAGTTTATTAAAGTTTATTATAAGGCAATTGAACTAAATTTATAACTTTTTTTATTTTGACTTTTTTTTAAGTTTATATATGAAATTTCTAATTTTTTTCTAAGGTATTTTTAATGGATTTTTGTTTATATTATTATTATTACTACTGTTTTAGAAGTTTTAGCAAATTCTTCTTTTAATTTCTATAATCAGCTTTTAATGGGATTTGCTTTCATTTTATTCATATTTATTTTCCAATTCAAATTCGTACATTTTTAAATTTTATTGCATATTTTTAAACTTATTAAAATCTTTAGATTTTGTAGATTTTCTCTAGATTTTTACTTAGTCAGAAATGTTGGTTTTTAGACCCTGTACTTTAAAAAAGTACAAAGGGTCTATTAGGTTTGTGCAAATGACATTTGTGTGTAACAGGCAGAAGGAGGCGTGGCAGACCCCATAAAGTATATGTATTCTTGATCAGGACGACGAGCTGAGTCGATATAGCCCTGTCTGTCTGTCCGTCTGTCCGTCTGTCCGTCTGTCTGTCTGTCCGTCTGTCTGTCTGTCTGTATGAACACCTAGATCTCGCAAACTATAAGAGCTAGAGACTTAATTCTTTTTTTGTTAGGTTCGTGTATTACATAGGCAGGTCAAGTTTATTTCAAATGTTTGAAAAGTCATCCCCCTCCCCCACAAATTCGCAAAAATATTTCCAGCATGTACAGTTTTAGAGTCATTGGATCCATTTTTTGCAGGATTAAAGCTTTAGATGCTTTGCATGTTTGGTGCGAGTTGTAGCCCAATCGGATAATAAACACCAGAGATATTTGACAAACAATTTTCTGTACTGAGCATTTGGGCGGGGGAGAGGGAAGCCAGTGTACGCGGCCACTAGGGCGTATGAATGATTTTTGATTGTGAGTATGAATGTACATATGTATGAGTATTGGTTATTGTTTGTATTTGAGCGAATAATTGTATGTATATGTGTTTCTGTGTATGTGTGTATGTATAAGTACATGTATATGTGTATGTGAGAATGTTCATATATGCTGCTGCTGTTACCGACGCCCAGGGCAAACCAAAGTACAGGGTCTCCTACTGTCGGTTGCGTCCGACTGTAGCTTTGCGTCCGACTGTAGCTTTCCCTACTTTTTTTTTATTAATATTTATAAGAGCTTTTCAATTTTTCTTCATTAACTTTTAAATTTTCTAGCATTTGTAAAATTTAATTCAATTTTTTTATGCTCCCAAACCCAGTCAACTCCATGGCTAAAATGCTGCACCTTTACCGTACAATTTTGTTTACTGTTGTATGCATATTTATTTGATTTCGTGCGGCACCTGTGCACCGCTGAGCTGTCAAACGTCAGATCCCAGCACTGCGGGGTAATTTTTCACTCGCCAATTGTAGTTGCCCCTGGGGTGTTGCCAAGTAGGAGAAGGAAAGGGAAGGGGAGAAGAATGGCGAATAACAACTCCAACAAGAGCAAAGGGTTGGCTAGTGTGTGTGTGTTTGACTCAGGTTATCTAACTTTACCTACATAGTTGCAATTGGCAATGGCAACCGAGTGTTACCTGAGCACACACACAATACTTTCTACCATTACGTAGCACTTTCTCCATGGCAAGCCGCATTACAACATGCAGCTAGAACTTTCTCTAATGCTGCAACTTGCTTGGCTTGAAGAATGGAGAATGGAGAAGAAGCAAAGAAAATAATTGGCTTTTGTCTTGGTGGAAAACAAGTTTTTCTCAGCTGCATTCAAATGCAAAAAAAGTGAAGAGAAAAGCGAGTATTAGGCAGAGTTGCAAATACCCTGTAAATGTGTTCAATAAGGGGAATATTTAGAGGGACTTTAAATTATGTTGAGAATTTATAGGAATTTATTTGGCAAGTCTAAAGTATAAAAATCACATTTCAAATATATTATTTTATTTTATAGTCTTTCTTAGTTTGCTAGTCTAGCATACCCTGTCGCTCACACCACTTTACAGCCCATTACATTAGAGCTATGGCAATGACCTTAGCCTTAGACAAGCAGCCTTAGCCTTGAATCTTCTAATAGTTTCGACTACAGTTTCGTTGGCTTCTTTCAGCCGCAAGCAGTGCGCAAGGGGTGGGGCAAGCAGTACAGTACAGTGCAGTGCAGAACTGGCTTGTGTGCAAGTGGCAAACCAGTTGGATTACATGCGTTCTAATCGAATTGCATGCATACATACTACAACAACAACAACAACAACAACAACAGAAACTAACCAAATACCAAGTGCTCAATGTGCTGAGTGTGCTGAGTGGTTGCCATGCCCTCGGTCAAGTGTGTGCTGCTTGCCAGGGCAGTGCCATCCATCCAATTGAGAATGCTGATTAGCGCGCTGGCAATGTGGTCCAGCCATGTGATGCAAGCAGTAGTTCAAGCAGTTCTAAAATTGTCACTAGTCTGAGTGGAGGGGGGGTGGAGTGGCTTCATAGCGGTATATGAAATGATATGAAAATGCATCAGCAAACAGAGCTAATGTGCAAACAAGCAGTTAGCGTCAAGCAGGCGCTGCTTAAGCAGCACGTACATACTACACGTCCTGTGGTGCGCACAAAATCTGGTACGGGTAGGTCAACCACCAGACATTGAACCCAGGCTGGCTATACACCACTCGTACTTGCCACAGCTCAAAATAGCGCAGAGCATGCTGCAGCAGGAACAGGCGAAATACACATAGCACATACACAGAGACAACAGTGGCAGCAGAGAGCAAGCAGTGAATGTTGCATGCAACACACACAGTACACTCTAGCTGAATCGTGTCGTGGCAACTGGCAAACACGAATGTGCCACACAGTTCGACTTCGGCTTCAGCGTCATCGTCATCGCCATCGTCATCGCCATCGTGCATTGTGTTGCAAGTTTAGTGGGTTGAGTGACACAGACACAGTTTGCTTTTGCCACGGGAGCGGAACGGGTCGCTCGCACAGACAGACGGACGGACGGACAGACGGACATACACTGAACGAGTTTTTATTTTTCACAGTCTCTCTTTCACTGTCTACCTCTTCCTCTGCTAGATTTGACTATATAGCTTCTCTAGTATTGTTGCCAGCGTAATTAGCTTGTAAGCTCACTCTCAATCGACAATCGACAACATAATTATGAGCATATTAATGATCATGCCCCAGCAGAGTGTTGTGTGTGAAGTGTGTGGAGCACTTTTGAAATTCGAGCTTGTCTAGTTATGGATCATAAATACACTGCGACAAAAGTCAGGCATTGAAGTTGGGAATAAGCTAATGCAATCTTTAATTAGAATTGAGATTAATATTAAAAAATTTTCAACTATTTTTCTGTTACTTTTTGAAGTGTAAAAAACACTCATAAATTATAAATTCAGCATAGAAAGCTCAATGATTAAATTTTTACTGTATGGTTTGTATTAAAAATTGTCCAAAGTAATGAAATATTTTGAAGAGAATTTAGAGAATTTATTAAATAACTCAGACTGTATAAAGTTTTCCAATTTAAAAATAAATAAAACAAGCATAAAATAAAGCAAATAGTTATAGTTTAAAGCTTTCTAAGTATACTATAATCACTACTTATGGAATTACTATTCAGGGTAGTCCCTAGAATTGAGTGTATTGAATAGAATTCATCTGAAATGAAATTATCTATCAGATACCTATCAGATATTATTATCATTAGCAATAAATATAGCAAACTTTGACACAAATAAAATAAATAGAAAGTTACTGAATAAATAGAAATTTATTTTGTTTATTTAATATTAATATTGTAGCTTAAATACTAATAAAACAATTATAATTTTAGCGACTAGAGTCTTCGGCTTTGTTAAAATATAGGAATATAAAGCGTTATTTAATTTTATAAAATAATAAGATTTGGTCATAAATAAATTAAAAGTAATATAATTTTTTTTATTACAAAAAAAAAATAGATTAAAAAGTACTTAAATAATAAAAATAAATAAATAAAGTAGAGTACCAACTTCCTTAGCAAATGATATAATATTATTAGTTAAAGTTCAAGCTCATTACAAAAAATAACTATACATTTAGTTTTATTAATAATACTTTATTATAAATAAATTAATTTTTTATATTATTTTTTTATGTTATTAATAATACTTAATTATTAATTAATTAATTAATTTTTTATATTATTTATTTATTTACGTATTTCATATATTTATTTATTAGCAATAATAATCACTAAACAACACGAAGCTTAATAATTTGCGTAGTAGTTAAGCCCTAGCCTCGCCTTCACACATAAATTAGCACAGTCTGGCAACGCTGTTGCAGTTGACTGCTTGGCAACGTTCTGCACGCACACCCACACACTCACACACACGCATGTGATGTATACGCCATGAGTACTGCAGTCGTCGCTGCGGACGATTAAATGCAGCAATGCACACACACAAACACACACACAGACAGGCAGGGCACACACACACACACACACGCATACATACATATGCATGTGTATTGCATTTGCTCTGGGCTCTAGCGCTGCGAATGAGAACGAGAATGCGAATGCGAATGCGAATAGCGAATACCAAGCGAGTCGAATCGCATGGAGTCGAGTCGAGTCGAGTCGAGTCAAGTCGAGTCGAGAGTAGAGTAGGACAAAAGGGAGACACAATTTTGGTAGCAATGACCTTCACCGCGTTGTTCAAGTTGTGGCATGGCAATGCTGTTGTTGTGCTTGTTGTTGTTGTTGTTCTCGTTGTATGAAAAGCAAAAAAAAAGAGTTACAGAGAGCGAACCAAAGAGATGCAGGCAATAAATGATGCATGAGGTAACTTTGGGAGTGGGGGGAGGAGAGAGGCGAAGGGAGGGGGCATAGCAAGAGTTTGAGCAATGAAGAGAAAGAGCACAAGAGACAGTTAGGGAGTGAAGTGGAGTTGGGTGTGTGTGTGTGAGTGAGTGTGTAGGTAGTCGAGGAGTTTGCCTCATTCGCTTTTTATGCGCTTGCTGCTCATTCCCTCTTTCTCTCCTCTTTCTCTCTGTTGTGCTGTTTCCACCTCTGTTTTTTGCATTTCTCTCTGTGTTGCCACGACTCGCTTTTCACTGCACAAATTAAACATGAAAAACGATAAAGAGGAGCTGCAGTGTGCTGTGGAGTGGGGAGGGGAGTAGGGGGAATTGTTATGGCTGCCATTGAAAATGGAGTTCATGACCAGGTCGTGCTGTGTGTGTGTGTGTGTGTGTATAGCGTAAACTTGACACTGGCGCTGACTGCAGCCATAAGTGGGCTCTGTGTGTGTGTGTGTGTGTGTGTGTGGGTGGGTGGCTCTTTGCCTTTGACTATGCCCAAAGGGAGCGGCCTGACCAGGCAAGGCAGCACTCTCTGTGCACTTCAGGCTCCCTCCCTGCTCCACACCACAATGGTGTTTTTTTCTACATTTTTTTTTTGTGAAAACTGCTCGGTAGCGACGCAGACAGCGCTGGTGTGGGTTAACTTTTGGTATCATTGACCTGCTCCGCTCTGTGCTCACAATGCCACCAATGCCTGACTCTGCCTGGCTCTGACTTCTGCTTCACTTTATTGTTGTTGTTGTTCCTTATTTCTTTGGCTGTTTTTCCTCTGTTTTAGCGCCGGAGTTGTGCAGCAGACAAAGGCCACAGATACACACACACATATACCTATACATATAAAAAAGAATCCCATACATATATATGCATTTGTGTATGTGTCTTTTTTTTTGGAGTTTGGAAAATGTGGAGTGCAGCGTGGACAGAGGCGTAGCTCACGTTAGACAAGCAGTGAGACGCCATTTTGGAAAATGCTGCCTCTAGCCAAAGTGTGCATCAATTCACATGCATACACACATACATATGTACATACCTACATACATTCGTACATTCATATTATATGTACTTATGCTCCCCACTTGACAATAGGTTAGTCTGTTATTGTTCTATTCCTCTGCCTCTGCTTTGCCCTACGTCTTGCTGCATAGTGTATGTGTGTGTGTGTGTGTGTGCAAAAAGTTTTCGCTTTTCGTTGTTCGTTCGTTTTAATTATGATGCGGTCTTCTCTTTTTTTGTCATTTAGTGAAACTGATAGCAACCGCATTAATTTCAGTTCATGTCGTGTGTCTAACTAATAGAAAACTGCAGTCGGGAAGGCCACAGTCGCATGCAGTCGACAGCAGACTAGAAAGTGACAATACAGGAATAAACATATCTTGAAAAGACTTGTGTTAACATATGAAAATAGCATTATCAGTATTAATTTTTCTATGTTCCATTTAGGTTTGACAAAATCGTGTTAAATAAAAATATTAGTGGTATTCCAGAAAATTACTCTGCTTTGCTTTTCAGAGCTTGAGCTTTTGAGGACAGAGAAAGTTCAGAAATGACGGTCACACTAAAAGTAAAAGTAAAACTAAAGTAAAGTATTATTAAAATCAGTTCAACTGATTTTGACTTTCTTTCTGTGAGATTGTTCACTTTTCTGAGACTGTTTACTTCGTAGAAAACTATGTGACAACACTTGCTGTTTGTTGATATATTTATAATGTATTTATATTATAATATAAGTTATATTATATATAAGTTATTATGAAATCGGAGATTTTGTATGACTTCTACAATTTGAGTTTAACAATTTTGTATTATTCAATTTCTAACAAGGTTGACAGATCTTAGCAAAATCAAAAGCGAATTAGTGCGAAAAATATTATGTTCTGTTTACTAATATTGATTTGATTAAAAGCAAATCAAAATCAGTTGCACGAATCCCACTAATATTATTATGGTTATTATTATATTAAAATATTGATATCCATATATCTATAAACTTATTTCAACCCTGATAGCTATCGGCTTGTATAACGATAATCATTTAGCAACCCTGTTCAGTATCGATACAGTGTAAGGTCAGATAGGTTAGGTTAGGTTGACCCGGATGGAATCATGTTCCTCACATAGACCATACTGATAACTATAAGGTCATATAGCTTGCGGCTTGAATAGATTCACTGCGTGTGAACGTAAGAGTAGGACTGTGGGACAGACAATACGTTATAACATAACGCACTGTATGTGTGTGTGTGTGTATTATATGTATGTATTGCTGTGCGAATGTTACTGTTACTCTGGCAACTGTTCTACTGTTGCTTATACAAAGGCAATATGTAGAATTAAGTTGTGGCGATTCATTCAAAACAAGATCAATTGAACTATTTGCTTAAATGAGCGAATGAACGAGTGAACTATATTCCTGACTATAGTTCCCGATCTCGTTTACTAGTCTCATTCACAAGAATACTCTATTATCCTCTCTATTATCTTAATTTGTCAATTGTATTTGCTCGAATGAGAAATTTATGCTGATTTTGGACAAAGGTTATTCGGCAAAGGCCAGAACCTTGTCTCCACACAGCACATGCAGAACTGCAATGTCAATCAGGCAGTCTATATGCATATACATATGTACTTACGTGTGTGTGTTTGTCCTTGCGGAGCCATACATACGCACACAGCATTTAGAATGTCATTATCATTGCCACAGCTGCAGGAGTACAGTGTCAATGCCAGTGGAGCCATACCAGAGGCGGGGGTAGGGGCAGGGGCAGGGGTTGGGGACAGACTGTTTTGGGGGTTGTCTGGTTTGCAAGCAACGATTATAACATCAGCAGGCGAGGCCATTATCCTGTGTGTGCATATGCCAAGGAACTCTGCAGCTCAACGCATGCGCTGTCATACGCATTGTGAATGCAGCAGCAGTTGCCAGTGGGCGCGCCATTTGAAAATTGAACTGCTTGCCAGTCAAGCAGTGCAAGTGCGCGCATTAGAGCGTTTGAAATGAGAGTCAAATGTGGACAAATGAATAATGCATAACTACAAATGTGACTGATTTGCATTTATTCTACGCTTTTTAAGCCCAAACTCGCGGCGTGGGCGAATCAATTGGAAAAATTGCGCATAAAACGAGTTTTTTTTTCCATTTTTTTGCTGCTGCAGCTTCATCAGCTGCAACTGCAATCTGCAATTGCAACTGTTAGAGCGCGTTCATCGACCTTGCGACTCGTTTTATGCATTTGACCACGAGAATTTTGCAGCAGCGATAGCATCGGCGGCAGTTGGTCATTGAACCGAACAGACGTCTCCCCCAACCCATGCTTTATACGTTTGTTATTTCCCCGCTCCCTGCCTCTTCCGTTGTTTTTTTCCGCCCGGAGTGCAACCCTCGAAAATATATATATAAGGTAGACTAGTAAACTTTTGGCACAACACATCCTCTGTGCCATAAGTCGCAGCAATTGGTTTCTCTTTCTACTACTGTCTGGCGCTGTGGAGCACTCACTGTGTGTGTGTGTGTGTGTGTGTGTGTGCCTGGCTTGGCCTGGTCTAGTAGTCGACTGCCTGCCCACTCCCCTTCCACAGTTGTGCTGTTTTTTGGGTACAGTTTGCACCCAGCGCACATGCAAGTCCCACTCACTGCTTGCTCCACTACCCCAAAGCTAAAAACGATTTCGTTATCGTCGCCACTTTCCGCTCTGTCGGCAAATGTGCTCTTCCTCCCTACTCTCTCTCCCCTGTCTGCACTCTCTCCAGCTCCCCATTCGTCCCAACACGGACAAGGAAACGTGCTCCAGTCGTGCGAGTGCAGACAGCGACACTTCTGGTGCGGCAGGGCCATCTGCAGTGGTGGTTGAATTGCGCTACCCAGAGCTTAGCACTTAAAAGTATTAAAATAAAAAGACAATGGAAGAATTAAAATAAATAACATGAAAGTTAAAGAACATAAAGCAAATAAAATAAATAAAATACATGACATAAACTGCAGCAAATAAATTAAAATAAAATACAAAAATAGGTTATAAAAAAAATAAATAACAGACAATATTATAAAATAAATACATAAAATAATTATTGAATAAAATTATTAAAATAAAATAATACAAATGCTTTAAACAAAATGAAATAAATATTGTTATATTAATAATATTGAAATATAATTAATAAAATAATTAAGTAAAATAAATTATTGAATAAAATTATTAAAATAAAATAAAAAACTTTAAAACTTTAAACAAAATCAAATATATAATAAGTTTATTAATTGCAAGGCTAAATATATTAAATGTTAAAATAAATAACAGTAAATTGTAAATAAAATAAACAATAAATAAAAAATTAACGGATGTACAATAACCAAAAAAATAAATGAAATACATTATACCAAATTAAATTTAACTCGGAAAGCTACAGTCGGATGCAACCGACAGCACGAGATCCTGTACTTTCCCTTGCAGCAGCTAATGCTAACAATACACACACACACATATCGAATATCTTCGGTGTTTATTATCAGATTGAGCCGCAATTCACAGCACAGATAAAGGTTATCATAAGATTATTGTATGCCAAAGCACAAGTTTGTATCTTTAAAATTGTGGCTGTGGTGATTTGTCGTGGTTATTGGAGGAGGAGAGGAGGTATCGAAAATCTACCAAACTTGATCTGCTTGCACTGTAGGGGCATCTAACTGCGAAATATGCTGTCTCTTGCGAACAAACTAACACCTAACTTTACATAACTTTACATCCACCATCATAAAAAGGACTGGGAATATCATAGAAGTATCTGATGATAACATGACACTTAGAAGACACGTTTCACATTTAAAGAAAATTATATAAGATGAATCGTAATCTCTGATTGCGATAAAAGAGGAGGAATATGGGAACCTCTGACACAAACGTCATAGAATATTTCATAGGGTTTAACCAGCTGTAATATAAAGTTACTTCTAGTCGAGCTACAAGAGTGAACAGTATAGTATTGTATAATAATAAAGTACTGAGCGTGCGGGTTGTTACAGGCACATTTCCACAAACATAATAAACCCTTTGTAATTTACAAGTTGAGTATATCGGTATCAGGTACACGTACTTAGTTTAGTAGGAATGCCTATAATACTTTGCAATACAGGAGTAATCTACTACTATATATAGCATAACAGATATGCTGAAAATAGACAAATATCGTTTAATTCAAATTAGTAGCGACAATCAAACAATCGTCATGTCATCACAAATATTATTTTGATGGTATCAAAACACGATAAGATACGCACGATGTGTGTGTGGGCTTTGCCTAACCGTTTCTTGTATATAATTTAAACAATCAATCGACTTATCACAATATTGTGGCAAGTTGCCATTAGCGTAATGAACCCTTAAGATAGGTATCAACAAGGAGCTGACCTTGACCACAGGTGCTTATAAATATTGCCCTGACTATGGGCACCACGGCACTCGGACTCCCTCGCTTAGTCATGTTGGGCAGTAATCGCAAGCTGAAGGCCTCGCTGGTCTCCGCACGGATCTTGTATTCCGGTTATCTGTATGCCTTGTGCCTGGGATTTGTATCATTTGGCATTAAGGCCAATCGAACTGATGGCTCATTGGTCGCCACGAATTGCTACTGGTACAAGTGGTTCTGCTTGCTCTCACGCTTCATCATGTGCTTCTTCTATGGCTATACTGGGTTAAACTTCATCTACAGTCTGGACAATCCGCATTTCTTTGTGCTGTCATGGATACGCCTGATCGGTTGCTTATTCTGCGCCATCGTCATACTGATAATGCAGTTCTGGTATGGACAGCAAATACTGCGTGTGGTCAACAATTATCTGCGACTCTTCCGGCGGGTAAGAGCTCTGCCTGGCTGCCACGACATGGGCTTTGGGGGGAAGCGTGAGCTGAGCTTGTTATTCGTCAAAGTCATCTGCCTGGCGTATGAGTTCTCCTGCGAACTTCCCGAGCTGTTTGATAGACTCGAACTCATGCACAATCTGGACATTATGTGCGACATCTATACCACTATCAACGCCATGATGCTCTCCCATGTGTGTTTCGTGGGCTTCCTCAGCGTGGGCGCCCTGTACGCTCAGGTGAACCGTTATGTGCGTCATGAGCTGCGTCGTCAGCTGCGTGGCCTGGAGCAGCCCAACAGCTCCCAGCCCAGTCGGAGGCAGTTGAAGGCCGCTGGTCATCGCCTGGACGAGTGTCTGGATATTTACGATGAGATCCAGCGGGTTAGCAGCGCCTATCAGGGCATCGTCAATTTCCCTCTGTGTCTCATTCTTATGTTTGGCTTCCTGAGCATGACTTTCGTCTCATACTTCATAATGCTCAATGGATATCGTGATGTCAGCATGTGGCTACTGGTGATCAAACTGTTCATGGACGTCGTCCTCTTGACTTTGGCAGTCCATGGAGCCTCCAGCAGCTCCCGAGTGATTCGCAGACTCAGTCTGGAGAATTGTTATGTCAGCGAACGCAACGATTGGCATATGAGGGTGAGTTGCAATGTCTATAAGTATCTCTGAATACTATATGGATTACTTGCTCCCATATTTCTCTATTTCAGTTTGAACTATTCCTTAATCGCTTAAACTTTTTCGAATTTCGCGTCACGCCGTTGGGTTTATTCGAAATATCCAATGAGCTTATATTGGTGTTTATCTCCGGTCTGGTTACCTATCTGACCTATATTCTACAGTATGGTATGCAGACGAATCAAATTTGAATCAGTTTCAGTTAGTTAAAGCTTAAAATGTTAGTTTTTCCTTTTTCCTATGTTTAATGTACTTACATCTCAAATGTACATATTCTCGTTTTCTTAGTGAAAGTTTTAGCTAATTGTTTTATTTGCTTTAAAATTATTACACTTAGTATATACTTGTACATAAAATAAGTTGATGACTCCAAATAAATGGAAAATACTTCAATTCAAATGTTTTAATGAGTTGTACAGAAATACTAAGGGGTTTTGCCACTTATGAGGAACGAACGCCGTTCTTTTATTACGTCTACGCAGCCAGATGTAAAAAACTCGGAAAGCTACAGTCGGATTCAACCGACAGTAGGAGACCCTGTACTTTCCTTCGCACACACACACGCTTACAAACACTAACGCATGCAGACATATCGTAAAGTCATACACACTTATTTACATACACACTTATGTACATATATTATGTGCATGCTCGCTGCTCCCCATTGCCTAGTACGGAAACTTTAATCTCGAATATCTCCGGTGTTTATAATCCGATTGAGCCGCAATTCACAGCACAGATGAAGGTTGTCATAAGATTATGGTATGCCAAAGCACAAGTTTCTTTAGTATCTTTAAAAATGTGGCTGTGGTGGTTTTTGGCGGTTTTTTTTTTTGGGTGGGGGAGGTATAAAAAATCTAACACACTTGATCTGCTTGCACTATTGGGGCATCTAACTGCCAAATATGATGTCTCTAGCTCTTACAGTTTACGAGATCTAGGTGTTCATACAGACAGACGGACGGACGGACAGACGGACATGGCTATATCGACTCAGCTCGTCGTCCTGATCAAGAATATATATACTTTGTGGGGTCTGCCACGCCTCCTTCTGCCTGTTACATACAAATATCATTTGCACAAACTTAATAGACCATTTTTCAAAGTACAGGGTCTAAAAATAAATCAATAATATACATTACATCAAATTAAATAATAATAAAGAAAATAAAATAATAAAGAACTACAAAATATATTAAATAGCGATTTATAATTGTTAATTAATATAAATAATTAAATTAATTGTATTATAAACAAATCCTCTAAAACTGCGTACATATGCCTTAATACAGCACACAATTAACTGCCTATACTCATTGCCCATTCCACTGCAAATTAAATAAATTTAATAAAAGACTTTTGTATTCATTATTTAATTAGTAATAATTAGCATTATTTTAGCAGAAATCCCTTTACCTAAGTTCAGTCAACAATAAACAGCATTTACCCATTGCCATTGCCAATGCTAAGTCCACTGCTTGCCAAGCAGTGCAGCGTGCGCAACAGACAGCACAGCAGACAATGCGAGCAGGATTCTCATCGTTTCGAGAGCTGTGAAAAAGGCAGGAACAGATCAATGACCTGTATTTCACAGCCTGAGACACATTTCAATCGATAAATGCCAAGAGTTGGGGCACCAGCACACACAGCAAGCAGAGCAGGCAGCACAGACAGACAACAACCAACAGCAGCAACAACAACAACAACAATAACAACAACGATAACGATAACGTGGAGCACGTAAAATATGCAAGCTTCCTGCAGGAAAAAGCTAAAAATGGTAGACAACAGCAATGTGCGAAGTGCGGCATGTAGCATGCTGCGAGTGAAACCAAGCTGGGGGCAATTGCGGAGTAACTACTGCGAGAGTATATTGCTTTGAAAAGGGGTGGCTGCTCGGGCTCTGAAACTTTCAAACATTCCCCTAAAAGAGGATAATAAATAAAGAGCAAATGAACAGTAGAAACGTAACCAAGTGAGACTGCTTTCTATATAGTAAACGTCAACCATAGACAACTTGCCACAAGACATAAAATAGAATGAAAGCATAGCCAATAGTAAGGGTGTTGTCTGAGGGAAAAATATTCTAAAATATTCCACACAATAACTGGCAACAGTTGACGCTAGATGTGTGTGTCAAATGCATGCATAGTATATAAAAATAACTATAACATATTATATAGGTTTTTAGCAATATAGTTAACATACATATACGACAAAATTATGTAATAATTTTCAATTTTATGCAACGTTTAATTTTTTACATATTTATCCAGCCAATTGCCACATGCAAGTCAATTAGCCTTACTAACACACTCTCATGTTAATGCTTCCTTTTTTTCATTGTCTGTCTCTGCTCTTTTTTTACTGCTTTTTATGTCACATCGAAGTCTAAAATGGAAACTACAGCGAAAGTCTCTGCATACAAAAAAGCGAAACTTTTGCAGACTGCAATGCTGCAAAGTGAAGAGAGAGCTCTGATTCTGTGCGCTCTCAGCAGCAGTTGCTACAGTTTATGCTATAGCACAAATTAAATAGAACTACTAATTTAAGCTGAAACATTTTAATTTAAATTAGCAGATTAATAACTAATACAACTTGTCCGCTGCTTAACAGTTTCAAACTGTCGCGCCTTGACTGCTTTGCCTACGTGTAAACTGCTTGCTGTTGCGCAACTCTAACTGCTTGGCGTGCACAGCTTGCTTATAAGCAGTGCTAACTTAGCCTACACTGCTTGGCTGCAAGTAGTTCAAATACATGGTTAAGCATCTTTATTATCGCTGCTTGCTTTTATCTTATCTCTCAATTATGGCAAAATTGATATAAAATATATATGACTAGTGACATATTGACAGCAATTAATATAGAATTAAATCGACATTTGTTAATTAATGCTTTTACATAAGTAAATTGATATATATTTTGCCTGTTAGGCGCAGGCGCCATACGTTCGCTTTTCGCTTACGCACGTCTGGGTGTGTGCATCATAATACATATCATTGTCACACTTTATGGGCTCGCCAATCTGAGCTCCTTTCTTGCATATGATGTAATGCTGACAGCCCGATATCTCAGCCAGTTCCTTGCCATCTTCAATGCCGTCGCAACGATCCTCAATGCAGTGACGATCAGCTCGAAATTGGCATAGTTGATGTTCCTCATAGAAGAAGCTAGTGACGGGACACTGCTGCCAAATCGGCTTCGGATCGGGCACACCAGAGCCAAGGTCAGCACAGTAGAAATATCCCCGACAGGTGGCGCCATCAGCTACAAATTTATCACGTACTGCCAACTTCTTGTTGCCACACGCCTCCAGATTGGGATGATCATTGCAGGGCACAAGGGCTTTGCGTATGCAAGTGCCTGTCGCCACATCATAGTAGAGTCCATCTCCACAATCGTTTTGCACCACTTTCGCCGATGCACACGTGATGTACTGATGGCAATTGTGTTCATCCTTGACCTTGGTACCCTCGGGCACAATGTCACATATCTCGAACACAGGATCGCAGGATGTGGTAGCACTGGGATATACGCATTTTAAGGAGGGAGGGTCGAAGTACTGATCGGAGGGACACTGGCCACTGGTCACAGTGGTGGCCTTCTCGCAGAAATACCAGTTGTTACAGTTAAAAGTGTCACCGACATAGCCATTGGTCTTTGAGGTACACGGAGAATCGCAATACTTGTCCGTCTTACCCAACGAGGACTGACAATTTCCCTTGGCCAGACTGAACTTCTTGCCGGAGGCGCAGATTTGACCATCGGTGCTCTTGAAATCCTTACAAATAATTGAGCGATCGCAGTAGCCAGGTTTACGCAGTTCCGTGCCATCCGGGAATAAACGGCAGATATCCTCGCCACTGTTTACATGCTCGGTTGAACTGCTTGGCTGTATGATGGCAGCAAGCAGTGCAACCACTCCCAGTAGTGCTACGTTATCCAACACTGTAGAGGGCAGGAACAATATTAGTTTGGGTATAAAATGGAAATTTCAACACCTGATTACGGCACCTTGCATGTTGTACTTATTTGATTCCTCTTTGAAGTAAGTCAACTAACTAACTGGCGGCGCATTGAGAATTTGGCATTTATACGCAGCATTAGGAGGCACCGAAAGATTGTAAATTCTAGCAGCTCACATAATATCAAGGGGTATAAATTAAGAAACCAATTATTGTAGATAAGATTTGGCATGTCACATTCTATAGCTATCTATAGCGGGAGCCAGAGAGACTTCCCTCTGAAATCTTTGGAGCACTTGACTCTACACTCTAAATTCCACAATTTTTGCAATTATATTGTATTTATAGCAAGCCATGACCTTGATCGGTGTTTGAACTGCTTGCAAGTAGTGAGGAGGATTGTGTAACCTATGGAAATTCTAAATATGATATAGGGATTTATGGTTGAAGACTTGTGTCGCCCTGATAATTATTGTTTTTAAAATTAGGCTACGCTGCTAAAACCAGGTGTAAATTTGGGGTTCTCTTTGCGATAAGAGAGACATGACGACATGACGTTTTGGAAAAGTACAACCGTCAAAATAGAGCTCTAGGTGTAATGCCCCTCACTGTATGTTTGTATCTGTGATTCATTTTAGCAAGAAATGAAATCGGTTATATCAGAACTTGAAATTGTATAAAAAATTGTGTCACATATTCTCTTTTTTTTTACCCTGTACTTTAAAAAAGTACAAAAGGGTCTATCAGGTTTGTGCAAGTCAGGAATGTACATGTGTATCAGGCAGGTATATATATTCTTGATTAGGACGACGAGCTTAGAGGATATAGCCATGTCCGAAAGATCATATTTGGCAGTTAGATGATCCTATAGTGCAAGCAGATCAAGTTTGTGTTCGATTTTTGATATCTCTCTTTGATATGCTGCTGCAAAGGAAATTACAGGGTCTCCTACTGTTAGTTGCATCCGACTGTAGCCTTTTTTAATTAACTGAATCGCAGTGTGAAGCCTTTGTTGCACTTTGAGGGCTTCCAGCTTTGAGCTCGGTCGTTGAGCCAATGCTCTGTGTGAATAATAATGTAAAATATTATAGAGAAAATGTATATTGTCTATAACTTATATTCTTATACACTTGATTTAACATTTAAACTGTTTTGAGCACACCCGTTGATCGTTGATCGGTTCTAATAAAAAGCACTGATTTCGAATGGTGCTAGAATTTGAATTTGCATGTAACCGATGCTCGATATACGTATCTATGCACCAATCGATCTCAGTTCTTCGATTTGAACTGTTGTGTATTAGGCTGCACAGTTTATAGTCAATTTCAATATATATTCATATTCATATAGTATTTTAACACCAAACACACGACTGATAACGAGATGGAGTGTCACAGGCGACTGTGTGCTGGGCCAGGCAGTGCCACTGCTTAAATCTGAGAAACCTGTTACACCTGAGAAGATATTTACAATAGATCGTTTCTCGCATCTCCGAGAGATTGTCGCTTGTCGGTCGCCGTGTGTGTGTGTGTGTGTGTGTGTGTCAGTCACTCAGTCAACTCGTATTTCTATACTTCAGTGTATACTGCTTTACCACACCCACAGACGGCAAGCAGTAGCGCGCCCCCTCTTGCACTGCTTACTCTATATGGCATGGAGAATAACCAAAATGTAATGCACACCCGTAAGCCTTCCTTGGTTAGAGCCGAGAGTCAAGAGCCAAAGCCTTGCCAGTTTCTTTTCATCGTTTAAATTGTACTTGTGTTTGGTCTTTGTTTTTGTATTTGTCTTTGTTACTCTTTTTCTCCTCTTTCTTTTCTACATTTGTAATTTAATTCAAGCGCAGCTCTACATGCATTTTTTCTATTAAATAATTAGAATTGTCTTGGTGTCAGTTTCACAAAGCGAATCCCAGCTAAACTCGGCTCTCGACCCACAGCAGGAAACCTCTCACCGCACAGTCTCAAGTGAAAAGCCTAACAGTAAATGTAACTATGATACATACATATGACTTGTTATAGATATCTACAGCAGATTAATAGTAGCTAACTAAGTTATAGTTAATCAATGACTGAATAAGTATGCTGTAATCAATCATTTCCGTAGCTCTATTTCATTTCCATGGCATACTTTTGGCGCCAGATTGTGAACTGCTTGTAAGCAGTGCAAGCAGCCTATCAAATGACTAATTTATATTAATTTTTATTGCCATAATTAGCAAACAGTTTAGTGTCGCTTACTGATGCCTTATCGTGGGAGGAAGAACATAAATTAGGCACTGTCAAGACTTTCTTGCCAACACCAATAGCGATAGCGATAGCAAGACAAGAGCGTAATTACACACACACACACGGTGGGTGGCGCACACACGCGACGATAGCAAGCATCCGTGATAACAAGTTGAGTGAATTAATCAACAGATATACACAGGTTATGGGTATTATCAAAAGATTGACTACTGATTTGATATGTACACACACACAATGCCAGCACTTTTTGCCAATTTTTCCACTTCCATAAATGCTCTCGCACTGCTTGCGTCAATAATTATTCGTTTGCCAAGCTCAGCGGTATAGGAATCGAACAAAGAACTGCTCTGCCAACCGACAAATAGGAAAAGATGTGCAAATTCAAAGGAATCGGTTAGCAAGCAGTGCCATCTTTAACTGTACATTCACTAAACCCTTTCTCCCAACTGTTCACAGCTTTGCTGAGTGCACTGCTTGCTATACTGCTTCAGTGTACAACGGCAGAATGGAGCAATATTTGCGCACAGGAAGCGGACGGTGCACGTCTTCCACTGCCCATGGACTGCAGACGTTTCGCCATGTGTCTAGATCGTGAGGTGGCACAGGTACGCACCTGTCCACGTGGCCTGCACTTCAATCACAAACTGGGCGAATGCGACTTCCAGTGGCGCGCCGATTGCACAGGACTCTCACTGTATGCCACAGTGGACAATGAAGATGAATGCGTGTGCACCTGCTGTGCGGAGGAGTGTAATGGCAGCGAACCTACACCATGTTACCCGGAGGAGGACTTGACTACAACCACCTATCAGCCAGGCGATGGGGATAGCAATACCGATGATACAGAGCTGCCGACAGATGAGACCAGTACTGTGAGCACGAATCCCACTACAGCTATTCCCACTGGCAGTACCTCTAGCGTGCCCAGCTCTACCTCCAATCCCACTGGTAGTACCTCCAGTGTGCCCAGCTCTACCTCCAATCCCACTAGCAGTACCTCCAGTGTGCCCAGCTCTACCTCCAATCCCACTGGTAGTACCTCCAGTGTGCCCAGCTCTACCTCCAATCCCACTAGCAGTACCTCCAGTGTGCCCAGCTCTACCTCCAATCCCACTGGCAGTACTTCCAGTGTGCCCAGCTCTACCTCCATTTCCACTGGCAGTACCTCCAGCGCTCCCAGCTCTACCTCCAATCCCACTGGTAGTACCTCCAGCGCTCCCTCCCCTACCTCCAATCCCACTGGCAGCACTTCCGCCTTGCCCAGCACGCCTTCACCCTCAGGAGCGGTGCCCATCTACTGCGTTGATAAGCGCACCGATTGCGCCGACCAAAAGAACGGTGCTATGTTGTCCATTGATGGCATCTGCACAAGCTATATCCAATGCAGTAACGGTTGCTGCAACGAGATGACTTGTCCCAGTGGCCTCTACTTTAATCCAAAAACCTATCAATGCGATTACTTCTGGAATGTGAACTGCACTTCCTCTGGCACTGGCGATGCGGGAGGTGAGCAAGCTGGACCATCGGGTGTTTCCTGCGTTGATCAAGGTCTTTGCGCGGGAAAACGTGATGGGGTGCGCCTTGCCGATCCAAAATCGAATGGATTTATTGTCTGCCAGTGTCAATGTCCTACTGAGATGCCTTGTAGTAATAATACCGCATTCAATCCGGCAGTAGGAGTCTGCGATTGGATTTCGACACCAGGCACTGCGAGCCCTGTGATATGCCCGACAGGACTTGTCTTCAATGAAACCTCAAAGGAATGTGACTACCCGGAGGGCTATGTGCCCCAAGTGGTATGCGCGAATAATGCAACCGTCTGCCAGAATCAAGCGGAAGGTACACTCTTCCCCGTCGAGGGCAAGTGCAACATGTTCTACAAGTGCAACTTCAACTGCGCCGTCGAGGTGTCCTGTCCCAATAATCTAGTGTACAATCAGAATACAAAGCAATGTGACTATCCCCAGGCATTTAAATGTCCCTGGCCGTACACCCCTCCATCTGGACCCAATGCAGGACCCTCTGGCATCTCGTGCGTGAGCAATGGTCGCTGTTTGGAGCAACGTGAGGGCACTTTCTTCCCATCCAAGACCAGTTGCGATAGCTACACGATCTGTCAGTGCGAGTGTGAGGTTGAGATGAATTGTCCAGCAGGTCTTCACTGGGATGCGAAATTGGACACTTGCAATTACCCCGATAAGGCCAACTGCACCCTAGTATAAAAGTCCATTTACGATGTCAATAAAGCAGTGGTGCCCAAAATTCATAATTCCTATCACATGTGCGTTTGGCATTGCAGCGCTGTTGTCACACGCACAGTCGATTCTCTCACACGTACAGGCGTCACGCTTTGTTGATTTTACGAACGCTCGCGTTCGGCTATTTTTGTATTCCACAGCACATTGTTTGATACTATATGTTTGGGCACCACTGCAATAAAGCCACAAATAAATATTGAACATGCAGAAGCTGTACTTTATTTTCTAACGATTTTTGGGATCTTTCAATCCTAGATATTATTTAGTGAAAAGAATATCCGATGTCAACAAAGTCACAAATAAACACTATATTTTCTAACGATTTTTAGGAACTTTCAATCCTAGATTTTATTTAGTTAAAAGAAAACTGTGTATTATATATTGAGAAAAGATTCCACTCAATGTCAACTAGTTCGTCTGTCTTTCAAAAAAGACCAGCCTCACGATGATTAAGCACTTTTGTTAACTTATTTGGTTGGTGTAAGAGACAATGATTCGCGCCCTTGTCAATCAGACAATTAGCATTATTAATGTTAAAAGTTCCCTCAATTTAAATTTGTACAATGATAGTGCATGTAATAGTGCGCCGATAACAGAATCACACTATCAGAGAACTCATACATTATGCTGATTGGTGAACAGAAAACAAGTATAAAAGCTGAGGACAACTATGGTCCATCCAGTCCAAGTTTGAAAATCAAGAAAAATGTATCTCGCTCAGTTACAGAAATATTCCAATGGTAACTACTCGATCCTAACTTAAAATCAAAACTAAACTAAACTAATAATATTTACTGATTAGTGCTGATGGTCTGCCTATTATTGGGCTGGCATTGCGCCGTATCCGAGGCCTGCTGTACCGAGGGGGAAACCTCGATAGATGCCAACGATTGCCAGAGCTACTATGTCTGCTGTAATGGAGCATGGGTTCAACAATCCTGCACGAGTGACAATTATTGGAATGCGAATAGCGGACGTTGTGAAACGAATGGTGGACAGTGCTGTCCTGGCACAGGGTCCTCCTGTACGGGAACTGAACTGGAGGTGGATCCTCAAAATTGTGCCGCTTACTACCAATGCGTAAACGGAGTGCGTGTCAACCAGAAATGTTCCGCAGGTTCCTATTTTGATAGCGTCTTTAAGACCTGTACGATTGATTCAGATGGTGTTTGCCTCTCCTCCTGTTCGGGAACTGAACTGGAGGTGGATCCTCAAAATTGTGCCGCATACTACCAATGCGTAAACGGAGTGCGTGTCAACCAGAAATGTTCCGCAGGTTCCTATTTTGATAGCGTCTTTGAGACCTGTGTGCTTGATACAGAGGGTGTCTGCCTCTCCTAAACAGTTTTGTTTAACTTTCAATAATAAACATTGTGTATGCACAAGTTGCATTTCTTTTCGGAATACTAAATGACATTATTCACATTTTTATAGTCCTAGATGATAGTCTCACTAATAATCGAGTCTTTACAAGCTTCACCTCAATTTTAAGTACTTTAAAACTTAAGAAAGACAACTCTCATGATGACTATGCACTTTTTCTATAAGAGAAAATTTGCCATTTGCCATTGTCAATCAATAAATAAGCACTATAAAAGTTAAAAGTTCTTTTAATTGGGAAAAATGATAGAGCACATAATGATGTACTGATATGAGAGAAAGACTATCAGACAATTCAGACATTATACTGATTGCTGAACAAAAAACTATAAGAGATGGTTAGACTCATGGTCAATTCACTTCAAGTTTGAAAACAAACCTTCTCAGATTCTTTGGCTTTATGAGCGCAAGGTCCGTCAGGTCTGTTAGGCGGTAGACTCCCAGATAACAGAATCTGGTTCTGCAGAGGGCAGGACAGGAACAGAAGTGGTGATGGACTGTTTTCTCTTCTTCTTCGTCACGACAGCTTCTGCAACAGTCGTTGAATAGGGCCTGGAGTCTAGCGGCGTGGGAGGCTAAGAGCCAGTGTCTCTGATCACCCCTGAGCAGGAGGTACTATCAAGTCCGCAAAGCTCAGAGGATCTATAACTAACTATAACTAAATATAATAATCATATTATTCTTCTTAAATAGTGCTGCTGGTCTATCTGTGGCTAAGTTGGTATTACTTTCTATACTGATGGAGAAACTAAGAAAGATAATACCGGTTGCCAGAGTTACTGTGTCTGCTCTGATGGAGAACCTCACCAATCCTCCATATTATTGGGATTCTACATACACACACACACTTATACATAGAAACATACGCTCAAATACAAACAGTAACCAATTATCACACATACATACCTAGTACAGAATATTGATAATCCAATATCTCCACTGTTTATGTCCGATTCAGTCCGATTGGACTGAAAGTTGCACCAAACATTCAATGTGCCTTAAGCTTTATTCATGCAAAGAAAGAAGACAGTGACTCCAAAACTGTATATGCTGAGAATATTTTTGCAAATTTGAGGGGAAGGGGGATGAGATACCGGAAATCAGAGTTGACCTGCTTACGTAATTCAAGAACCTAACAAAAAAGAATTAAGTCTCTAGCTCTTATATCGACTCAGCTCGTCGTCCAGATCAAGAATATATACACTTTGTGGGGTCTACCACGTTCGTATATACTGAATTTTGTCTTCAGTATTTCCTTTCTTAGTGAGATCTCAAGATTGAAATTTTAGGTTTCAAGAACGAAATTCTTAGTTTTATTCTCTCTGATAGCAAAAGTGGCATAAAAGTTGTTGTAATAACTAGGTCAAGTTCGAGGCATATCATTGATTTGCATTTCGTACTTTACACTTTCTTTTCTTACATTTTGCACACCTTTCTAATGTTTCGCATAGATAACACATTAAATTGTGGTGTTCAACTTGCAATTACCTGATACGATCAGTGTTCCCTTGCCTTTATCATTGCGACTTGCATCCGACTGAAGGCAAAAACATTTAATTATTTTAATTGCTACTAAATATAAAAGCAGATACACACTCTCCCAAATGTCAGTAGACGAACTATCCACCTGGGAGAACGTCGTTCAACTGTGGAATACCGCAAAAATGACCACGATGGCAAAATTTTATTTTGGTAAGACACAGCATCATTTCTATACAAAGTTAATTCTTTAACATAGTATTCTTCATTAAATTGTTTCCCTTTTTCAGCCTATTTTCTTTATTTTGCCATCACACTTCTGGCGCCCTCCGCGGCCAGCGATTGCTGTCAGGACGGCGAGATAATACCCGACGAAGATGACTGTACCAAGTACTATGTCTGTTGCACCGGCCAGTTCGTACACAAGTCCTGTGAAAGTGGATACTATTGGAGCATATGGAACGAGGATTGTGTGAAGAATTTCGGTGCATGTAACGAAAATGCCACATGCACGGAAGGTGCAAAAAAACCGGATTATAACAACTGTACTAATTATTGGGTCTGCTGCAACGGAGACTACGAACTGAAAACCTGCCGGTCTGGCGACTACTTCAACTCTACTTACGGAAGATGCGACTGCGACGTAGGACAATGCATTGCTCCTCCTCGTTGTACCGAAGGATCCAAGAGGCCCAACACCACCGACTGTACCAAGTACGAGGTCTGCCGTAACGGAACTTGGGGACCAGCTGCCCGCAATCCCGAACAGTACTTCAATGGGACCGACTGCGTTACAGACAGTGGTGAATGCGTTGTTAACCCAACATGTAAGGAAGGCGATCTACGAAATGATACCTCCAATTGCGCTGGATACCTCCAGTGCATGAATAACACCTGGGTGAAGCAACAATGTGCCAGTGGATACATGTACGATCCAATACTTCAAATTTGCGTATTCGACGACTTGGGTAAATGCGTTGATAACTCCACATGCACAGACGGATCCAAGAGGCCCAACACCACCGACTGTAACAAGTATGAGGTCTGCCGTAACGGAACTTGGGGACCAGCTGCCTGCAATCCCGAACAGTACTTCAATGGGACCGACTGCGTTACAGACAGTGGTGAATGCGTTGTTAACCCAACATGTAAGGAAGGCGATCTACGAAATGATACCTCCAATTGCGCTGGATACCTCCAGTGCATGAATAACACCTGGGTGAAGCAACAATGTGCCAGTGGATACATGTACGATCCAATACTTCAAATTTGCGTATTCGACGACTCGGGTAAATGCGTTGTTAACTCCACATGCACAGACGGATCCAAGAGGCCCAACACCACCGACTGTACCAAGTACGAGGTCTGCTGTAACGGAACTTGGGGACCAGCTGCCTGCAATCCCGAACAGTACTTCAATGGGACCGACTGCGTTACAGACAGTGGTGAATGCGTTGTTAACCCAACATGTAAGGAAGGCGATCTACGAAATGATACCTCCAATTGCGCTGGATACCTCCAGTGCATGAATAACACCTGGGTGAAGCAACAATGTGCCAGTGGATACATGTACGATCCAATACTTCAAATTTGCGTATTCGACGACTCGGGTAAATGCGTTGTTAACTCCACATGCACAGACGGATCCAAGAGGCCCAACACCACCGACTGTACCAAGTATGAGGTCTGCCGTAACGGAACTTGGGGACCAGCTGCCTGCAATCCCGAACAGTACTTCAATGGGACCGACTGCGTTACAGACAGTGGTGAATGCGTTGTTAACCCAACATGTAAGGAAGGCGATCTACGAAATGATACCTCCAATTGCGCTGGGTACCTCCAGTGCATGAATAACACCTGGGTGAAGCAACAATGTGCCAGTGGATACATGTACGATCCAATACTTCAAATTTGCGTATTCGACGACTTGGGTAAATGCGTTAACTCCACATGCACAGACGGATCCAAGAGGCCCAACACCACCGACTGTACCAAGTACGAGGTCTGCTGTAACGGAACTTGGGGACCAGCTGCCTGCAATCCCGAACAGTACTTCAATGGGACCGACTGCGTTACAGACAGTGGTGAATGCGTTGTTAACCCAACATGTAAGGAAGGCGATCTACGAAATGATACCTCCAATTGCGCTGGATACCTCCAGTGCATGAATAACACCTGGGTGAAGCAACAATGTGCCAGTGGATACATGTACGATCCAATACTTCAAATTTGCGTATTCGACGACTCGGGTAAATGCGTTGTTAACTCCACATGCACAGACGGATCCAAGAGGCCCAACACCACCGACTGTACCAAGTATGAGGTCTGCCGTAACGGAACTTGGGGACCAGCTGCCTGCAATCCCGAACAGTACTTCAATGGGACCGACTGCGTTACAGACAGTGGTGAATGCGTTGTTAACCCATCATGTAAGGAAGGCGAGCAAAAAGAAGATCCCTCAAATTGCGCTGGATACCTCCAGTGCGTAAGCAACACCTGGGTAAAGCAACAATGTGCCAGTGGCTTGTGGTATAACTCAACTAATCAAAAATGTGAAGTCGATGAAAAGGGTGTATGCATTCCTAAGACATGCGAAGGCGAATGTTGCGATAAACCCAACTCACTTTTTCCTGTCGCAAACAACTGTTCAGCATACATTAGTTGCAACAATGGCGTAAAGACGCAAATGAATTGCCCCAACAATTTGTACTTTGATGCACAGAGTCAGCTGTGTAATTACCCTTGGTTTGTGGATTGCACCGATGGCGCCCCACCACCCAGCGGTCCCACTGCAGGACCCTCTGGAACTGCTTGTGAGAGCAAAGGCCCTTGCGTCAACCAACGCGATGGCACCATGATTGCTGACTCCAATGTATGCAGTGGATCCTACGTGGTGTGCCAGTGTGAGTGTCCTATTGAATTGAAATGCTCGGGTACTCAGGTTTTCAATCAGGCATTGAGAACATGCGACTGGCCTCAAAAGTTTAATTGTACAACAAATTAATAAATCTATATGAATATCTGCATTAATATATATTATAGTATACTTCTTCTGGGTGTTTAATGTAGAATCTATTGGTAAACCAGTGCTTTCAAACAAATGAGTCTGGGTTAAGTTGTGGAAGACTACTAATTCTTTTACAAGCTGGCCTACTACTGATCTTGCAACGTGTTCCCCCTTTCCATACTCTATATCTAGTCCAGAAAATTGATTATCAGATATCTCCGGTGTTCATTATTTGATTGGACTGAATATCACAGCAAACATTCAATCAGAAATCAGTGATTGCTATGCCAGCTAAGAGAACATTTTCGTGAATTTTAGGAGGGAGAGGAGCTACCGAAAACACCGAAGAGATCTCGATGGGAGATCTCGGTGCTCATATCGACTTAGCTTTTCGCCGACTTAGCTTTTCGCCGTGATCAATAATATATAAACTTTATGGAATCTGCCACACCTCCTGTACACATAAATGTCAACGACCCAATCTTAATAGATCCTCTAAGGCTTCTTAATAAAACTATTATAATTCATTAGCTTCTTAAAAAATAAATTTCTCAATTTTCATTGCGAGTATATATAATTATAAATCGGTAAAAATAGAGTTACATAGTGTTCCGTTTCGGTTTACTCTTACGAGTCGTGTTTGAAGCTTTTCCCTTCGTTTTTTTATGGGTTACTTTATTTGGTACTTCGCAATTGGCAATCTTCGGATAATCACACCGCCTAGCCTCTGCATTGAAATGTAATCCAATAGGGCACTCCATAACCAAAAACATCATATTGCTGCAGAGCATAAATTTGCCGCAATCTTCCCGATGCGGCACCAGAGAATCTTGTTTTTCTTCGGAGCAGAGCCCAGCCGTTATGGCTGGTGTCTCCAATGGCTGTAGTTGAGTGCATTTGGCATCTATTGGGTTCATGCAAATATGTCGAGTGGGACTGAATTGTTGCTCGCCTAAACAGTGACGCAAGTGTGGAGTCTTCGACTTGCATACGTAATACTCAGTACAGGAACCTTCCTTTGCCAGTGTAACTCCATTCTTTTTGCCCACGCACAAATCTCCAAGAGCTGCACTAGTTACCCAACTCTTATTGGGTTTTATTGGTATTGGTTTCGGCTGCTTTGGTGGCAAAGCTATCACTGAAGGTCGCATAGGCTTAGGCGGCTCTTCAATTTCCTCCTCACTCTCATCATATTCCGACTGATCACTTTCCCAACCATCCACTTCATCCTCCTCGTCCTCCTCTAATATTTCGAAAGTACAGGGCACTTTGTCAGCATCATCGCACTGCAGTGTATCCAGGTTAAATCGACTGCTTTCATCGCAGGAGCCTACCACTGCTTTGCCATTATGGCAAATGTAGTATCCACGGCACGTGCCAAACATAGGGAATAGTACTCCATTCTTGCCGTCACACATAGATGTTTTAAACATGAAACCATCCTAGGAGAGCAAAGTATGTACTCCATTCACTTTATATTGTTTACATCGGTATTTTAATTGGGCTTTACCTTAAGTTGAGCAGCAGAGAAGTTATTTAGTGTCAGTAATATCCAAAAGACTGCCAGATACTTCATGTCTCCCATTACGTTCGAGTTCGTCAATAAACTGTATCACTGCGGCAACGGACCATCTGTTTTATAGGCTCAAATTTTCCACGAAATTTGCATGAAGTGCCAATATGTTAAATGTACAGACTCCGATAAATATCAGCATATCGGCAAGTGTCCCCTTGTCCCGTGACAAGTACTAGTGTACTCATGTATTTTTTACATATCACTAGCAGCGTTGACTGATAAGGCTTTCGCAGAACGTATGTGACATAAAGATGTGAATCGATTTAGTTTCTCAATGAATACTACCTGCAGAATTTAACAAATGCTTGTATACCGCGAAAACCCGATACAGTGGACTTTAGACCTTTCGTCCGTTAGAAGAAAGGGTTCGTAAAAAAGGAGTGAAGTGGTTCGAAAATGTAGACAAACTTCGTAGAAAAATTGGGGGTGTTCCGATTGCAGGAGTGTCCGCTAAGAGAGTTTTCACTATATACGGTATAAAAATGACTAAAGTAATACTCTAAGTGCAATTTTCTTTTTAAATTTGTGCAATTTGATATAAGCCTAAAAGCATGCTCTGAAAGTATGTATTATTCAACTCTGACTAAATATATGCAATGAAATATTGCCAATAAGGTCTTTACCCATACACTAAGACTAAGTGAGCAAAGACCACGCTATCCTGCGTGTAAGAAGAAAGAAATAAGGATATTCTACTTGCAAATATGTATTGAAATATTATCATGATTTACAAACCCACTGCGTTGATTCTGTTAAGTTTTCTCTAATCAAGAAAGTTGCGTTTAAATTGAAACTGTAGCGAAACCTTATCATTATGTATCCGTTAATATGAACAATGCTTTATCAACTGAAGTAGGCTAAGTTCAGATATGAAAGGCAAGAATTACCAATGAATTGACATTAGGCAATTCAGTTATTTCCGGAACGTGAGAGCATAAGCATTAAAACCATAAAACAACCAATTGAAAACTATAAAATAGTAGTGAAAATAAAGTATTTACAACTCTACAATGGCTGGTAATATTAAACTAGAAATAAATATTGTAGAAAAGACTAAATCCAATTGTTGCAGTTATAATATATTAACCTTGAGAACCTTTGCTTACCTTTGCTTATTTGTTCACGTGATTCTTTTGTCTTAAAGGTGTGATCAATCTGAGGAAAGTGCCACGGAAATTATTAAATTGAATCGAATGGGAATGCATTTCTGTCTCTCTACCATATTATCAAATGGTATGCTGGCAGACATGTAGCATTTCCGAAAGTTATGATACCTAAATATAATTAAGTGTTCAATAATAAATATAAAAATAGCAAGAATGCGTCAATCCAGACACTTCGACGAACAAATACCCTATTCGATAGGGTTAGGTTAGGTAGAGCCGAGTGGGATCGTGTCCCTCACCTAATGGTCCATTGTGATACCGGTTTGATTAGTACTCACGTGTTAGGTCTGTGTCGGTAGACTTGCCGACTTGAACATTTTAATTTAGGTTATTAAGTGGTATCCTTGATACCTCGTGTAGTGAGGCATACGTTGAGTTCCCTAAGTGCCTCATGCGCGCCGGGCATTCGCAAAGGATGTGTTGTAGTGTTTCTAGCTTTCCCTGCGTTAAGCACTTTCTGTCATTGACTGTTAGTCCCATTCTTTTCGTATGGATTCCTACCATGCAATGCCCTGTTAATAGGCCTGCTGCCAGCCTGCACTCCTTCTTCTGGGGTGATAAGAGATGTTTAGTTACATTGTGGTTTGGGGCCCTACACATAGCCTTCGCTACTCTGCAGCCTGCCGTGAATCTCCATCTGTTGTGCACCTCAGATGCTGCTTGATCCTCTAGTATTTTGTGGATTGCTCGTAGAGGGTGTGCACGTTCTCTGTGCGATTCTCAGATAGCGAAGCACCATTTTTTGCTATCTTGTCAGCCATCTCATTGCCCTCAATACCTTGGTAGCTAGGAACCCAATATATATATATATATATATATAATATATATTCGATATGTTACCTAATACATAAAATAAGATAAAATCAAAATAATTACTTGAATTTATAAATATAATAAATAAAGTAATAATAAATCAAATCACGATAAAAAGTATTTAATACATATAAAAAGTTAATAAAAAATTCCGGCCGCACACTAACAAATACTCACACATACCCGCAATCGCAAAGCCACACACATTCACGCTGCATTTTCTATTAGTGTACAACTCTTTTTATAATAATTTTGTTTCAAGTTAATAAATATGTTTAAATTTTATATAATTAGGTATAATAATAAAATAATATAAATTTCCCTACTTTAAAAAGCATGCAGACAGGTTGTGATTATTAAAATAAAATATAAAAAAAAACGTAAAAATACATATAAAAATAGTTCAAGCTTAGACAGCCATTATACCACTTTCATTGGGTATCAGATTCAACAAACAAATGGACATGCACTACTTGAGTGTATAAATAGCAACTGTGATAAAGATCTGCGTATCGATTTGATAAGAATGGAAGCTGTAGGCTACTTTGCTAATGAGACAGCGATGCGGCAAATATACAATATATTTTTGGCAAACTTATACAACCACAGTTCGCTCCCATATAAATACCCCTTGCGGCAACAAACACTCCACACAGTGCTGCCTAGCATTCGGAGAGAGCTTTCAATTATTTGCACATATTTCACTTCGACTAACCAACGGAAGCTATGCGCAACTTATATGGTAAAAGAAACTCCAGCAAAACGAAACACCAACGGATCACTTGAACTCTAACCCTCCCTCTGAATCTGTTCACAGCCTTGACTCTACTGCTTGTTGCAGCATCGGCCAGCAGTATCCTTGCTGCTGATGCCGATGGTTGGCAATTTGGACAGGTATTCTGTCGAGGTAATGCCAATGGCATTCGCGCTCTCGTACCTGGCAGCTGTTCCAAATATATCGAGTGCCAAAACGGTCAGCCCCAATTGATACAATGCCCCCAATTCTACGACTTCAAGGCAAGGTCCTGTGTATCCTATAATCCTGGCTGTACCGAGACTGTTGCCATTCAGCCCTTCGAAGCCAAGAGTGCCGACAGTCCATGCGTGACAACGCCTCCGCCTTGCGTCACCACTCCACCACCATGCACTGGCCAAGCCATTACCACATCAACTCCTCCATGCAATGGAAACGGTGGCACAACACCAGCTGGTCCAACTACACCTGCTGGGCCCACTACGCCTGCTGGACAAACTACACCTGCTGGACCCACTACGCCTGCTGGACAAACTACGCCTTGCAGTACGACGAGCTCAACTACGACAACAACCACTACAACTACTACCACAACTACTTCCACAACCACCACTACAACAACTACCACCACAACCACAACCACAACTACAACTACAACCACTACTACAACGACAACTACTACCACAACAACTACTACTACCACAACGACTACTACAACCACAACCACCACTACAACTACTACGACATCCACAACCACAACTACAACTACAACCACCACTACAACAACAACTACAACCACAACCACCACTACAACTACTACGACAACCACAACGTGCAGCACAACCACGTCAACGACAACGACCACAACAACCTCCACGACAACAACAACAACCACAACTACAACTACAACCACCACTACAACTACAACTACAACAACAACCACAACTACAACCACCACTACAACTACAACCACCACTACAACCACAACCACCACTACGACAACTACAACCACAACCACCACTACAACAACCACCACAACGTGCAGCACAACTACGACTTCTACAACAACGACAACCACAACAACCACTACAACGACTACCACCACCACCACTACTACCACAACAACCACTACTACGACGTCAACCACTACTACAACAACGACAACCACTACAACAACAACCACTACTACAACAACCACTACAACGACTACCACAACCACAACCACTACAACGACTACCACCACCACTACTACCACAACAACCACTACTACGACGACAAGCACTACTACAACAACGACAACCACTACAACAACAACGACAACCACTACTACAACAACCACAACGACAACTACTACAACAACAACCACTACTACGACAACTACAACGTGCAGCACAACTACAACATCAACAACAACCACAACAACAACCACGACGACTACTACAACCACAACAACAACTACAACTACCACCACGACGACAACAACGACTACAACATCGACTACAACAACAACTACAACTACCACCACGACGACAACAACGACTACAACATCGACTACAACAACAACTACAACTACCACCACGACGACAACAACGACTACGACAACAACTACAACAACATGTGGTACAACAACTACCTCAACAACTACCTCAACAACCACCACTACAACCACCACTACAACCACCACAACAACCACCACAACAACCACCACCACAACCACTACTACAAGCACTACTACAACGACTACTACAACCACAACCACAACCACCACTACAACAACCACAACCACCACTACAACCACCACTAGAACTACAACCACTACTACAACCACCACTACAACGTGCGGCACAACTACAGCATCGACAACAACCACAACGACAACTACGTCAACCACAACGACAACAACAACTTCCACTACGACGACTACTACAACCACAACAACTACTACAACGACAACTACCTCAACAACTACAACTACTACCACAACGACTACTACAACCACAACCACAACCACCACTACAACAACCACATCCACCACTACAACCACCACTACAACTACAACCACTACTACAATCACCACTACAACGTGCGGCACAACTACAGCATCGACAACAACCACAACGACTACTACATCAACCACAACCACAACTACAACAACCACCACGACGACTACTACCACAACAACTACTACAACGACTACTACTACCACAACTACTACTACAACCACAACCACCACTACACCGAAAACCACCACCTGTAGCACATCTACAACAACAACCACTACTACAAAGAGCACTACGGCGACAACCACCACCTGTAGCACATCTACAACGACAACCACCACTACAAAGAGCACTACGACGACAACCACCACCTGTAGCACAACTACAACAACATCCACTACCTGTAGCACAACTACATCAACATCCACCGCCTGCAGCTCAGATACAACAACAGCCACTACTTGCACCACAACAACCGATTGCGCCTCGACTACGCCTGCTTGCGAGGAAGTGACCACAGTGGCGCCTTGTGCCACATCGAATGTAGTGGCAAGCTCTGCCCAGGTCAACCGCCGTCCTCTTCGTGTACGTCCCGTGTATCGCCCAGTGGTGGAGACGATGCAACTGGTGAAAGAGTCCTCAAGTAGCGATGCAAAGATCCAGGTCGTATGTGTGGGTAAACCTGATGGTTTCCTAATGGCATCTCCAGAGCGATGCAATGACTACTATATCTGTCGCCACAACCGGGCACTGAAGGTCAGCTGTGGCGATAGATTCTTCAATGGCCAGAAGGGCATTTGCGATCTTCCCGAGAACACTGCATGTGTTCAATCCTAAAGACCAACGAAACGATAACGAGTATAATACTCGATACCAGGCAACACGACAATAGGCGATACGAAAATATGAGATGTGATGGATCCAGATAAAATTTAAGATTGAATTATGCTTCTATCAAATAAAACCAGCAATCGCCTACAAAAAGGCATATATATCAATCGTTCAACTGTATTTGAAATAGTAAAAGCATTTACGTTTAGGGAAATAGACCTATATCTATACCAAATATGCTTCCGCTAGTGCGCACTCTGTGTGTTTGTGTGTTCGCTAACAGTGCACTGCTTTAGTCAACTGCAGCGAACCTGTAATTCATAACTTATGAGTAAGCAGTAACTACTAACAGAAAGAGTAGATATTACTGTAAACCCTAATTAATATTAAACCTGATAGATCATCATCTTTGAAGGTAGTGGTCTACAATATCGTACTACACTCTATGCTACTGCTACTAATATCCATGAAAACCTAAATATCTTTTTCTATTTCAGGTGAGAAGTTGCTTATGGCGCCCATACTGCTACTTCTTATTAGCAACCTGCACTGCTTGTCCGCAAATGTGGTTTGCGAATATCTACCCGATGGCCACTACGAATACCCAAATCAATGTAATGCCTATGTATCATGTGTGAGCTCGAATGGAATGGTCAACTACTGCCCCAAATATACACTTTTCAATAAAATGTTGGAAATTTGTGACACACCCGAAGCAGTGGAATGCACCGGGCTTCTAACTATGGCAAGCAGTTCATCAGACTGCTTTAGTTTGGCTAACGGAACAATTTTAGCCTCTGATGAGCATTGCACACAGTTTAAAGTGTGCAGCAATCAGCAAGCAGTGTTGCATCAATGTCCCAACAGATTCAAATTTAATTCGATTTACCACATCTGTGACATTCCGGCAGATGTTGAATGCAGGACAGCAAGCAGTGCTAGCACTAGCACAGCAAGCAGTCCCACGCTGAAAGCAAGAACAACCAATGACTGCTTGAACCAGCCATTAGGTGCTACGTTTCCGCTGCAAACAGATTGTCATCAGTATATATACTGTCTGGGTAATGATCAGTATGTCATTGCAAAATGTCCGATGAATGGTTGGTATGATCCAAGAACTGGAACTTGTGGTGCCAATGCATCGCCCACTACTTGCCAGGAACATTTTGAGGAGACAGACAGTATCACAATGGCAACAGTGACTCCCGATCCGCTCTGTGCAGATCAAGAACAAGGCGTGTCCTATCCACTGGAGACGAACTGCAAGCAGTACATCATATGCTAGGGCAATGGACAGTCTGCCATAGTTAACTGCATCTATAATACATGGTATGATCCGGCCACAGGCATTTGTGGAGCCGATGTGTCGCCAACTGCTTGCCAAGAGCACACTACAACTACAGCTATGTCAACTACTACTCTATCGACTGTGCCGCCAAGCAGTCCAGATTTATGCGCTGATGGTAATGGCAAGCAGTATGTTTCCTATCCGAGTGACTGCAGCAAGTACATAGTGTGTGCTGAGCCTGTACCCATCGCATTTTACTGCACATCCGGCTATTACTTTAGCGAAAGTCTCCAGCAATGTGTTGACTGGCAGGAGAGTGAGTGTCGCAGCACCGCAATGCCACCGGCAGAGACAACACCCACACAGGAGGTGCCCACGATCTGCAGAAATGCCAATGGCAACACTTTGCCCTACCTTGAAAACTGTCAGTGGTACATACACTGCTTGAATGATGTCGTCTACATGATGGGCGTCTGCAACAATGATGCCTACTACGATCCATTGAGTGGCGGGTGCAGTGTGGATACCTCACCCACTGCTTGTCAAGATTACAACAACAACAGCACAACTGATGGGACAACTACTACTACTACTACTATTACTACTTCTCCCACTACTACTTCTTCTACTACTTCTTCTACTACTACCACTACTCTCACTACTAATTCTACAACGCCAACAACACCCCTCGATCCCTGCGCTGGAGTGCAATCGGGCAAACTGGTACCCTATCCCAATGATTGCACAAAATTCATAGAGTGCGTAGAACCCGAACCCCTGGTATACGACTGTGTAGTGGGACAGGAGTTCAGTGCACTGCTTGAGCGCTGCATGTCGCCTTGGGTGGCCAACTGCTCGTATGCAAGCAGTACAATGACACCCACGACTACGACTACAACAACACCCAAAGGTCTATGCGACGAGGTACCTACTAACGCCTTGGTGCCATACCCAAACAACTGTACCAAGTATATCGCATGTGCAGAACCGATTCCCATAGGCTACGATTGCCCCTATGGCGAGGCCTTCAGCCCCTTAGCACAAGCCTGCATGTCACCAGACTTGGCTAATTGTAATGCAAATGAATAAAGCTGAATAAAGTTTGAAGATATTCTATTAATCAGTTTAATAATAATTTTAATTTATTTGGAATGCGCTTAGACACAAATAGTAATAATATAGCGAAAATCATTATAATCACTTCTTTTCAAGCAGTAAACAGTCAGCTGCAGGCATGCCTTTACCACTTGCAAGCAGTGCAACACTACTTCCTTGAATACCAACAAGCAGTGCAGCAACCACAACAACAACTGCTTTAATTTATAGTTGCTTTTATTATCAATCAGCAAATGCATTTTACACATATTAAAATCAATAGAGTAACACCCTATGTCAGGCACCCTGTACTAGATATGCTGCAAATCTCATTCTTATAATCCCAGTTCAAATCGCCCGGGCAGGTGAGCACCGTTGGCATGGGACCACAGTGTATGAACTTGTGACAGTCTCCGGGATATGGCATATATTTTCTATCGCCTGCACTTTTACAGATATAAACCGGATCGATTGGCAGCTTAATTGGCTCAGTGATGGAGGCTGTGGGTGTTATGGAATTGGGAGTTGGCGGTGTGGCTGCTGTGGGCACAGTAGGCACAGTGGGTACACTTTGTTGCCAAGGTGGCAAAGTCACTATCCCAGCATCACAGCCTGCAAATTGTGGTAAATCACAGCGTTCAAGGCGTGCATTCCAGTGGTAGTAATCCGGACAGCGGAGTATACGGGTCTCATAGTAGCGTGTGCAATCACCTGGATAAGCAGTGTACTGCACTGTATACGTAGGCTCCGGATAAGTGTTGGGATTGTTGCAAGTCGAGTACTGCTTGAAATCACAGCGATAGGTCAGTGGACTCCAGTACAAGTTGTCTGGGCACTCATGCGCATAACCAAGTCCATTCAGGCAGGTGTAATATTTGCGACAATCGTTCGGATACGGCAGCATTACAGCATGATAGGGATCATCATACGCCGGACACTGACTTAGCAGAACGGGTGGCTCTGCCTGTGGCTCTGCCTGTGGCTGCTGCTTGACCAAGGTAGAGTATTACTACAACTGCTTTACTCTGAGTGTGTACAACTTACCAAGGCGCTAACTGCTTGGCCATAGCTGCTAGACACTGCCACAGCCACCACAAGCAGATAAATGTAAGCAGTGCACTTCATTATCAACAGAAAGCAGTGAAAGTACTCATTGCTCTTGCCGTGCACTAGGCGCTTTTATATTGTGACTTATCAAGCGAAAACTTGAGTACTTGGTCTGAATAAATATATAGAAGAAAACCTGATCGAGTGCTATTTAAATATGCATTTCAAAAACATATTTAATATGTGGAATAATCAAGGGATGTACCACAATAACTGCAAATATTATACGCGTAATCTCTTATAGATAATTTTAGTATTGTCGGCTTGAGAGTCTATAAAACCGACCTGCCCATCAACGGTGACTGCATTCCTAAACTGCGTCATAAGTAACTAGAATTTCATTGTACTTAAATTACATTAAATTCCATAAATCTTTCATTCACAGTGCAAATCTATTTGATTGTCGCGCTGGCTGTATTTGCTGTCCAAGCAGATGTCCAAGCAGTTGACACTACATACCTTCCATACCCTGGCGATTGCAATCAGTACTATGAGCTACGCACTCTAAACTGTCCTAAGGATTTCTACTGGAGTGATGAACTACAGCGATGTGAAAATGAGAAACTTGTCAGCTGTGCAACAACTGGTACTACGACACGGCCTGATCATGCCCAGAATCTGGAAGAGCTATGCAGGGGTCAGTTGGGCGCATTCATTCCATATCCGGGAGACTGTACTCATTTTATACAGTGCGATTATCTGCCGTTTGTCAAGACTTGTCCGCAATATCTGTATTGGAATTCTCAGCTACTAACCTGCGATAAAATGTGTGTGTAATACCCAAGATAAAAGAGTAAATCAGCTGAAATAAAACTACTAAATTGTATGCATAATCAAGCAGTCCAACTGCTTTACTTTCAAATTCATCGAGCTCTGTACACTGCTTTAATACTGCTTAGCTGCTTTTGCAGACACCCGGCAGGCAATTGGAGCTCTGCTTGTCGAATCCATAGCCATTGCCGCACTTGCCCTCATACAATTCCGACTGCATGCAGAAATAGAACTTGGAGCAGTCGCTGTGGGCAAAGTACATGTTGGCATTGGCAGGATTTTGGCAATCCGGTTTGGTTTGGCTGCCACAGGTTTGATGCGGATCCGCCACACAGGCTTCGCTTAGTTCGCTGTAGAACTGGCCATATGGACAGCTAGACTTCACGAGCTTCTTATTTACACAAATATAGTATTCATTGCACTTTTCGGCTGCATAGGTATTAATTAGTGCATCAGGATCATTGGGACAAAGACCCTCGGCGGACATGCAGCTGGCCAGGGCGGGTGAGACACACTGCTGCTGTGAGCGTGCGTAGTGTTGGCCATTGGGACAGGCGACATAAACCGGATCACCTGCGCCCACACAAATCCAGAAATGACCACAATCCTTGGCGGGTATTTTCTCAATGGTGTTCAAGGTATTGCAGTAGGTTTTTGCCAAATCAAAATCGGGTATACTGCTTGTTATTTGACCGCAGGCGTTCGCATTGCACTGCTTTAGTATAGCATCGAAGCAGTCGGTAGTACTGGCACAGCTGCGCACCTGAGCTTGCTCATTGGCACACACTATGAACTGATTGGTGTCCGTTGGGTGGGGCACCACATCATATTGCACCCCTCGACATTGCTGTAAACCAAGCAGACGAATTAGGATACTGCTTGATATTTAAAATGCAACTTGTGCACTGCTTTACCTCGTTATAAGTTTGTGCACTGCTTGCAGTGATGGCCAGTAATAGAGCTAGTATAAATGAACAGTTTAGTCAGTGAATTATTATAGAGAAAAGTTAAACTCACTAAACACTTGCAGCTTCATTGTTGTTAATAATAAATTTCAAATTTCCTTCTGCTTGCCATTTATACCTTGTCAGCACGTCGAATTTACTTATATCTGTGTTGCTTTAAACATTCTTAATTACATTGTCATAAATTCGATATCTTTTGGCATGTTTCTAGCGAAAAGTACAACACGCTTTAGATAATGAGTGATGCTTGTGCTTCAACTTAAACTCTGTGTACAAGCACTTATGCTACTAAATGTAAACAAGCCATAAATGGGAGTAGCTAGTAGAGCATTTCGTATTGCATACTTTCAGGCAGTTGTAGAAATTTCATTCAACACTTGAAAAAAATACCCAGGCAGTAATTGCAATCTTATGCAAATCTTGTACATTTGATAAGATAGTTATATGTTTGTTCGGCATGTAATAAATTAATTAGTTACTGATAGTGCTACGCGATCGATGTGATATAAATATAACTCGCATGGCCTGCTGCTGTAGTAGTTAGTACTGACCCAAAGGCTGAGCGATGAAAAGTGAGTATTACAAGCAGTGCAGTTATCTCAATACCTATGCTAGTACAAGGAAAATATGCATCTTTCTTGTAGTAGTCTGCCTGAATTTATTAATCCTCGGATTGGTGCTCCTGTGCGCTCCTGTGCCGCTAGATGGCAGACAGTGTGTAAAGCCTACCTCTACCACAACCACTGCATTGCCGACCACAACAACAAGCAGTACCACGGCAAAGCCAAGCAGTACCACCACCCACTTAACGACAGATGCTCCTGATGTGACAACAGAACCGCCACTGCTTTCAAGCAGTGCAGTTCCAGATAGTGCACCTCCAGAGAGTGCAGCGCAAACAGCATCGGCAACATCAAGCAGTGCAACAACGACTACCATTGCAACTCGAACCTCAACGGAAGCGTATGTGAGTGCGGATATAATGTGTAAGAATCATCCAGGCATGGAGTATCTGCCGCACCCGTACGACTGTCATCAGTACATTCAATGCGCCGCAGGCCTGAGCTACATCAAAGCCTGTGCAGGTAATCTCTTCTGGAACTCCAGGAGCAACACCTGCGATTCGAACTGTGCTTGAATTGACTCAATAAATAAAGCATTATGTGAAGCATTAGTTGATGTTCTTTTAGTGAACAGGAAGTAGCATTACTATTATCAAATTATTCACTCAATTCGAGGCGTCATTCATAATGAAGGGGAGTGGCTTCAGTAGATACGAGTGACTGGCGTCTAGTGTTCCCGGAATTCACTGCAAATGTATCGAACTCAATTAAGAATACTTGCTATTCGCATGTACTGCTGATAACTAACATAACTACAACCATGTCGATCTCGATCTGATCGAACTGATAAGCGATACATATCAATGTAACATATTACTCGATGATATGTATATAAAGGCTGCAAATTTTTGGTAATTGTGCGGAGTACAACTAAAGCAATAGCCGTGGAATATTAGTGCTACACCTACAATAATGAAAGGTCAGTGAAACACAGGACTAGCCCACAGGACTACACTATATTCACTATATTCATTCACTCATTCGCTACTCCATCCTTACAGTTACTCTGCTTACTGTGGTAACACTCACCGCAGTGGCATCCCTTGTCGGAGCTGCCGATCCTGAATGCCTCTACCGCAAACTCAGGGGCCTCACGCCCCACTGGCCCAATCCCACCAGCTGTGGCAAGTACTATCGCTGCACCTCCAAGAACACGGTGCGTCCGATGGACTGTCCCGCTGGCAAGGAGTACAATTCCAAGACGGGCAAATGCTCCACAGCCGGACGTGGCCTGTGCAAGCTCAGCCTGGCTGCTCCACTGGCAGACGTAAGTGAAACCTAATCATTAGAGCCTGTACTTTGAAATAGTACAAAAGGGTATATTAAGTTTGTGCAAATGACAGTCAAAAGAAGGCGTGACAGACCCCACAAAGTAGATATAGTCTTTATCAGGACGACGAGCTGAGGCGCGCAGTCACCTATGTATAAGTGTATATGTGTATGTATATGCTGCTGCTAGCGACTACAGTGTCTCCTATTGTCTGTTGCGTCCGACTGTAGCTTGCCGGGCTTTTTTTCTGTGTAGTATATACCTCACTGCATCTCTCTCTCTCTCCTTTAGGCCACCAATGTCTGCGCGGATGAGGTGAGCAGCGTCAATCTGGCCAAGCCTGGCTACTGCGGCGAGTACTTCCAGTGCGACCAGAAGGTGGCCTATCCCGAGAAGTGTACACTGGGCAACATGTTCGATGCCACCACGGGTGTCTGTGTCCCAGATCCCGATGACGAGTGCTGGCAGAATCTCTGTGTGAACCAACCGATTGGCTCCTATCTGCCGGTCAACAGCTCCGCCTGTACCGACTTCTACATCTGCACCAACGAAAAGCAGACCTTGCCACAGACCTGCCCCAGTGGCAGTTACTTCGACACAGTCATGGAGGCATGCATGGTGGACACTGACAATGCCTGCTGGGAGAACTACTGCATTGGCGAACCGGATGGCTTGATGAAGACCAATGAGGAGAACTGCACCGTCTTCTATGTATGCGTGGATGAGAAACCCATACAGCAAGAGTGTCCTGCGGGCAGCTACTTCAATGCGACGGAACTGTACTGCGAGCCAGGCATCTGTCCGGATAAGAACCCTACGACTACGACCACCACAAGCACACCCGAAGAGGGCTGTGACTGTGCGGGTGGAGTGAAGAACAACGAACTGAGCGAAGATAAGGACAACTGCCGCATGTACTTCATGTGCAAGGATGGGGAGCTAGTGCCCGGGGATTGCCAGTACGGCAACTGGTTTAATCCCAACATGAGTGCCTGTATGCCGGATACGGAGAAGACTTGCCTGGAGAGCTGGCTGCCGGACTGTGTGAATGGTGAGGTGGCCGTGGATGTGGATCCCTGCCAGCCCTACTACGTCTGCTGTGATGGCACATGGCAAGCGCAGAGCTGCGAGGATGGCTACTACTACGACATCGAGTGTAAACAGTGTGTGAAGGATGTGAACGACATCTGCTCAGGCGGGACAGGGTATCCGACCGAGAGCCCTGCCGATTGCACCGAAGGAACGACCAGAATAGTGGAGAAGAGTTGCTATTTGTACCAGGTCTGCGTCGGTGGCCAATGGCAAGCCGAGCTGGCCTGTCCTATAGGCAACTACTTCGATGTCAACCTGGGTATCTGCCAATCGGATACCGAAGGGAACTGTACCCAGAATGCCTCCCCTGAAACAAAGCGCAGTCGCCGCAGTGTGGATGAGCTCGCGGAGCCAGAGTGCACTGAAGAGGGTGCCCTCACATCGTCCCTGACGGACTGCAGCATGTACCAGATCTGCCAGAACCAACAGCTGGTCGATGGCTCCTGTGGGGTTGGCAACATCTTCGACAACTGCACCAATGCCTGCATGCCGGATACCACCAACAGCTGCTGGCTCTGCCGCAACCGTGTGAATGGCCTAATCATAGCCAATCCCGATGACTGCACCTCGTACTACACCTGTGCCAATGGCATCGCTGTGCCCAGCACCTGCGGCACAGCGGAGTACTTCAATGGCCAGGCAGTGTGCCATCGATGTGACTGCCGCCTGCAACAATCCCTGCAGCAGCTGCGGCACGGGCAACGCCTCACATCCCATCTGCTCCCAGTACTATCAGTGCACGGATGGCGTGGCTCAGGTCATGAGCTGTCCAGCTGGCCAGGGCTTCGATCCAACGGCCAGCAGTTGCTCTTCGGCTTGTGACTGCAATGCTGCACTCTGTGCTACTGCCACAGATGGTGTCACCTATTCCGTGTCCTGGGACCAGACCAAGTTCTATGTCTGCATCAACAGTGTGCCAGAGCTTAGATCCTGTCCAGATAGCAAGATCTACAACGCCACACTGGGCGCTTGCGAGACGCAACCAAGCGTAAGTACTACACTATATACTATATACTATATTCCTCTATTCAATCAATCACTCAATCAATCAATCAATCAATCAATCAATCAAATTGTAGTGCGCCTGTGACCAATCCTCATGCACTAGCAATACGCTCTATGAGACCTCTGCCACACTGAATGGCGACAATAGCAGCTTCTGCCTTTGCCTCGACGATGGCGCCTACATCAAATCCTGTCCCACGGGGAGATACTACAATGAAACGGAGGGAGCCTGCCTATTCGTAAGTAGAGATTTCGATATACAAGATAATTTAGCAGACTTTTGGGGTGCTAAGAATATTCATAATGTATGAAAAGTTCAATTCTTTTAGCACCCCCAAAAGTATGCAATAGAAAATTATAATAAATGATAGAATAGATAATAGATGGGCACGAAATTTTAACTGGGAAGTAATATCATTAGGTGTTTATAACACAGACATACAAAAAATAAGAGTTAGTTGGTTTTTGCGTGCATTTTGTACTTGTAAGAGATAGAACGGAAAGAGCAGCATCTGCTCTGAGAGCATTGGCAAGCCCTTTGCTGGAATATCTTATTATTGACACTTATATTGACAACTCTCTTTTCAGACTGGACCCTGCGATCCACAGGGCTGTGTGGGCAAGGCGGAGTACACGCCCAACGTTAACTATGATGATAAGAACAGTTTCTGCCTGTGCCGTGCTGAAGAACCTATACCCGTGCCCTGTCCCATTGGCTACACATTCAACACCGAACTGATGCTGTGCGTTGTGGCGCCCATACCAGATGTAGGTGATGCCATTTGCTAATCTTCAGCTCTGATTATGAAGTCCCCTTCCCTTTACAGTCACGTTGCTGTAGCAGCTACTGCTTGAACCAACAGAATCTGACCACATTCCCGGCGCTGTCAACGGACACTGGCTTCTGCATGTGCGTGGATGAGGTGCCCACCTTCCACGACTGTCCGGTGAATAAGACCTACGACGCGACATTCGGAGCGTGTATCGAATCCTATGTGAGTGAGCTCTGTATTTGATGATGGGTAAATACCTTACAGTCTTTCTTTCCATCAGAGTTGCGAGTGCAATGAGTGCGGTTCCACTTCATGCTATGATGGAGTTGATTACGAGGTATTCCCAGTCCCAAGTGGCAGTACCGATGCCTTCTGCTACTGCCTAGACTTCTGTCCAGTGTATCGCCTGTGCCCCAATAATGGCACATTCAACGAGACGCTGGGAGTCTGTGAGGCACCACAGGTAAGCAGAGAGAGAGAGAGAGAGAGTTTTAGTTATAGAAATATTCCAAGGTAATAAATGTATTCCCTTTGGCAGATGTGTAGCATCGACACTTGTGCCACCCAGGAGGAGTACTTGCCTTATGAGGCGGAGAATGGCAACCTCGATGGCTTCTGCTACTGCTTCGATGGCATGCCCAACTATAGAGACTGCCCCACTGGCACACAGTTCAGCAGTGACGATGGCGTCTGTTTGGAACCTGGGGTAAAACAGCAGATCATACACCACCTTCACTTAGACTAACCCATTCCACTCAATAGGAGGACACTAGCTGCAAGTGCGACGCATCGCAGTGCAGTTGCCTGGAGGAGTACGTACCCTTCCCGGCTATAAACGATGAGACTGGCTTCTGCTACTGCAAGAATGGCAATGCCTACTACGACTCCTGTCCCAATAACAAGATATTCAACACCAGCGCCGCTGCCTGTGTGGTAGCTGAGGTAGGTAGCACTGCTTGCCGCACTGCTTGCAACAATACTAAGCAGTTCTCTCTTGATGCAGGCACCCTGTTCAGTGTGTGAGGTCGGCAAGTGTGCTTCGCTGACTACGGACAGCACCTATGCCGCACTGAACACCACCTACGGCTTCTGCCTGTGCACCGACGGTGTTGCCATCTATGAGGCATGCCCCACCAACAAGCAGTACGATGCCAACTACGGTGCCTGCTTGAACACCACCACCACCTCCAGTGCCTCCTCCGAGGCCACCACGACGCAGTTCACTTGTGATGCCACCCAATGTCTCAATGTCTCTCTCCGGACAGCGTCGCACACTTTTGCAGCCAGGGAGACAGTGAATGGATTCTGCGTGTGTGGAACCGACGGCACTGCCACCTATCAGGGCTGTGCCGATGAGCATGCCTATGATGCGGAGCTGAATCTCTGTGTGCTGGAAGCCTGTGATCCCCAGATGTGTCGCACACGCACCAAGTTCGAGGCCTACGCGGCGAAGAATACAAGCAGAGGTTTCTGCTTCTGCGACATCATTCCCACCTATCACCACTGCGACGCGGGACATCTCTTCGATATCATCCAGGGCGCATGTGTGTTAAGGCTATCGGACATACTGGCGGCCTGTGATCCACGCCAGTGCGAAGCTCGCGCCGAGTTCGAGTCATTTGCTGCCAAGAATACGACTCAGGGTTTCTGCTCCTGCAACAGTAAACTGACTGAGCGGGTCAGCTATCACAAGTGCTCCAACGACATGGTCTATGATCAGTCACTGGCCGTTTGCATGACCCGGGAGCACACCTTACAGAAGAGATCTGTGGCAGAGCCAGAGGAAAAAGTAAGATCACTTTCGTTTCTTAAGAAATTCTTTCAGAAAATTGCATAAATCCTCTGTCATGCGACCATACGCTCTCCTCCAATGGCCTGTAACCACGTCGATCTATCTACCTACACACATATATACACATACTATACTATACTCTATACCACATAATCTTACTTGTATTATTACGCTTTGTTATTTGTGAGTTACGATTATTATTGAGAAATTCCGCTTGCTCCAATTTTATATATGCTAATCCAAATATATACATACACATATATTATATACATATATGTTTAATCATATAAGGCTTACTGTCTTTTATTTAAGTGCTTGCTAAGTACTCTCTCATGCACAACCAGACACACCGTGCACTGCAGTCAAGCAGTAGCAAGCAGTGCTAGAAATGCCTAGCAAGCTATACTATAGTCTTGCAAAAAGTTGATGATTTTGGCATAAAAATAATTGCCTTTCTTTCGAATTGACATAATTTTATAATTCAGAATACTTAAAACAACCTGAAAAGTATTTTTAAACATTTTTACGAGCTATTTTTAGCATTTTTCTATCACTAAAACTGCAACTCCGCAAAATACTACATCAACCATACTGCAAGCAGTACTTTGATCAAGCAGTTAAGCTTTTCTTAACTTTCAAAATATGAAGAAGCAAGTATACTGCACTCAAGCAGTTTCATACAGTGCATAGAGCAAGTAGAACCTTGGTAATCTACTGCTTCAACTACTTGTATGCAGTGCCAAGCAGAGTCTTTTGCAATACCACATAGATAGTTTGTAGCAAGCAGTGCAGACAGCATTACCTTACTCTAACTATTATACCAGACTATTAACAACTTTATATTTCTTTCAGTTCAGCTGCGAAATAAACCAGAAGCGCTCAATACCCGCCAACTGCTCACAATATGAGATTTGTCTGGACGGCAGCTGGCGTCGACGCACTTGCCCCGAGTTGCGCTACTACAATCCGGAGCAACAACGCTGCCTAGAACCACGCGATGACATGGTCTGCAGCTATGCACGAGTACCAGGGCTACCATTATGTAATGCTCAAAGTGAAACCGAAACCATACCAAGCAGTAGAGGGGAAGGCAAGGGCAACTGCCAGCAATACTTCCGTTGTGCTGCGGGCAAATGGCGTCTGCGCACGTGCCCCAAGCGACACTACTATGCAACGCAATTGGGCAGCTGTTTGGCACTACCCGACATCGACTTGGAAGACATTTGTGATTGGGTAAATCGCAATGCAAGCAGTCGAAACTGTGAACAGTTGTCGGTACGGCCCGTGGCAAGCAGTTGTCTGACATTCTTGATGTGCCTGGAGAACGACTGGTGGCTGCAGCAGTGTCCACGCGGCATGTACTTCAGTCGCGAGCACAACTACTGCTTGCCCAATGATGCCAAGCAGTGTGTACTGAATGTAAGTGCAGCTTGTGTGCATGGACAAACGCAAGCAGTTGCCGGCAGTTGCCGCAGCTACGAGTTGTGTGTCGAGGGGCAATGGTTGAACAGAAGCTGCAAGCAGTTCGAACAGTTTGAACCACAAGTAGGTTGCGTGCCAAAGAGTGGCCATTGTCAGGGCAACGGACTGCGACGCACCTGCCGTACAGGTGAAGTGCAAGCAGTGCCCGAAGCGGAGAACTGCACACAGAACTTTTACCACTGTCAATCACAAGTATGGCAACTTGGCAGTTGCCTGCGTGGCTATAGCTTTGCCAGCGATCTCAACAAGTGTCAATCGCTAGAGAAATGTCAAGCAGTTCAAGCAGTGCCCACTGACAACAGCTGTGTTGGCCGAGCAGATGGACACAGCGTACCACATCCGGATGACTGTACTAGCTTCTATCTTTGCGTACAGCAGCAACCCTCTTATCTACAGTATTGCGGCAATGGCAGTTACTTTGATGCGCTTGTAGGCTACTGTCGTCCCAACAATGGCAGCTGCCAGCCGAGTCAAGCAGTGTGCGCCAATGTGAGTGCAGGTGCACTGCTTCCACACAGCCAGAACTGTCGTGCGTACTACAATTGCAGCATCTCCAAGCTGCTCTACTGCCCCGAACAGCAGTACTTTGACACGGCGTACAAGCAGTGTCGTTTGGATCAAGGTCAATGCAACAGCAAACTCAGTATAATGTCTGAGCCGAAGACAAACTTTACGCTATGCAAGGGACGTACACATGGCACTGCTTTCCCCCACAATCTCTACTGCAATCTGTACTATGTGTGCGTGCGTGGTCTGGCCATACTGACGCAGTGTGATGACAATATGAGCTACAGTGCGGAGCTAGAACGCTGCGAGTTGCAAGCAGCGCAAGCAGTGTCCTGTCAACTCGGTCAGCTGAATGAGACTGCAGAGGTGCAAGCAGTGCACAGCTGTGAGAGTCTGCAGGATGGCAGCTACGTGGCCGACTATCGTGACTGCACCAAGTACTACATCTGCGCTGGTGGCTTGGCCTTAATGCAGCGCTGTTCACTCGGTACATATTTCGATGCAGAGCAACTGCTTTGCCAGCAGCACGATGGCATCTGTCCGTATGCAAGCAGTGCAAATGAAACAATAGCCACCCAGTCCATGGACATCATGCCGCCCAATCCAGAGCAGTGCGAGGGCAAACACGGTTATATACTACCGGATACGGCAAATTGCAACAACTTTTACGTTTGCATCTCTAACAAATTGCGTGGCGAACGCTGTAATGCCGGCTACTTCTTCAATGCCACATTGCAGCAGTGTCAAGCAGTGGAGGTGGAAGTCAGCTCAGACGTTGAGTGGGCAGTAAGGCAGTCTCCACTGCTTGCCAAATCAACTGCTTGCAGCGATGCACCCACTGACTTTGCCACACTATGCGAACTCATACCCAAGGGCAGTTCCGTTGCAGAACCAGGTGACTGTCGCCGCTACATCAGCTGCGAGGAGCATGAGCCCATCTCACAACGCTGTCGCAACGGCGAGAGCTATGACAACCTGTTGGGAATTTGCCGGCAGAATGATGGCACCTGCTTGATGGAGAATGGCGAAAGAGTTGGAGTTTGTAATGGCAAACATGGCCAATTGGCACGGGATACAAAGAACTGCCGTGGCTACTTTGTGTGTGTGCATGGCCAGAAGATTGAGGCGGAGTGCGAGGCGGGCTACTACTTTAGCAAGTCAACAAACACTTGTGAACTGGACACATTCAAGCAGTGCGAGAGCAATGGCAGTAGCAGCAATTCCAGTGAAATCATGTAACATAGTAGTGCAAGCAGTGCAAGCAGTGAAAAGCAGTTTATATTTGAACTTCGAAATTTAAATTGAATTTGAATTTCGAAATTCAAATTGAGTTTGAATTTAAATTTCAATTGCATACTTTTGGGATGCTAGAAAATAGCGAACTCATATGGTAAGTTGAATTCCTTGAGCAGCCCAAAAGTATGCAATTCAAATTTATATAGTTTTATATACTACTTTCATATACTATTCTCTGGCATAACTCTGGTGTTTATAGGACGATTCTAACCAATTTTGCAGCATAGTTTTATCAAAATATCATCTTTAGCTGTGTTTAATTTCATAATTATAGCTGCCAATTAACAGCTCTAAGTACGCTAATAACTTTTGCAAGGAAAGTGGCAAACCACTTGACCATTTTCTTCTATACATTCGGTGTTGGGTTCAATAAAAACTACCATTACGTCCTGTAATAAGTATATTAATGTGTTATATTATGGCCCATTGACTCATCAAACAGCTGTAATACTCGACAATTGAATGACGTACATGCGATACGCGTAAATCACAATCGAAATAGCCTTATAATAATAGCCATTTATTTATTTAGCCTATATTTAGACTCAAGAAACCCCCATAGAGCTGAGCTGGCGTTGTACTAGTAACGTCACTGTTACCTCATAATAATAGATTACATAAAATACGATTTTAAATTCCATACTACAAGCCATTGACAGTGGTAAGTGGTATCAAAAAGTTTCCTTTAGAGCCTATTAGGCCACGCGTTAGCACCCGTCGTAGTAGTAAAAGTTGATGGGAGTGCAACATATGAAAATGAACTACTTTGATTATCTATTAGATACTCGCACTTACAACTTTTACGTGCTACATGCTACGTGCTACGTTCTACATGTGGCACTTGCGTCAGCAGCATGAGGCATGTGGTGGCCTTTTCGAGACAATCGGAAAATAGAGGACAGGACAGTTATAAGCCGAGTCCCACAACCAGAGCAGATACCTGTTCATTCGCTCGCGAGTGCTTGAACAAATCGGTCAATATCCTGTGAGTGTTAACAACTTGGAATGGACACGCGACGCGAACAAGTAGTATAACAAGTGCCGGAAATCAGAGCTAAGGCTTGAAAGTACTATATCAATACTATATAGAACAAAGTTAGCTAGAAGAGCAACAGTTCAGAGTAATACCAGAGAATTCCTGTAAATAAAAAAGGCAATCAAACTATACAAAATCAACTACAGATCCTATATAAAATATAATAATAAGATATACATTTTCGAAAATTAAATCCAAATAAAAATCATAACTGCAGCTCAATCAATAATCGATTATTAACATATAGAACTTGAAAAAAATGAAACTGAAAATGGAATTCAGCCTGGGAATGGGAATGAAAATGAAAAGGACAACATCGAATCAATAAACCTTCAATTGCTGTGATTGCCACCAATGGCATGGGACTTTGCACAACTGACAACTAACCCACCCACAACCGCCCCCCAACCACAACCAGAGAAGTACTACAACAACAACACTGGATACTAGAACTAGGTATAACCAACTACTTCCACAAGTGCCTCGATGCCCTATTTAAATCTGTAGAATTGGGTCGAAAAGCGGGTGGAAAATACATATACTATTACCAATTTTTTCTATCTTTCATTTGAGCCCAATTGATAATATTCAATGAGCCAGAGTTCTGACTCTGACTCTGACATTGTATGGAAATTTGATGCACCTTTCACATTTACAAGCCACGAGCCAAACGGCACACACAAGTGGCAGTTAGCTAAGCAACAAGTTTATTTATTTAACATTTATCGATCCAATGAGAACTAACGATATGGATATAGACACATATGTATGCCACTACTATACTAGTCTGTATGGAGTCATTAGAGATTCAGTTGTAAATGCCACAAACCCATGCGTGAGCGGAACCCATTCAATGACACACACAGTGACATGAGTGTGCGTGTGTGTGAGTGTGTGTGTGCATGTGTGTGACTGTCTTGCTATAAATACAATGTTTAAATATATAACACGTCTGGCAAACAGCGTCAATTAATTTGCTCAATTAACAAAACGTGACTGAGACAAGTGCGTCTTCATCTATAATGACACGGAGTGTAGTCCTAGTATCCTAGTCTACTAGTCTCCTAGTTAGTTCGTCTATTCCTAAATGTACATTCAGTGCAACTGAATACTTTAGTATGCATGTTCATAACAATTTACGACATTATCTGATCATCGGCTGTCCTTCCGCTAGATAACATGATTACATGGCGTACATGGTGAATCTACTACTAAGTGGAACTTTACATGGCTTTATTTACTTTTATTTTTATCGATTTAGGTCACCATAAAATGTAGCTAATGAGTACAGCTAAGGTTGTTTATTTATGTTAACATAATATTTAACATATCGTTTAAACAGTGGTTATCTGTTAAGAGTACAGCTTAGGCAGCTATGTATGTTAACATAACAATTCACATAACAGTTCTATGTTAGCTATCGGTTAACAGTAACAAGATTATTCCGCCTGTAACAGTAACAGTTTTATGTTAGCTATTGTTTAACAGTAGAGCTAAGGCTGCTCTTGTATGTTAACATAACATTTAACATAACAGTTTTATATTAACTATCGTTTAACAGTACAAGATTATTCTCCTGGTAACAGTAACAGTTTTATGTTAGCTATTGTTTAACAGTACAGCTAAGAAAGTTAATTTATGTTAACATAACATTTAACATAACAGTTTTATGTTAGCTATCGCTTAACGGTACAGCTAAGGCTGTTCAGTTATGATAGCATAACATTTAACATAACAGTTTTATGTTAACTATTGTCTAACAGTACAGCTAAGGCTGCTCATCTATGTTAACATAACATTTAACATAACAGTTTTATGTTAGCTATCGCTTAACAGTAACAAGCTTATTTGCGCCTGAACTGAAACTCAAAACAGTTTTAATTAAAAATGTATCTGTTTATTCCCTTTTAAAACTAAGTATATCTAGTGTGAAAATGAACATTGTTTTACTGTATTTTATTGAGAATATTTTGTAAATATATTTTAAAGAATAAAAGCAAAACTGCAAACTGGAATAGGGCATAGGATGTATATGATAAATGTTAAGGTTCCATTTCCTCTCTTCAGCAACATTCGATAGGAATTCAGTGGCAGTAGAATTCCCGTAATACTAGAACACTCAAGTTCTTCTGTGGCACAACATTTATTAGTAATTGTTTTCATGTATTTGCCTTGCTTTCTGTTAATAAACACCACTACTACCACTATGGTAATTGGTGGTACTAGCAAAGCATTCTTAGAGGTCGCTCCACTTTCAAGCAACGCCGTAGGGACAAATTTAAATGCATATTTAATTGTGGGTACGGCGACAGCTGTCTGTGACCCATCCCCATCCCCATCCCACTAAATTGTAGGTCAAATTAAAAAGTAACAAACACAATAAACATATAGAGGAACGTATTCCCCTGGCATTATCTAATCGTATACAATTACATAGAATTTCGTAGCGAGAAACCCAAACAAAACTAAACAAAAAAGATGAGTAGTCCCGGGGAGCGACACGAGGCCAAATCTGATATATTTCAAATACGAATCGATAGTGTGGAGGATGAGAGCACGGCACCCATAACAGAGGCTAGTTCTCGTGAGGATCTCATTGGCAGTGCCGCCCGCGAGAACGATCATAGAGTGGAACAGTCGGCCTTTCAGTTTCCCAGTAAGTGCTCCAGTGATAACCAAGTAGATTCTATATAATGAAGGTAATTCCATAGGATTTCTCTCTGTGCCTGCGCTGCGCAACTCACTGCAGAGCTCCAAGCACACGTCACGCCGTCAGGTGGTCTCGAGTCCGGCTAAGAGTGAGCGAATGATACGAAGCAACAATCAATCCAAGTTGCGCACCCGAAGACTCAGCCAGGACAGTGGCATTGTGGCTGGACGACTAGTGGGTTATAGTGTAAGTCTTGACTCATCAACTACCTCTACTTGAAACTACATCCAACGCATTCCACAGGAAAGCCCACTGAATGAACTGGACCTACATCTACAGCCCATGCAGCCTCGCATCACTGCCGATAACATAATCTTCAGCTTTCTGGAGGCCGAGCGACATCCGGAAGGCCTAATACCTGCGGATAAGGAAACTGGCAGCAGCCCCATGTCCATTACGCCCAAGCCTCACATAGAACTCAATGCGTCTTATGGACATTCAGCAGCTTATACGGAAAAGTGGCTAAACTCCTCCATGATGCGGGGCAGCAATGGCACCATATACCAGAAGAGCAACTCCATGACAGTGCCGCTGCCCACACACCTGGAGACCGAGTCAGCTGAGCCGAGTCCCACACAGGCCTTTGGACCACGTGTGGGCACCAATGATGAGGATATACCGGGTACGGCTATGCGACGAACGCTTGGCCTTAATCTAAGCCCAGTTCTAGCTGGACGTAAATCAACAGCAGAGGATAAAATCCATCAGTCCTATGAGAACATAGAGTCCTCTCACTCAAATGTACTGAACGATCAGTTTGGCTATAGACAGTTGATACCGACGGATCGAAAGGCATCCACCGGGGAGAACAGCAGCAATGCCGGCAGCTACATGAGCAGCCGCAAGGCCAGCAAGAGCAGCAGCTTCAACGGAGAGGGCAGCGATGAGCGGCGTGTGAGTAAACAGGATCGTGAGGGACTCGATCCGGAATCGCTCATGTTCCGCGATGGACGACGTAAGGTGGACATGGTGCTGGCTTGGGAAGAGGAGGATCTGGGCGTTATGACAGAATCAGAGGCAAGACGACGCGACATACGACGTTGCTTCATGGAGAATCTGGTCAAGGAGGGACTCGAGGTGGAACTGGAGGATAAGTCGCAGTCCTTCAATGAGAAGACATTCTTTTTGAAAATCCATCTGCCCTGGCGACTGGAAACGCGTCTGGCCGAGGTGATGAACTTGAAACTACCCATCAAACGATTCATCACCATATCCGTGAAGCCTTCATGGGTGAGTAGAGAGTAGAGATTAGAGAGTAAATTAATGACATTACATTCCGCTCTTCCTAAACAGAATGAGGAGAATGTGGTCATGCGAAATGTACAGTACTGGAAGGACGTGTGGCAACGTCTAACCAAGAAGATACAACTAGACCACAGCCTGCTCGAGGGCGAGACTACGTTCAAGGCAGCCACAGCCAATGGCAATCCGGAGGAACAGTAATTTAGTCCAACTATCTCACAGAAATATAAAAATAATATAATATAATACTCTACAGATTCATTGTGAAGGATCGTGCCACGGCGTATACGAGTGCCCAGCGCTCTCTGATGGTGATGCAGGTGCTCATACGCACGCCATACGATGAGAGCGATCGCATGGGCATAAGGAGATTACTAAATGATGGCACTTACCTGGGCTGTTTTCCACTGCACGAAGGTCGCTTCGATCGTCCGCATTCGAGTGGCATATCGCTGGATCGCCGTGTGCTCTACCAGACCTGGGCACATCCATCGCAGTGGTACAAGAAGCAACCGTTGTGCCTGGTGCGTAAATACTTTGGCGATAAGATAGCACTATATTTTTGTTGGCTCGGATTCTATACCGAAATGTTGGTGTATCCGAGCGTGGTGGGCACACTATGCTTCATATATGGACTGGCCACATTGGAATCGGAGGACAATATACCGAGTAAGGAGATTTGCAATGAGTACGGCACGGGCAACATAACACTCTGCCCGCTCTGTGATAAGGCGTGCAGCTATCAGAGACTATCCGAGTCATGCCTCTTCTCACGATTGACCTATCTATTCGACAATCCCTCAACGGTTTTCTTTGCCATATTCATGTCCTTTTGGGGTGAGTTCCGTTTAAGATGAAGCATTCCAATGCTCATCTCTTGACTCTCTTGTTAGCCACCACATTCCTGGAGCTGTGGAAACGCAAACAGTCCGTGCTCGTGTGGGAGTGGGATCTGCACAATGTGGATATGGATGAGGAAAATCGGCCAGAGTTCGAAACGAATGCCACAACCTTTCGCATGAATCCGGTGACACGCGAAAAGGAGCCCTACATGTCCACCTGGAGTCGTGCCATACGTTTCGTTATCACTGGCAGTGCCGTGCTGTTTATGGTAATAATTTCACAACATTTTCACATCATTTCAAAAAAAAGAAAAAAAAAAAACAAAATTCCGCGCATTTAAATGGCGGACTATAGCCTGCCGATAGCGAATTTGGCTTTTCTATATTTTTTAAACCGCACTTGCCTCTGCATATTAATAAACAATAAACCACAATATTGCACATTTTCCAAACAATGGTAATAATTTCACATAATTTTCACATCATTTCGCACATAAAAAAAATAAAATTTCGCGCGTTTAAATACCGAAATTGGCTTTTTTGTAATCTTTAAGCCGCACTTGCATCTACACTTTAAAAAACAACAACAAAAAATACAGTATTACACATTTTCCATACATTTCTCGCATTATTTTTAATAATACAATAAACCCGTTAATACGCGCGCGCACTTTTTAAAACATCAATTGGCCGGCAACTGGTTGCCAATATTTTTATCGAAACTTATCTCGATTTCAGTAGTGCCGAAATAATCGTAATCGTCCATTCTGAGTAAACGATTCTTTGTAGCGGTATAAATTAAGTTATTTGGCTTATGCGCTGAAAAAAAAGCGCATCCAATTGTAATTCACCCAATTACTGGAATTCGATTACATTGCTTGTTACGTATTAACTTTGCACAGATCTCCGTGATGCTATTCACCGTTTTGAGCATATCCTTGGCCTCTTTTTTTCTCTATGGCGGCGGCGGTTTCTTTGCCAAGGAACATGCTTAGATCTCTGTACCATTGCAACCGTTGCATTCGCAAGATGGAGATCAACATGTTGACTTGGAGTCGTGCCAATCGTTTTGTTATCACTAGCAGTGCCGTGCTTTTTATTGTATTAATTTCAAATATTTTTCACACCATTTTCACACATTTTCGCGCGCTCCTATAAGTGCAAATGGCGGACTATTGGCAGTCGATAGCGAACTAGATAAGCATGTATTTCGATAACAGTAGTTGCTGTTATCGTAATAGTCCATTTTGAGTTGCTATCGTATTAGTCCATTTTGAGTTAACGATCGTTTGTGACGCTATGCAACTGGCTTTTGTTTTCAATATTCTTTATAGCAACGCACTTGTATTTGCATATTAATTAATAATTAGCCACAGATTAAACATCAAATCGTTTCTCGCATTATTTGTAGTACTAAAGTAAACTTCAATTAAGCGCGCGAACTTTTCAAAATTTTAAATGGTCGGCAAGTGGTTGCCGATATATTTATTGAAACTTGAAGTAATCGTCCATTCTGAGTATACGATTGCTTTTAGCGGCATAAAAACTGTTATTTGGTTTCCAAAGTGTGAATAACAACAGTGCATCAATTATAATTCGGCAGAAATTCGATATCAGACATTACATTACTTAATTAACGGTACAACTTCACTCTGCCCAGATCTCCGTTGTGCTATCCGCCGTTTTGGGCACTATCATCTATCGCATATCCTTGGTCTCTGTTATCTATGGCGGCGGCGGTTTCTTTGTCAAGGAACATGCGAAGCTCTTTACCACTGTAACCGCTGCGTTGATTAACTTGGTGGTCATCATGATACTGACTCGAGTGAGTTCAACTTTTTGGTTACATTAGTATATATTTTGATATTTAATTTTCTATGCATTTATAGATCTACCACCGCATGGCTATAAAGCTAACAAATCTGGAGAATCCGCGTACTCATACGGAATACGAGGACTCCTATACCTTTAAGATATTCTTCTTTGAGTTCATGAACTTTTACTCATCCCTCATCTATATAGCATTCTTCAAGGGTCGCTTCTTTGACTATCCGGGCGACGATCAGGCACGTCGCAGCGAGTTCTTTCGACTCAAAAACGATATATGCGATCCAGCGGGCTGTCTATCCGAACTTTGCATACAATTGGTGAGATAACAAGTGAGATTATGTAGTGTATATTATTTTAATTAAATGTTCACTTGATTTCAGGCCATTATCATGGTGGGCAAGCAGTGCTGGAACAACTTTATGGAGTATCTATTTCCCAAGTTCTGGAACTGGTGGCGCCAGCGCAAGCACAAACAGGCAAGCATGCAAGGATTATATATGTGCTAAATCTTATATTTAATATACTCCTTTGATCGCAGGCCACCATAGACGAATCGCATTTGCATATGGCTTGGGAACAAGACTATCATATGCAGGATCCAGGGCGCTTAGCGCTATTCGATGAATACCTGGAAATGAGTAAGCATTAGAGCATTCTCAAGGTTGCAAACATCAAAAGGAATACCTCTTCTTTCTAGTACTCCAATACGGGTTTGTCACACTCTTTGTGGCCGCATTTCCGTTGGCGCCGCTCTTTGCATTGCTAAACAATGTGGCCGAGATCCGTTTGGATGCCTACAAGATGGTCACACAAGCACGGCGACCCTTAGCAGAGCGTGTGGAGGATATTGGCGCCTGGTACGGCATATTACGGATTATCACCTATACGGCTGTTGTGTCGAATGCCTTTGTAATTGCCTATACGAGTGACTTTATTCCACGGGTCGTCTACAAGTTTGTCTACTCAGAGTCTCATACATTGGCTGGCTACATAGAGCACTCGTTGTCCATATTCAATACGTCGGATTACAAGGAAGAGTGGGGTGCAACGAGCAGCGAACGGGATCCAGATACCTGTCAATATCGCGGTTATCGGTGAGTGGAAATGTTAATTAAATTCTAACTTACCTTAACTGTTGGATTATCGTTTATCTGTAGCAACGGCCCCAAGGACTATGAACCATATGGACTAAGTCCGCACTATTGGCATGTGTTCGCCGCTCGCCTGGCATTCGTTGTGGTCTTTGAGGTGACTATAATTAACAATTTAATTATGAATCCAAATGATAATATTTAATCGCATTCAACAGCATGTGGTCTTCGTTCTTACCGGCATTATGCAATTCATCATACCCGATGTGCCGTCCGAGGTGAAGACCCAAATGCAGCGCGAGCAGCTACTGGCCAAAGAGGCCAAATACAATCATGGCATTAAGCGTGCCCAGGGTGACAATCAGGATATAATGAGTCTGTTCCGTGATGCCAGCCATCGGCCCTCCATAGCTGGCACACAACTTAATACACGCGGCAGTTGGGCACGTCGTTTCAGTCGACTGAGCGATGGGCTGGACGCACATGTAGAGGTTGCAGCACGACCACGTCGTTCGGTGGAATCCACGGTGTGGGAGGTTTCCTGACACGAGGAGGAGGCTGAGTCCGATACAGCTAATCAATCAAAGAGATGAGATTAGAATTCACATTGCATCTCACATTTCTGCTCCAGTTACTGTACAGTTACAATCACAATTACGTTTTAGTTGGTTTCTATGTCGTTATTCAACAGCAACGCATGTGTATCTAACGGTTTTATGTAAATAAATCATTTTAAATTTATCTAAATGCAAATTAAAGAATGAATGAATCAATTTTTGAAGAGAGACGCAACAATTTTATATCCTTAGTGTAATACTTCTTCAATAGTAATAAAGAACATCTAGTTTTTTTTATGTATTCTTATTGCTAATATTGCTAAATACTTGTTTATAATTATTAGCTTCGTTTAATAACTCTACAAGTTGTTATTGACTGCTATAATTTGTGTAAGCTCAGAGATTCCGTTGCCAAAACAACCGAATAACAGGAAGGCAGTGTTTACTTCATCAAATTGACTGTTCGCATTACTTTTATTCAACTTTTAAGTATTTGTAGAAATATTTATCCTTTTATAGTCATCATGAATAAAAAACTTTCGCCAGAAGACGCATTCTATGAAAATTTAACGTTGGGCCTCATCAAAACTCTCTGTGAGTAATGCGAATCAAATCTGTTCTGCAAACTAATTTCTATAACAAATTTAAGCGAATGTACCAAGAGTTTGTAATGTCACCCTGGAGCGCCGACAGCCACTCAATCTGTGTCAGGTGGTCAACTGGGAGCAGCGGCATTGTGTCTATCTGCCGGAGGATATGAAGAAGTTCTACCTGTCCACCGATGGATTTGTGCTCAACTGGAGCTATCAATATGCGCGTGGGTGGAACATATATACATCTGATTACATAATATGTATATACCATTTGTTATCCCTACAGCGAATGACATACGACGCGTGGGTCACATTCACTTTCCACACCTGCTGCAGGTGACACTGCTGCGTGAGAATATTGAGAGCACTCACTCGGTTAGTGGTGCGCTGGCCACAGCCAGTGGTTCCAGCACCTCACTGGCCAGAGACAACCAAGCGACTGCCAAGGATAAGTGGGATAATGCACCTCCGATTATCATGGCCAAAACGAAGATATTCGAAATCAATAACATCAATGACATGGCCAAGGTGAACTGCTCTTCCATGCCTTGGACGTGCCTAATCTTTCGTTTCTACTTCATAGGTTTGCATGTTTTACGAGTCCACCAATTCCAACAATCCTAGGTTCTATCTGTTGGAACTGAACACGTTGACCTGGCAGTTTCTGGCCGATACTTTCAGTGAATACTTGCGCATGTCTATTGGCCATTTGGGTTTGCCCTACTGGGAGCTGTGCTTCTCCAGCTTTGGCTTGCCATCGTGGACAGAACAACTGTTCCTATTGCTAGCTCCACATTTACTGGAAAAGCAGGAATTGCGACGCGGACGCATCATTAATCCCGCATGTGAGCATCCTTATAATATACTGGATCCCAACATATTTCGCGGCAAGCCAAAGATTTCCAAGACTCTGACCAGCACAGCAGGAAAAACACAAAATAAGTAATGTTTGGTAGGAAAAATTAATTCTTATTGAGAAATGCAAAACAGAATCTCAAATTGTACTAGAAGAACAAATAAAATACACAAAACTTGAGTAATACGTGCGAGATGGACTCAAAAAAAGTCCGAACTTTTATCTTCCAAGTCGGCGAACATTTTGTCCCTTATCTGTTGCTTAGGATCCTCCTTAATCTCGGTTGGCACGGCACCGACCTGGCCCAGCATGTACTCCAGTTCGTCTTGCGTCAACCTACTGCCGCGCAGCTCAATCGGTCCAATGAACTTCTTACGCAAGGCTCCCTCGTGGTAAACGAAGATAGTGGGCAGGTTCTTTTCAGGAAACCTCGGTATACACGTTGTGGCTACGGAGCGCAGGAACTTGGTCTGCGGATAGCGTACCGCCAACTGTTGCATGTGGTGGTGTATGAGAGCGCAAAGCGGTACACCATTGGCGTATAGATGCAGCACTACCCAGACGTCATCACCTGCTTTAGTCACTTCGTGCACGTACTCCTGGCCAGAGATTTCTCGTACGCTGCCGAACCTGGCCTTTTCAAATGTGGCTCGCATCTCGGCCAAGCGGCGTTGACGATACTGTTCGAGTACTTCCTCATCCTCAGAGTCTTCTAGCTCATCCAGTTCGTCCAGCGACATATCATCTATTTTTTTCTCTCGTTGACCCTCATTTACTGGCAGATCTGTGCGTCGCTGTATGACGTCACTCATGAGCGCCTGAATTTGATCCTCTGTAATCTCGGCCTCCTTTTGTTTTGGCCCAATGATACCCTTAGCGCGCAGCACATCATTCCATTCGGTATCTTCATTTGGGTCCTACAAATATATTTCATTAGTTTTTCATTCAGAAAATGTATGCATTTTCTTTTTACCATATATGGACAAAGGAAAATGCACAAACGAATGGTACACCTGTCTCACGCACATGGCGATAGTATTTAATATAACCATGACTGAAAACTTACCTGCATATTTATTTGTTAATTCCGTTCGTACAAATTCGATTCAATTTCAAACTATTCAAATATTTGTATTATTTCTAATAAAAACTAGAATTCAAGTGACTAATTCTTGAAATTTTCAGGGGAGTGTGACCACATATATGTATGTCGATTAGGCGTTGCCACACTTACCGGTGTAAGCTGAGTGGCAGCCCTTGACTTTAGTGAATTTATTCATTTTGAAAAGAAGCGCGAAACTTGTCTACGCACACACCCAATGAAATTAAAATCCACCTTTCAATACCCAAAAAGCTAATATCAATTTCCACGAGTATATAATATAGCTCACATGCGATGTGTTGGGGTTTTCGACATCTATATGTTTATCTACATAATAAATTTCTTCTGTTTAGTCCAACTGAACCATCGCTTGGTTATGTTCATATTTGGTCTAAAAAATCCCGAAAAATGTACAGCTCTCTAAAAATACCAAAAAAAATTACCACTTCTTTATTGAATGCAGGGTTGCCAATGTGTTAATTTTTGTATGCCTCAACCAAGTTGTTTTTGGTTTTGAATTTAAAAAAATATCGAAGAACTAACACGAAATATATATTTTTTTAATGTTCAATGAAATCGTTCTTAATTATTCATTTTTGTTATTATTTTAAAAATTTAAAATTAACAATAATAATACACAATATATATACTTATTATTAAGCGCTAGTGTCGAAGCTTTCAGCTATTATATTTTTATATTTTCGTATGGCACTGGCGAGTTAAATAATTTTAAAAGTGGATGACTTGAGTTAAAATGTAATTTACTTTAGTAAAAAATGAATACATTTTATATAATTTCCGTTTAGATGCTACCTGATACGTTATAACAATTGTTAAAATTTAAGTTATCTATTAATTCAACAATTTTCTCTTGATATCCAGACTCAGCCACCTTTTGGCCCAAATAGATCACATACCGCATAAATTTATCAAATTCAAGCTCCGCGGTTAATAAACGCTCATATCGCGGATGAATAAACTGCTTCTGTTGCTCATCCAAAACGAAAGCATGCGAGTGCAGAATTCTAGAATGAAAAGAGTATTAATGAAATTGAAAATAGAAAAGTTAAATTGAAAACTTACTTGCAGAAACGTAGCACAATTACTAGTAGAGCATCAATATTTTCCCGAAACTTAAGACTCTGACGATTAAGTAGGGAGAGAAAGGCAATCTCTTTTAGGTATTCCACATGCCGCTGGTACAAGCTCTCCATGGAATCAATCTTGCACAAATGGTGATTAAAGGTCTTCCAGGTGGCCTGCAGTGCATTGGTGTCCTGGTGATTCTGCAGCGTTATGATAAAGTGCGTAAGCTTATGGCGAATAATTTGTATGTGGCGGTAATGTGAAGACACCTGGATCTTCCTGCCGTGCTCTTTGACCAACATCTGCAGGTATTGAAAGGTTCGTTCCAGCATATGGCTGACATGACGTAGTTTGACAAGGTGCGAGAAGATCTGGCCATACTTGGCAATTGTCTCGTCGGTGATTATTAAACTGAGTGGCCAGTTGACTCTGCAGTGCAGAGAGAACGCAGACAGAACATTGATATGCATCAGATCAAATGACTTAGGTACATTCGAGCAATTTAGCGAGAGATTATCAGCGTACAGCCCAGCAACCGCTCCCGTACCCTGAGCGTCTATCGCTCTGTTGCCGAGTGCATTATTAATAATCGCATCGAGCATGCTATGATGGCACAGATTACGCGGATCCATGCCCTCCTCAATATGTTCAAGCAGGCCACGAACAAGCAGAGTGCCAAACTCGCCATCCTGCAGGAAGAAATAATTACGTAGCTCACAGAAATGCTCATAGACGTCCAGCTCATGGAATATGCGTAGCACCTCATTCCGTAGCAGCGACAGATGCATCTGCATGGGCAGCACAACCGACTGTTGTGCATAATACTTGAGCATGAAGGGAATATTATTGAAATTCCCTATACTTGGAGCGGTGTCTACCACTTTTTGAGGCGAATTAGTAGGCGTTATGTCATCTAATGGTTCATCAACCGCCAGGTCCTTGCAAATATCACTTTCCTCATTAATACTACTCTCTTCTTCTACATTATTATTGGTTGCGTCCGCCAGTTCTTTTGCTACAGCATTTTTAAACGTTTCAATATCCATATCCGATGTGGTAGACATGGGCGTTGTGGGTTCCAATTGTGCTGTGCTTTCTATGGGCAAATCCAGATGATTGCGTGTCGGCGTCTGCTCAGTCTCCGCGTTGTTTATTAAACTCTGATGCTGATGCATGCGCAGACGATTTCGCTGCAAATCACTTAGATTCTCGAGATTCATATTTAAATCCGGCGGCAATTGAGTTGGCTCTTCCGTACAATTAATCACTCTTAATCGATTGCGCTCCGCATCCGTATTGGTCGTACTTTGTGTACTATTTGGCCGCAGCTCGACCAGCGTCTGGCATTCCTCGAATTGTTTCGAGGACATGTTACGCCTTCGAATCTTCTGTAGCTCATCGACTTCAACATTCGAATTGTGCACATCCGCTTCGGTTGTGGATAGTTTCGCTTCTGACTGCTTTACATCTGTCGATTCTTCCTCCGGTTCCAATTCTTCGCAGCAGGAAACAAAACTACGGGAACTAGTTGTGCTATCGTTGGGACTAATAGTGATTACGGCTGGGTTTTCCATGGAAGGCGTAACCCTTTGCAGAGCTGCGATTTCATTTAGCAACTTCTGCTTCTCCAACAGCAGGCGTTGTGTCTCTTGAGCCTCTAATTGACGCTGATATTTCAGCTCCCGCGCAATGTGTTCACAACGCTTCTCCAGCCTTAATTGCAGTTCCTCATCTCGCTGTTTATTGAACTCTTCATAGCGTTGCTGCTTCGCTGCATTCGCCTTGGAGAGCAGTTCCTGCTGGTTCCGATGCCAGTTGGCAATATGCGTTTGAGTACAGTCCCACATGCGATTGGAAAGGTTCTTATTGCGTGTAGCTTTCTCGAAGATAGTTCGTGCCACAAACGGGTTTTTGTTTAACACTTGGCTATAATGCTGCTGCAACATGCAACGCCGCTCTGTCAATTCTGGCTCTGAGAGACACAGAACCAATGCAGGATGCTCCGTGCTGAAGACAGTGTGCTGTAATATTAAATAATGTTTTTAATTTCAATTTACAGTGTTTAAGCATGCATATTTCACCTGAGAGTTGTACGCCTTGAGCAAATTATTGTATTTTCCGCACTGCAGAATGGATCGTTCAAAGCCCATTAGAAAGCAAGGAATCAAATCGGGGCGTATGTGAAAGGCCTTGTCGAAGAACTCTTTACTTTGTGTGTTGGTTGATTTTTGCATGCAAAAAGTGATAAAGAGCTCATTGAATGGCTGGGCGAGCTCACCATGATGCAGCCACAGCTGCAGATGTTCGTAGTAGGTCTCGCATAGGCATTTGAGCAAATGAATCAAAAGTTCCATGTTCTCATCATTGACGCACACCTCAATAGCTGACCAAATAAATCTCAAGAGGCATGCTCCAGTGGCTCCATCGCTAAGACTCGCTGAAGAATTTGTTTAAATTTATATAAGTTTGCATTTTAAAGTCCTCGCTTCATATACTCACGGCTGTGTCTGTTTTCAAACAGCTGATCCATTTGAATTAGCATCTCCAAAGTGGGAGCTGTGGCACGCCACAATTGATGTAAGTCAGTAGCCGACTGTGAAAGCAGAAATAGTTGACTATTTGCCAGGAAGACACTAATAGTCATTCGCATAGCCTGTGAGGAATGAAGGTGTATAATATTAAAAATAACATTATGAATGTTGTCTCCGCTTACCCGATTCATAGGACGTTCCTTTCGCACTTCATTCTCTTGAAAATCGATGTGGGCAGTCATATGACGATATGCCCTGCCCGCAGCTATAAACTGTTTTGCATACTTTGCCACAACTTTTGGCAACAGTCCGTTTACTGTTGTATTTGGTCTCATGGTGATAAGCCCATTGGCATCATTATAGAATGTATCCGATTGAACGCCCACTTCATAGCAGTAACAGAAGAAAGGGTTATGGGTTTTGATGTTGTAAGTTAAAATCGCAATTTGCTTACCGGCAGCCAGTAAAATGTCTTTAATTAGATCAGATACTTCCATGAAGTTAAGCGTGATTTCATGATCCTTGTACCATAACAGTTCATTGTTAATCTTGAGATCTGAGATGAAATTCTTCTCGTATACTGAGGTCTTCCCAGGGACAAACTCCGCTTCGTCTTCGCCTTTTCTCGCTATCTGTGGTATGTTTAGCCTTTTACACCGTCTGCCTCGCATAGGCTCAGTCATACGTGCCATCGATTCATAGAGAACAGAATAGTTGTGTTCTTCATTTTGGAGCCTTTCCCATTCATGAAGATTATTCAGAGTTGCGTCTGTCTCCAGGCAGGAAAGGTGTACCTCTTTGGACAGGCGATCCAACGAATTCTGAAGCTCCTCAACAGCATTAACTACTGATGACTCCACAGATAGGACAGATACTTCCTGTAGCAAAGGTCCAGCGACGGCAAGCGCTTCAATTGGTTCTGGTATCAACATATTAATTTTATCAGGCCAACTGCCATTCCAGGTACCATCTGTTTGTAAAAGATTTTGTGCAGGTTCCACCGGTAAGTCATGCTTTGAAAGCTTATTCGAATGAGGGTCGGACGAGTGTTTTGCACTGTTCTGTGGCAGGAATAGGGGATTGTCGATATGTGTGCGATTTTTGACAATTATCCCATTGGCTTTAACTGCAGCTGTTGCCTCCTTTTCTTTTTGCTCATTGTGCGTTCTGAATGGGGAAATATGACTGAATATGTTGAATAAACTGTAGCTGCAACTATATGGTGTGTCCATTAAAAGTAAACTAAATTTAATTTATGAAAAGATCAAAATATGGAAAAGTAATAAATATAACCAATAGTAAAACAACAACAATTATTTTCCTAGCTACTAGAGATGGGCTAATTCTTTGATACATACGTAACGGTTACTTTTCGTGAGAGTAATTCATAACTACTTGTTTCGTTTTTTGCATGCTGCAACAGCTAAAATTAGGCAATTTATCCACAACTGCACATAAGGTACTCCAATTAAACGAATTACTTGCATAATTATATTTACATTTGTACAAAATCAATAAAAACAGTCACTGTTCGTGAAGGAACTAGAACTAAAAATAAAATGCACATCTCTAGTTGGCGTCAGATGAAAAATTATCGATTGTAATCGATTTATTCTACAGTTAATGTTTGATGTCATCATATTTGTTCAGCCAATTAACTTATATTAAATTAGCTTATCGCATGTGTTATTAATAAACAAATAAGAAGTGCGATACTGTAAATGAATAGTTAAATGAACAACCCTGTAGCACTATAGTGTTGTCCCATAAAGCGCATAATTGAGTTAACCTAGCTAGTTGAAACAGAAACAATTTTAATTCATCTCCATTTGCATTTACTTCACAATTTTATTCAGAACACTGCATTGGGTAATTTTTAAAAATTTGTTATAATTATAACTGGTTTCAGCTTAATTCATTTTACGACTTCAATAACTTACAACTACATACGATCAGGGTTAAATAGAACTTTTGCATAGTTAGGTGCTGATTCACGTGTGCTATGTTACAATAAACGTTCTTGAGATTGACGACGAGATGTCGCATTTGGATCATACATTAAAGTAGGAAACACATTTATTTCACAAAACTCTGTGACTCGGAAATAAACGTAGTCATAATGAAATGTTAACAATTAAGCAAAATGAACGCTAGCGTAACGGCGTAGTGCACAAAGATCAACCGATCTAGCAATAGACTATATTAGGTAAGGAGCATTTGAGGGAGGCGTCGGGAGCTAATGGTTAACACATCCTTAATAGTTTAGCTCGTCGTTGGGAACTTGTTACATGGTTGTATGATCGAGGTCTTGCGAGCAGGCACAGTTTCTGGAGTTGGTATAGCATCTCCGGTGGTCACCTTGTTGGCAAAGACCTGTTTAACACCGCCACCCTTCTGTTTGGCCATTTGATAATCGCCCGAATCAAAGAACTTTTGCTGAAAGCAACAACAGAATAAAATCCGATATCATTCGCAAACATTTTCAGCCACTTACTCCCTTTGTCAAACGCTTCTGAAGGAATGCCGAATGTCCACCAGGAGCACGCATACCGCCCGGATATTTCGACTTCAGCTTCTCTTCTTCAATTTTCTCCAAGTCTCGGGGATCTGCCTGTGCGGCAGCAGGTTCGGCCTCCTGTGGGGTTGTCGCTGGACTGTTTTCCTCAGTGGAGCTCATCGTGGTTCTAAGATGGAGAATTTAAAATAAATTAATTATATGGCGTGTGCATGTATCTGAATTGCAAACATGGCGAAACATTCCTAGATCGAATTGCATTTCGTCTAATCACAACGGGGTCTGTACACACACATTCACATACAGTTGCTACTTCTGTACATATGCATGTGTGACTGTGTGTTTGTATGCTTATACGCACTAGTAGGAATGACGGCTATGCGTAAATAAATTCGTATTAATCTTATGTGCAAATATTGATGCAATTTATTACGGCCACAAATATACTAGGTTTGAGCTAGTAGATTTAAATACATACAAATAAATATAAGATTTTTACCTTTGTGTAGCTTGATGCGAAGCGTCAAAAGTGACAAATAACTGTTGTTTTCCTTTTTCGCAATTAAGAACACATGCACGCCTTCTTATTTAAGGGAGTGCAGCAAAATACGCAATTGGGTTACGCAACTAAAGGTCGGAAACGATTGTAAATAATTTATTTTGTAATTCTCCAGAATCAAATAACTGTGATACTTTGAAAGTTGATTCTTTTGTGTTTAATAAATTCCGTATACTTTTAAGACGCTGAGAAAGAGACGTATATCGAATGGCTTGGTAGTAGAGATGTGAGATCGAAAATATCGAGTATTTCATCGATATTATTAAGCGTTTGTCTTTATGCGATTACTCAACGTTGCAGCGAATAATTGCGAAAATGTTATTCAAGTACTACAAGAGCAATGCAATAGGATTTAATTTTACAACTTTATTAAACAACAAAAACTAAAGTAACTTTACACTTCAAAATTTCCCAAGCAAACAAAATTAAGTATGTTATAAATATTTAAATAATTCAATACCCTTATAAATAAGACAGTATTTTTAAACAGGCAAATTCTTAAATATTCATTTACATTTTATTGATTTTGGGCACTTTGTTAACTAAGTGATAAAGATACAAAATAGAAACATTTTAAATTACACAAAGAATAATTTATAATTTAAAACAATTGGTTATTGCGCCAAGTTGGCAGTACATATTAAAAGCACCATTTTTGGCGCAAAAACGCCAAATGTGGCAACCGTATCCTTAGCGCAGTGCTGTGCTTATTTTACATTTAGTTATTTAAATTTAAATATTAGGGATATAGTGTATTATTTAACAGTTGTGTTTACTAACATATACAAAACAACCAACGCACTATGACTTCTAAAGATAAGTCAAAGTTTAAAAACTTTTTAAAGTCCACCAGACCATCAGGTAAAAAGTTTGCCCAATTCCCAATCTACTAGCTGCTGCAATTAATTTTGCTCAACTCCACAGGAAATGCAGGTGAACGGACGTTACGGCCGGAATTCGAGAATGAGTTGCGACCCGAACAGCCCATTGCACAGCGTTGCAAAATGCTCAAAGAGCTGGGCGATTTGCACTTGCACAACATAAACTTGGATGAGGTAAAAGAAAATTAATGGCAGATTCACTTATGCACTTTACAGTTACACTTGTGTAATGGTATTTTATTGCTGCCAACAGACTTCTATAACAAAGGTGTGGCATCTAACCAACGATCTCATAGTACCCAACAAACCGGCTGAAACTCGCCAAATGGCATTGAGTTTTTACAAGCGGCTCATCCATACACAGTACAAAAACTTGACGTTGATGCGCGAAAAGTTCTTTCTGGTCATACAGAATCATGAGACGCATGAGGATCTGCGGCATCTACTGGAGCTGCTCGATACGCTCACAGAGAACGGCAAAAACATAACAAACTTTGAGGAAAAGGTAAGGGTAACATTATATAGTGTTATTCTTCATTTAACAATTGTTTTTCCCATACAGATTGGCAAATTTATGTTGCTATGGTTACCAGCTATAACAGATGCGGATCTGTTGCGACCTTACCTAGACATGCTGGTAAATCTTATTAAATTTAACGCAGCACATTTGGACAAAGACATTCTTGTGGGAATCGTACAGTGAGTGATAACCATTTTTGTATATTAAATCCATGCCTTACTATGTGTCGTGCTCCCAACAGGAATGCCTGCGACTTGAGCTGTACTGTGGAGGACGACGACATTGGATTACAGTGTTTGACAATTATAGAGCTGGTCATTGGCTACACCATATTCCCCAGCGAGCCCTTGCATCAATGCATTGTTACACTCTGTCGCACGGTTAACAATGTGCGCTACTGTCACGCATCATTTAAGGTATGTATTCCCAGTAACCCATTCAAAAAGTTGGCTGCCTTTCGTAATCTTAAAATCCCACAAACTTTGAAGATAATTTATTGGTATTGCTGTCGAAAGTAGTCTTTGCTATAGGTAGATTCTCAGCTATAACTTCTGTTTGTATAGACAGCTGCTCACACTCTGCTTGCACATCCGGAGCACAATGCAGTGTAGACACATCAAAGTACTCTCCACTGGGACAGCTCAACTCAATGGCCCGACTGCCCAGGCAGGCAAAGTAACGCCTGCAGTCATGACTGTGTGGCACTAGACGACTGCCTGCTCTGGCGCATGCCGGTAGCTCATGCAGATGCAGCTCAGTCAGCGGCAGTTCCGGCAAGCAGACACCCTTTACATCCAACAGACAGGCATTGACACTCCGCTCATAGTAGTAATTTTGTGGACATTGTTCAAGTATAGCGCGTCCTAGCGTGCAACGATAGTAGCTGCTGCATGCGGCCGGATTAGCCAGTGATGTATGCTCGGCCAGCACACAGCTACACTGCTGATCTGGCGTCATGAACATGGGCAGACAGGCATTGCGTCTGGCATTAAAGTACTGTCCAATCGGGCAACTGTCCAGTATGAATGTGCCAAAGCTGGAGCAGCGCTTGTATCGCTTGCAGTCAGACGACACACGTTGCAGACTATCTTCCCCAGTGGCATTGCAGCTGGCGAGGATCTCTTGTGGGCAGTCACCTCTAAGGCAGCGTTTCCTTGGGGTATTAAAGTAGTAACCTGGCGAGCAGCTGTACTGCCGATAGCTACTGCCACCCATGCAGATGTAGTACTTGCCACACTGCTGCTCATGTGGCAGCAAAGTCCATGGCTTCTCATGGCTGCAGGTCGTGCTGGGATAAGCTGGAGCAGCTGCCTGGAGTAAGGCCGGCAGTAGGCTTACGATTAGCTGTAGTTGTGCTGCGAAGAGTAGAGAAGAGTTTTAGGTACACTTTTGCTTTGATCACATCACAGTTTTATTAATAGTCTTAGGCACAACTCACTGCTCTTCATTTAGTGTAGATTCGGTAGAATGAAACGCTAGTCGAGGCACTCCTACTGCTTTTATTTGTGGGAATTTATCAGCTCATTTCCACGGAAACATTGTAATCATTGGGAGTTACAACTGGTATTGATTATGTTAATGAAATTTCGTCTCCTTGACTTCAGTCAACATCCAAACACTTATCTCTTATCAGCTGGTTCTCACTATTCCCACTGATTGCCGACTTCCGAAATGACTAAGATAATTACTATATCTAGCAACGATCTTGCTAATATTCCATAACAAGCAAGCTAATGATAAAGCCCTTAGGCATAGTAGCACTTCACCAGATCCTTGGGCATACAACGCATGTGATCGAAGCCATTCTTGGATATCTTCATGACTACAGCTCTTGTGCCATACTCTATGGCATCACGTAGCGATAACTTGAGCTTTTTCATGGCATAGATGAACCCGGCCACAAATGTCTCATGCTCACCAATGGTGTCCTCAATCTTTTCGGGATTATAGCCGGCTACCTTGAAGTATTTGCCTTCGGGCAGCAGGCAACTGGAGCCTTCCTCGTAGTTGTCGTAGATTATGATGGGACCTGCTGCTGGTCGCTGCTTGCACTGGGCAATCAGTTCCAGTAGTTCCGTGTCCACCTCATCGATATGCTCGGTTTTTATAGGTTCTTTGGCCAGTTCTTGTTTGTGCACCAGCTTTACTTGATCCTGCACTGCCCACACCATTTCCCGTCCGTTCATGTAGGCGTACTCGGTCCTCACCTCCTTCTGCACCAGCACATAGTCCGCCAGATCGGCCACGCGCAGGCTAAGCGGCTTCAGATTGATCAAGTCCACAGATATCACAATGTCCTGATCCGGAGTGCGTGCATTGTAATCCCGCACAGCTTGTATCATGCGCACTGTTTCCCGCAGATTACGTGCCTCAAAGTGTATCCAATCGTACTTGCGGTAATCCACAGCGCCCACAAACTGCTGATACGAGAGCTCGTGCTTGCGATTGGAGTACTCCACCGTGGTGCGCTTATCCGTGCCACGTGCCACAAAGATGCTCTTATGTGCCGGCTGTTGCGATGAACGCGGGCAACTGTCAATGTCGATATTATTGGCATGGAAGCTGGTCGTAATGCACTCGAATGCATTGTCGCTACTCAGGACGCCAACAAAAGCACACTCCGTTCCCAGGCGACGGAGTACGAAGCATACAGTTGCCGCATGGCCTCCTGGTCGCCAGAGACCCTCGTCAGTGCGTTGAAGCTTACCCTGACTGGGCTCCTCATCGCACACGGTAATCATGTCGAGCGTGCAGCGACCCACCACGAGAACAATTCTTACTAGGGGCGGCGGCGGAGGCGGAGGTATCACCGGTTTGGGCAAATACCGCACCTTCTTGATGGTTATGAACTCTTTTATAATCTGCTTTTTCATGCTTACAATTTAATAAATATAATCCAAATATAATCCAAAGTTAACCTGATTAATATTATAGAACTTTCATTCGATACTCTTTGCAGATAATGAAGAACCTATTGGGCACACAGCTGGGCTATCATTCCATGAAGATGATGTGCAATATACTCAATGACCGCAGCCAGTACGACGATGCCCAACTGCTCCGTGGTGCGGTGTTTCATCTTAATATGAATATCTTCGGATCAAACATAATCTTTCAGGTTTCACCCATGATTTACGCAACGAATGTGCTAACGGGCTTCCTGAATGTGAGTAGTCATTCCAATTATGATGGGTAACCCCTTTACCAAACTATTGAATCATTTCAGGCACTGGGCAGTCGCCAGGTGATCGTTACCTTTGAGGTAATCCTCAGCATACGCATGGTCATCAACAAGTATAAGCTATCGGAGATCATATGGGATCTGGTGTGCGATATTATGTCGGCCATTGTGGACAACATGGAGTATTTCGGTGTGTACTAATAGATACATTATAATCCGCATCTAACTGTTTTCTATAACTCTCAGAGCAAGCTGGCGTCAACAAGGATCGCTTTCATCATCTGCAGATAAATTTCCACGAGAACATCGATTGCATTGAGAAGCTGCTACAGGATGAGCGTGCCCAGATTCTGGGCAATGTGGATCGTATATACGATTTGATTGAGCGTGTGGCCGATCGACGCACAGAAGCATCAGTGCTGGGACTGATCGAGTACCGTACACGTCGTGTGACTGCCACCAGGCCGGAGTGGCTGCTCGGCCTGACACAATTCATGCGTCGCTACTATCGCATGTCCAATGTGAATGTGCGCATCAAGTCCATTGATTCGCTGGTGCAGATTATGAACCAGAATCGTTCCAGCTACGAGGAGGAGATACTTGATCGCGTTGTTGTCGCCCTCTTGGCCCAGATACACCAGGAGCCCAAAGTGGAGGTGCGCATGGCTGTGGCACGTGCGCTAGCCAACTTTGCCGGACACTGTGATACGAAGCGATGCATGGAGCTGTTGGATATACTGGAGTGCCTGATCAATCGGCCATTTGAACAGATGCGCCAGATGACCACAGATGGCCACTTAATGTCCGCAGAGTCGGGCGGCAGCATAGTTATTAAGACTGAGTCGGAGATTGCGGACATCATTGCCGCCATCGATGGACTGATTGAGGTGTTCTCGATCAAACTACATCGCTTGCCGGCAACACATGCCATCAAGATATTCAACATACTAATGGATCATCTGGAACTGCACTACGATCGACCCAAAGTCTTTGAGAATGCGGCCATTGCGCGCCTAAAGGTGAGTGATATAAGTATTATCGTATATATATACGAATATAATCTTCCCTTCCTTCTCTCTGCAGATTTTCAAGTGGATGCTGAAGGCCCGAGCCAATGCCACGTACCACATCGGCTATCCGGATGCCAAGGAGACGCTCAAGTTTAGCCACTATCTGGGCATCGATTCCCCATTGCCTCCACAGACGCAAACCACAACGATATCCATACGACGTGCCTGCAAATTGATTGTACGCTGTCTGGAGCACGATACGGACTATCAGGTCTTCCAGCTGGTGATCAAAGAGCTGCCCAAGGTGTTGCAGAATAAGGCACTCATACAGGGCAACGACATCGACGAGCTGGCCAATACGCTGTTCAAAATCAATAATATCAACAATAATAAATTTAGGCGACCCACCGATGAGTTCCATGCGCTAGTACTTCCCGCCATTGCCTCGTTGGTCATCTACCACGAGTCCATACCGCCGCAACAGCACGTGAATATTATTACGGCCTTGAATCAGCGCATATTGACGGGCATTGCCAGTATCTGCATCAACACGCTGACGATTCTTATACTGGAAATGCCCGAGGCACTGATGCGCAAGCTGCCCGATGTGCTCCTGCAGATGAGCAAGATGTCGGACACGAACCAAGTGGCTATACCTGTGCTGGAGTTCCTATCGCGTAAGTCTTCTTGGGATGAAGTTAATTAGAATATGTAATTGCAATTGTGGGCGTTCTCTCCTTGCCAGTGCTCATCCATCTGTCCAATCATCTCTTTGCGAACTTTACACCAAAGCAGAACATGTATGTGTTTGCCATATCGCTGCCATACACCAAGCCGAACCGCTATGACCACTACACAGTGTCGCTGGCACATCATGTCATTGCCGGCTGGTTTCTAAAGATTAAGCTGGAGCTGCGCAAGAACTGTGTCAGCTACATCAAATCGGTAAGCGTGGAAACGACTTCATATTTATATTGATGCTAATAACTCTTCTGCTTGCAGTCTATGCAATCGAATGCCAAGATGCTCCACAATGATATCGTTAGCATCAACTCACTTAGTGTGAATGAGGATTCATCCAATCGCAAACGCAGCACCAGCCTGACAGAGCGTGGCAGTCGCAAAAGCGCCACCACACGCAACGAATCCGATATGCACCCGAAGATGAACAATCATTTGCGCAATTTCCACGCTGAGCTGGCAGAGACCTGTTTCGATTTTCTGGCTCGGCACACCTTTTCACCATGCCCCTCCATGCCTAAGCGGTTGGTGTGCATCACATTCGTATTTATCTAACTATAATATATACATTCTTTGCAGCTTGCCAGCCGTGGATTATCTGCTGAAGGATGGCATTTCACAGACCTGGCTGGTTGGTCATAATCTGATCACAATCACCACCTCGGGCTGCCCATCGGGACCCACACGCAATGGCCTTTGCGAACGCTGTTCTCAACTGGGCAAGGCACCCAGCATCAGTCTGAACTCCAAGAGTCTGAGTGATGCAGGGCAACCAACGCTATCACCGGAACAGGATCATCGTTATACCAAATTAAGCCTGCAGCATAGCAGCGGCAATGAGAGTGCGGGCAGCACAGAGCTCACCTCATCCACATCGATATCGGCATCGAATTCCGGTCACCCACATCGACAGATCTCAAACAGTTCCACAGCCTCACTCGACACGTACTCCAGACGTGGTTCCAATCCAGAGCCATCGGGTGCCAGTAATCTGGTCGAGGGTTCACACACAGGAAGCAACACTTCGCTATTGGGCAATTCGATGTCCTTGTCGACGGCCAGTGTGAGTGGAATGGGTACGGGTGCTGTGGTCCAACAGCCGGTGTGTGCACGCGCCTGCACTGGCTGGGCTGAGGTGTACATCAGACGACCCACGGGCAACATATCGTGGATAACACGCATTCAGAATCCCATAGCGAGTGATTGCTTTGGCCAGGATTTACCCTTCAACAGCATGGTATCACTGTTTCTGCCCACGGCATACGGCGGTGTATTCGGGCCGGATAATCCAATGCAAGTGCAGCCGCAGCAAGTGCAGCACACACAGGAAGCACAGCCAGTGCCTCAGGCGGAACCAGAACCAGAGCCGGAAACGCTAACGGAAGCAGAACCGGTGCCAGACACAGCATCCGCATCCGCAGCCGCATCCGCATCAACAGCTACGGAAATGCGCAAACGTATGGTAGCCAAGGTACGCGCATTGCAGCGCCAGGAGGAGATTCATTCGGTGAGCATTAGCAGCAGCGCCACTGCAGCCATCGATATACCCATACCACGTGTGGTGGGCAAACGTGGCAAGGATGCAGCGCTCAGTGGCAGCGTCAGCGATGGTGAGGCCGATGATGATGTTCTGTCATTTGGCGATGCGAATAGTCGTGCCCGTAATCCGGTGCGCCGTGTCAACTCCAGTCCAGAGATGAGCTCCAGCTGGCGGCAGGCGTTTTTGGCTGCCAAACCACCGGGATTAGCACAAGAGCAGGAGGCAGTGCAAGCATTGCTGGAGGAACCACAGCTGCCGTCCAAGAAGAAGAGCGTGCAGTATAGCACCAAAGACATGCGGGTTAGCTGCGAGGCCATACCCGAGGAAATAGCTGGTTCCACACCGCCCCAGGGCATGCCTCAAGAACTGAATTGTCCGCCACAGCCAGGCGCCTCTGGCACACTTCCGCCCAAGCAGCATTCGGCGGATGATGTGAGTAGCCAGATTGGCGGCTTGGTGCAGACCTCAGCATCTGCTACATCCCTAAAGCAAGCTGCCGTTGGCAAACCACCACAATCGCCTGGCCAGGCACCAGTAATGGTGGGCGCAAGCAAACAGACACTGGCTCCCACTAGAGTCACCAGTCAGAGTGTTGCTCTGGCCAAGTCCAACAGTGGTGGAGGCAATGGCAACAATGGAGCTGGAGTTGCCGGCGCTGGTTCTGACTATAATAATGGTGGTGCCGACATGATGCGTGGTCGTTCCAAGACCATATCGGTGGTACGTGAGGTCAACAATGGCAAGGCACGTCCTCCGACTGCCACCAGTTTCCGCAGCTTTGGCGCTGCCAAGCCACCGATTAGTGCTAAGCTCTGCATGAATCCCAGCTTTGTGTTCCTTCAACTGTACAGCACTGGGCAGCTGGGTGTCACCGAGACACCGTTAAAGGTGGGCCCAGAACAGTCGAGTGCCCTGACACTGCTCGATCTCATGCCACCTTACGAGACGCACAAGATCGGTGTGCTCTATGTGGGACGCAATCAATGCAACAATGAGGTGGAAATCCTGCGCAACTCCTATGGCAGCACACGCTATGTGGAATTTCTGCGTTCCATTGGCACGCTAGTCAGCCTCAAGGATGCCGAGCAGAATAATTTGTTCATTGGGCTGGACAAGAGGGGCACAGATGGAAAATTCGCCTATATCTGGAAAGATGATATTCTACAGGTGGGATTCACTTTGAATGAGTTTCGAAAAGTGTACTGATTGCTCTTTATGAATCCACAGGTCACCTTCCATGTGGCTACATTGATGCCCACCAACCTACAGGACGATCCCAATTGCAATGAAAAGAAGAAGCATATTGGCAACGATTTTGTCAAGATAATATACAACGAAAGTGGAGAGGAGTACAATCTAACCACCATATCGGTATGGCTCGAATCGGAATACTTGCTTCGAATATTCTAATTGAATTTTTTCGTATAATTTCAGGGACATTTCAACTATGCCTGCGTGATAGTTGAACCACTAGAACTAAACTCAAATCGTGTCTACGTGAAGGCACGCTCCGAGATCACCAATTTTGTCTGCCACGCAGAGCCACGCATCGTATCCGATCGCAGTGCGCCTCTACTGGCGCGACAAATGGCGCTACATGCTAATGTGAGTCCCAAATATAATAAACAATTTAGCATACTTAATAATATTGCATATTTTACCTGCTAGTTGGCCTCGCTTGTCTATCAAAGTGTGCAGGAGAAGACTCCCTATGCATCCAATTGGCTAGAGAGATTGCGCAAATTGAAGCGTTTGCGTTCGCAGGTGTATCAATCAATATCCTATCATTATGGCAATAATCTTACTAATCAGTGTTTACTGTTTCTTTCAGTTAATTGAGAATCAAAACAATCAACAGCAGAGCGGCAACGCTTCGAGCGGCATAGGCATTGGCACCTCATCGGCTGTTAGCGCAGTTATGGATGATCAACGAGCGGACTTTACCAAATTCACGTAGAACCGGCTGGATAACTACACCCAGCGAGTATCCACTCCGCTGTCTCCGCTTGCTTCCCCGCGACACCACAATGTCATACTTAGATATAAGAAAAAAGAAAGAAATGTGCATATAACCAATTCCCCATACTCCCCTCGACACCATCAAGTCATCTTTTAGCTTGAACGACAATACGTCTAAAAATGAATTTTGCATAATATATAACCACCATATTTATATCAAATCGAGGATCTATGTATTTAATATTCATTTATAATCACATATCACAGTTCTTTCTTCATCTCCTTAATGTGATCGTATCCGTATTTGCTTATCTTATAGCCAGCCACACGATTACCGTATGCCACGGCTTTCGGCAGACTTTGTTTCATCACATAAGTAGCGTATATAAATCCCGCCATAAAGCTATCGCCGGCTCCCAGTGTATCCACCACTTGCTCAACCTTTTCGGCAGCCACATTATAACTCACATTTGAGGCATCCAAGCAGCTGGCTCCAGCGCTGCCCCACGTGCATATGATAGCCGTGGAATGTGGCTGTATGGCTTGCGACAGCTTCTTGCAAGTAGTCTCTGCCGTCTCCCAACCCTGTTTGATAGCCAACTCCTTGGAGAACACCACGTAATCACACAAGTTGCACAATACTAAATTCTGCTCATACAAGGATTCAAAGTCTAGCGAAATGATAATCCGTTCCGTGGGATTATTACAATTGTATTCCTTTACGGCCTTTATCATTTGAATAGTTTCATCAGCATGGCGAGCCTCGAAGTTCACCCAACCGTAGCGGTTGAGTTCGATCTTACTGAAATCCTCCCACGTCACATACGGATAGTTCTTATTGCAGTGCACAATGGTCCGAGAGCCCGTGTCCTGTACAACCATCACCGATGAGAATGGTGGATCCTTGTCCGTCTTGGGACAGTGCTGTGTGTTGATATCACGACGCTGTAGATCATCCAGCAGCACCCGAAATCCACCGGAATTGCTTAGCATGCCAAAGAACTCAACCTGTAGGCCCAGCAGGCGGAGCACGGTGCTCACATTAGAGGAATTGCCTCCACGCTGCCAAAACCCATCCAGACAACGTTCGTCGGAATCTTCTTGCGGATAACTAGCATTAACTGTCACAAAGTCCATTACGGTGCAGCCAACGTTCAGCACTGGCTTTATAGTCTCTGATATTGATGCCATATTATTTTTAAATATTAACGGCCACTCTTTGATACCACACAGATATCGATACATATTAACACCGATCCCAATCATATTGAACTCTGTTCTCTACTTTCATTGGCTCTAATACCAGGCGAATCATTTGAACTTAACAATTGACTATGAGGATTTGAAAAAGACAAACAAATTAAAAACAAACTGTAAGCCACAAGTGTCAATATGTGTAATACTACTATCCTGTCAGTTGTCGGCATTTTAGTCTTAAATACGATAGAAAACGAAGTGAATATGAAAGCTTTGCTTGATCATCAATTTTATTTCAAATCGGGTTAATTACATTTATAAACACACATGTCACAGTTCTTTCTTCAACTCCTTAATGTGATCGTATCCGTATTTGCTTATCTTAAGCCCGGCCACACGATTAGCATATGCCACGGCGCTCCAAAGACATTGATGTTTCATCACATAAGTGGCGTATATAAATCCCGCCATAAAGCTATCACCGGCTCCCAATGTATCCACCACTTGGTCAACCTTTTCAGCAGCCACAGTATACCCACATACACTTGATGCATGCATGCAGCTGGCTCCTTCGCTGCCCCACGTACTTATAATAGCCGTGGAATATGACTGTATGGCTCTGGACAGATTCACACAAGCATCCTCCTTCGTCCAGCCCTGTTTGATAGCCAACTCCTTGGAAATCACCACGTAATCACACAAGTTGCACAATTCCAGATTTTGCTCATACAATGATTCAAAGTCTAGCGAAATGATAACCTGTTCCTTGAAATTATTACAATTGTACTCCCTTACAGCCCTTATCATTTTAATAGTTTCCTCTGCGCGACGTGCCTCGAAATGCACCCAACCATAGCGGTTGAGTTCGATCTTACTGAAATCCTCCCACGTCACATACGGATAGTTCTTATTACAGTGTACTATGGTGCGAGAACCCGTCTCCTTAACAATCATCACCGATGAGAATGGTGGATCCTTGTCCGTCTTGGGACAGTGCTGTGTGCTGATATCACGACGATGTAGATCATCCAGCAGCACCCGAAATCCATCGGATTGGCTCAGCATGCCAAAGAACTCTACCTTGGCGCCTAGCAGGCGGAGCACCGTGCTCACATTAGAGGCGTTACCTCCACGTTGCCAAAACCCATCTAGGCATCTTTCATCGGTATCTTCTTGTGGATAACTGGCGTTAATTGTCACAAAGTCAATTACGGTGCTGCCGACGCAGAGTACTGGTTTCACTGATTCCATGTCAAAAGTCGTTTAAGAATGCCAGACTTTGTCTTATCGATAACAGCGAGTGTGCACAACTTGAATTAAATTAAACGTGTGTACATACACATGCAGTACTTGCTATATACTGCCCAATCGAGATTATAAACAATTATTAAAATGTGTAGTAGCACCTAGCGCTAACACACACATACATCCATACATTGTATTAAGAATTCACACTTGTTGCGTGTGTGTGTGTGTGTATTGCATATACAATTCCCTATCGCAGAACCTTGATTCAACGACAACTTTACACTTGTGTGTGTGTGTTTGTATACATCGCTACTGTAATAAAATTGTTATTGTAGTTTTTTAATGGTTAGTTTTTATCAAAACAAACCAAGAAGGCCGCGCCGCCGCACTCCTCACATACACACACACACACACAAATTCACAGCAAAACAAAAATGACGATCACGTAAGCGCACGTTAAATGTTCAAGACGTTATTTTCCAGGGCTGCAGAAACGTGAAAAAAACTTACTTACAGGGAGTAACTACAGTTATCGTTGCTAATTGTGCACAACAATATTTAAATTGGCGCTTAAAAATACAATTTTATTTAAATACATGATACAATTAATTATTAATGATTATCAATGATAAAAATATACTCATAAAGATATCAACAACTAAAAGCCCGCGTGGCAATTTCAAATATGCACTGGTGTGACGTCACAGACTCTCAGCTTTTCAAGCATTCAGAGAGTCAGAGAGCCAACGAGTATGCGCCCTGTGGTATCTCATTCATTTCGCTCACCATGCCACCAGCTGTATTAGTGCCTGGCGATCAGTTAACCGCTAGTCACCCGCGCGCGCGGAGTTCATTGGTTGCGTTGTTGCTACGCTGTGTTAACGGAAAAAGACACATCGGTACAAAAGTTTTTAATTATTATTTTTCGCATCTGGCGTAGTGTATAAGTGAAGGTGCCATATGATAAATGAATCTAAAAAACAAGTGTGATTGTGATAATAAGCCGGATGGTAAGTGAGACCAAATTAGTTGCTGGCCAAGCGATGCGATGCCATGGGCACCACCGGCATATGTGAAAGAAAATGTCTATAAATGTATGTGTGTAGTGTGTGCGTGTGTGAACACTTTACAGGCAGATGTAAAGCATTAACGCACACATTTAAATGCAAATGCTTAAGTTAAATTAAAACTTAAATATTTAATTGGCAAACATGCTATATTAAAAACGCGCAGACAAACACACGCACACTCGCACACACGCACACACACATTTATGTATACACACGCATAAAACGAGTGGTAATGATGAGCGTGTGCTTGTCACTGAGAGTGAGAGAGCGCGCGCGACAAAGAGTCCAGTTGGAGTATAAGTTTATGGGGCTGGGAGAGAGCGGGCGAGCGGGTGAGCGGGCGGTCGGTCGGTTGGTTGGTAGTGTGAGAGTGCGCGTTCGACTGTCAGCTGGTTCAAGTTGCGCAAGTAGCTACGCGAATGTACGTATGTATGTATGTATGTACATAGAACGCAAAACTTCATAGTAGTTTTACATACATAATACACGTTATGTACATACATACATACATCAAATTGCAAGTGTGTGTGCGCACTTAATATCGTTTCAAATGGAATTGCGCCTCTTTTTCGCATCTACGCCGTGCGTTTAACAAAGCTTCAAAGCTAATCATGTGCGCGACATATGTGTGCATACACACACACACACACACACACACACACACACATCAATTTAAAAGAGCAATTCCCAGTGGCTTGGCGAAGTTCAGTGCCAAATTGATCGCTCCAAAAAATTGACCATGGCTGCTGCTCGAATGTCGCATGTTAACTGCAAATATAAACAAAACACACGAAGCGAATGCAAAATCAACTGAAACTGAAACTAAAGCAAATCCAAACCCAAACACACAATACAAACTAGTTCGAGTCACTCGCTCGCTCATTTCCTGGGCTTTTTTAGGCATTAAGCGGCTTAAATCCTCATACTAGATATAAGGTTTGGTCCAATTATAATTTTCCGTCCATGTGTTGTTAAGGTACATTTTATGTTAGTACAGGTTCTACACGTAATAATAAAAAAAAAAAAAAAAAAAAAATTAAGCGGCTTAGTTGTTAGGGCTAAACCAATTATTAGATCAAGTAATCAAGTATCTAGAAACGAACATTGTTTTAAAAACATTTATTTTGAATATATTTTGATTCTTTAGCCCTCTCATGACCCATCCGTATATTTTATATGGCTTAAGAGCTAAAGAAATCGCAAGATCAAGTAAGTTAACTCAAGTATTTAGTTCCAACCGGTCTATCTAGAAACGAATATTGTTTTAATAACATTTTGAAAATATTTTTATTATATTTGTTGAAATTGAACTGACTCTTTAACCCTCTCACGACCCATCCTTATATTTAACATGGCTTAATGAAACTCAAGCAAAATTAAAATTCAATTAAATTTTAGTCAGTTTCTCTCAGTGTAGTTACGCTTAATCGCTTCTGTATGCATGGCACTTGGCTAGCTGTCAGAGCGTAAGGGCTATGTGACCCCAGTAAGCCCCAGTATTACCTACACCCTCTACACACACTCTCCCCCTGCCTACCCCCCTTCCTCTCTGTTGGCTGTAACGACTAATTCAATCATCATTTTGATATGAGTTGGTTAACTAAAATAGCATATTGCCAAGCACCCAGACAACTGACTGCATTTGTCTATGACTTTGTTTTTTGTCAAATCTTATCACACGCTGTTAACTGTTGTTTTTAAACTTAGTTGGAAAAAAGTGGTGTGCGATAAGAGCTGTGTGTGTAGCCTCTCAGGCCCATATCCATCACAACATTTCTGCCTTTTGTCAATGCCGTCGACCCAAAGCCCAAAGTGTTATCACTGGTGTTTTGCAATTGCGCCACGAGTGCCGGGCACACTCGCTTCAAATATACTTGTATACTACACAGTAAACAAAATAGTCTGGCTTTAATGCAAATTCAAACAAGATAAGTGTGATGAGACAGCAAAACTTATACACGCTTTAACAAAAGAGTTTTTGGCATAAAACAAAAGAAACCTAAAATTAACTATATAGTATTAACTATATAGCACTATTTTGTTTACTGTGTATCTGGCTAACGATACGACTGTTCAAGTCGAAAGTCTTTAAAGAGTATGTACAGTGAACGATCAATCGTGTGAATCCCCTTGTGACAGCCCTCAAGTTCACTCGGAACTGCTGGCCAATTACACTGTGCTACAAAAGTGAAGTTCACAAAAGTAGGGAACTGCGAATCTTTATAATACCAAGTCGAAAGATCATTATGGTCAATAGTATTTACATTTTTCATGCAACTTTTACTATATTTTTACACTGTGCTACAAAAGTGAAGTTCACAAAAGTAGAGAACTGCGAATCTTTACAATACTAGGTCGTAAGATCATTATGGTCAATAGTATTTAAATTTTCCATGCAATTTTTACTATATTTTTCCTATTTTTTTTTTTTTTTTGTTACTATTTTTTACTAATTAAAAAACGTGCTAAAACGAATGCACAACAAAAGTGAGTTGAAATTGTTTATGATTATTTGCCATGTATAACAGTGTTGCTTAATTGCTTTGCTCTCACGCCTTTCTCTGTGGTGTGGATAGCCAAGGAATAGATTAGACAAGTTGCCAATTGAGTTATCATTCTGTGCTTTAAAGAGAGCGAAACAGTATTACTGCTTATGGACATTGGAACGCATACATACTACTAGCCACACAAGTAGATAAGGCTAGTCACAGTCAGCCACTTAATACTAATACAACTTTACTTTTATTTCTTTTTTCAGATAATTGGCAACAATATGAATTCCAGCAAAGAAGTCAAGAGTGCCGCCAAGGGACAAAAGAAATTGCAAAAGACAAATAAAAAGCAACAGAAGCAGCAGCAGCAGCAACAGCAACAGGAGCAGCAGCAGCAAGGCAACAATAAAAATGGCATAGCTAAAACTGCTGTGAATGCGAAAACGAAACTGGACGAAAGCAAGAGCAACAACCATCGCAACACTAACATCAACAACAACAACACAAACACTAACAACAACAATGTGATACAGAGTAACGGTAACGGCAACACGAACATCACGCAAAAGTTCAAGGAGCAATACGAGGTGGAGCGACGTCTCTCGCAGCAGATATTGCCCTCACAGGATTTGCTGCCAAAGATGGAGCGCACGAGTAGTTTTCGTGGGAAGCTCTCCCGCTTCATCAACCATCTCACTGGCAGCAAGGAGAATCTGGCGCGCAGTGATGAGGCCAAGGATGAGGCGGGCAAGACACCCTTTACATTCACACGCAGCAGATCGATGATTATGCTCCGGAGACCAAATCGTCGAAGTTTCATTGAGCCACAGCTGGAGCAACTGTCGGAGGAGGCAGAGAAGTCCGGGGATCCCATATCGCCCACATCGCCACGCAAGACCTCCATAGCAGATGCCGATGCCACGGATTCCTGTTCGCCGGTATTGCGTCGTCGAGCCGATACCGCCAGCTCCATGACTAGGACTCCAACACGTCGTCAGTCCGCGCAGCCAACCACGTCCACGCCACTGGACGAGACGCCGTCACCCATGGCGCGGAAGGCTTCGCAGGCATCGCTGACACCCAGCGAACTCAACTACAATCCTCAGCAGCAGTTTCAGAAACGACGCTCCAACACGCTCATCGCCTCCTTTAAGAGCACATTCAGTGGCCTCAGCAGCGGAGGCAATGGCGCCGGCAGCAGCGATAAGAAGAAGGAGAAAATGAATCCCAAGTGGAGTGCATCGTTGCAGTCGCTGCAGGCCATCGATAATATGGTGAGCTATGCCAACATGTCCTTCATCGACTACGACAAGTTCAAGGGCTACGAGAAGCAGCTGGAGCGTCAACAGTCGCTGATGAGTCTAGGCGAACAGCCCACACCCGCCATACCCCTACTGCCATTGCCGCCCACCTCCTGCTCGCCCGCTGTCAGCATTAGTGAAAGTCCCATTCCCATTGTGCCACCGTCTCCAACGTCTCACAGTTCCACGTTGGAGAGCACCGCCAAAACCGTTGTACTCCGTCGCAAGCGTAGCAGCAGCTCACACCTCGCTCGCCAAATCTCCGCCTCATCGCGCAACAGCAGCCATAGCTTCTACAATCTGGACACCAACTTTGAGCACAACTTGGACAGAGTGCACAATGTCTATCGTGATAGCTTGGACTCACGCACCCTCCAACTGCTCAATCAACGCACGCGCAACTCATTCATTCAGGATCAGCCCATGCTCTTCGATGCTCTCAACTTGGAGGATGGATCAGCCAGCAGACGCTGTGCTCTCTGTGCTCAACGGGTAACGAGAGCGAATAGTTTCAAGCAGCAACAGGAGGTCCTGAATGGGCGCGGGAAGCCTAAGCAAAAGGTGAGCTGAAGTAGAATCTATATCTTATCACAATTCTAAGTAAACTCAGGCAATTGATTTCATTCCATACATTGATATTCGAGCTGAAACCATTTACATATTATAAGATCTCTGCATCTATAGCAGCTAGAGAGTCTAAATTTGGTATGCCAATACCTATAAAGCTTACACAATTGAAGAATTTACTTATTTTTCATTAACTGCCACCATTCGCACACAAATCACTTAAAGCTGGCTATAAAGCGCAATTTTGACAGCAAGTATTTGAAATTAGGCTTAAGTTTGCCTTGGAACTTTATTTAACTGTGTTGAAAGTTTCATTACAAACGTTTATTAAACACAAAAGTTATACGACTAATAAGCTAAAAAGTTTTGGTACTGCTTGGACTGCTTTACAAGTTAGACTAAAAAGTTTTGTTACTGCTTGGACTGCTTGAACTGCTTGCTGTGTGAGAACAGGTTATCTGTGTTGCCATTCAGTCGAGTAACCCCGACCTAGGCTTGTTTATTATTGGCATTTCGAAACTTAACAATTTGTATTTCCCGTAATTAGTAGAAGTAGAAAGTATGAATGTGGTTAGTAGGTATTACTTGCGTACATATTTAGTTAATATGAAAGGTATAAAATGACAAATGTTCTAAACTAATTTGCACTTAGAATTAACTGAAAAGAACAGATAATTTGTCAGTTATTCGGCAACTGCTCTCGATGCTCCTTGCTCCCTTGCGGTCTCTACTGGGTATAGTCGGTATCGCCCTTGGAGTAGTGTATGCAAGCCAGTACCGTGTCCAGTAGGTAGAGAGCACCCTCGATGACACACAGCGAGCCCATGGCAATGCCCACCTGGCGTTCCGAGTTGACGTAGAGGAAGCCCTCGTCGGACATGTAACCCTTCCAGTAATGCAGACCCACACCACCCACGGCGATCCACATGAAGGTGCCCACCACATTCATGATGGTGTCACACAGTTCACTAGAGTGGATGAAAGGAGAGATTAGGCTGACGTTAGAGTAAACAGAGTCACTAACTTACCCCTTGTGCTTGGTGGTGCCAAAGGCGTAGGCAATCGTGTGGCAGCCAGTGTATATCAGGAATCCCACCATCACTCCGGAGGCAACAATTTCCGCATCGGCGCTCTTCTCCTCGTTTAGATTCCAGGTGCCGCCAATGCCGAGGAATTCTCCGCCATCGCCCCAACGATATAGGAATATGATCACCAAATTAATGATCTGCGAATGTAGTATAGAGTTTCAAATTGATGAATATGAATCATAATCGAATGTAGAGTAGTGCCATTCCGTTAGGAGCCCCGCCCTAGTAGTTAGTGGTTTCTACGACCCGCACTTTTGAGCAGTATTATGAGTATGAGTAATATTACTAATATGCTCGCGCTGATAAGTCTAACTCTTATCTCTGCACAGTTATTTTTTCCCTTCTCATATTGCTCAACACTTTGGGCCGTCATGGAGGAATTCTTAGAGGAATTCTATAGTTATTCCTGCAGGAATCACATCCACTCTTGATCTCTCATTTGAACGTACCAATTTCAATGCTTTGATGAAAATCGAACCAATTGTTTCCACAGACACCATTTTGAGATTGAATCACACTCGCGCGTAGACTGAATAGTATTCGTTTGTATTCGTTAGGTTGTCGCTAGCCAACTGAACGTCGTCGCTTAACTGATATCAGCGCGAACAAAAAAGAATTTGTAGCTTTTGCAATCTAAGTTTGTACACGCTGATAAGATAAGATAAGCTCGCCGATAACAGGTGTCTTTCGAAATGGGTTACAATACCGCAATTGTTGTTGCTGTTGTTTTAGGAGTTTATTATTAACCCCACCCCACCCCCCTCTTCTTCAGTTGCTGCTGCGCATGCGCCAATCTTATCGGTGTTTCGGAAACTCGCTCAAAACAATTACAAATTACGAATCATACTACATACCTGGTATAGTCTCCTATTAATCATAGCCATAAAACGGCCGGAAACTGTTGCTCATTACGTCATCAGCATTGGCATTGACTGTTCACCCAAAGGGAATGACAAATTCCCACACATTCTACAGCCCTTGACCTGCATTTTCCTCAATGGAAATGTGAGAAAATGTTGAGGAGAAACGCAAAATGTTCTACTAGTAGCATAGGCAAGTTGAGGAACTGATTGGGATAGACCTTTACCGCTAACTCTATCATTATCATATATTCCTCAAAGGAAATGTGAGAAAATGTTAAGGAAATATTCAAACTGTTCTACTAGTATTATAGGCAAATTGAGGAACTGACTGAGCTAGACCTTTACCTCTACCTATGTCATTATCATATTTACCTCAAGGAAAATGTGAGAAAACTTCTGCTAGTATTATGGGCAAGTTGAGGAACCGAGATAGACTTTTATCTCTAGCTCAGTCATAATCATATATTCCTCAAGGAAAATGTGAGAAAATGTTGAGGAGAAACTCAAAATGTTCTACTATTATCATAGGCAAGTTGAGGAACTGACTGAGCTAGACCTCTGCCTCTAGCTATGTCATTATTATAGCTAAGCTTTGATTTTAAGCTCAGAGCGTTTTTTATATGTAGTTCTGCATATAATTAAGGCGCTGAATCATCAAGAGTCGATGTCATTATTATAAGTGTTCTTTTAACGCTGCCACATGCAAATGTATGTATGTATAAATGTATGTACGTATGTATGCGGATACATACAGTTGCAGATCAAGAGCGAACTCAGCCCAGCGTCAAAAGTATCACAACTTGTTCTGTCATACATTCAAACATTCATATGTATAAAACATTCATTCAGTATGTATGTTATGGTTACACACACTTGAATAGGCATCAAATTATAGCCGTACATCACACTTGCATCAATTGATGTCAGTTATAATACTGCTCTTATTCAAGCATACCTCTACATAAATACATAGCAAGCAAGCAGTTAACAGTCTATTTGAGGGTATGTACTATGTGTACATAGTCGAATGTTTACATACATACTTGGCATAATACTTATTATTCCACTCTGTTGCCCACAAGACTTAGTAAGGACTCGCGAAATGGTCAACAAATGCTAAAGACTTAAAGGTGTTCTAACTTGGAATGACACAAGTGAGCCAGCAGTTGCGCCTATACATAAATACATACATAAGTATGTACGTATGTACGTATGTATGCACGGAATATGCCTGACCATGCATACATGAAATAAGGTAAACATACATACACACACACACACACATACCTATACGCATGAATTGTGAACCGTGATTTGTGTTGACGACAGAATGAGTCAGCCTCAGCAAAAGTATTGCCGCTTGCTCTTACCTCTGCCTTCGTTTGGTGGAGCAGCAGTGACAGCAGCAGCGGCAGAGCCAGCGGCAGCGACAGCACATGGAGCAGCCGTTTGAGCTTTTCTATTTGATTTTGTTTTGGCTGTCTCTGCCGCCGCCACCGCCGTCACGCATACAAACAAGCCTATGCCCATGCATGTGTGTCTGACTGTGTGCTGCCTCATATACTTCGTTGTTGTTTCTGTGAATGAAAGTAAGGTTTGTTTACCAATGGCTTATCGCAGAAAGCTCGCGAAAAAGCTTCACGCGTATAAGGCAGAGCGGCGAGCAGCAACCCAGAGAGAGGGAAAAGTTTAAGAGAGCGTGCAGCGAGATAGTAAACAGTTTGTAAAACGGCTCTTAGGCGATGACGTATGTGTGTATGTATGTATGCATGCGAGGGGTGTTTGAAGAGTAATGGAAATACTGTATAAATGCAAGTATATCGCACTTGAAACTATCGATGTTAATTCAGAAAGTAGAAACTATCGGTAATAATAAAGTTTTAGGTAAATTAAGTTAATTTAAATTGACAAAATAAATGAGCGCTAACATACAGTGCGTTTCATAATCATAAGACACTTTAGAATTTATAAAAATAAAATTAATAGGATTCTTGCCAAACCGATTGGTAGAGGTTCTCAAAAGTCTAGAAAAATATACAAAATATAAAAAAATGCAATAAAATGTTTCATCTTATTTATGATAATGAAACAAGATTTTTAGAAAGGTTTAATCACCAAATATAAGTTATATTTAAGTGTCTTATGATTTTGAAACGCACTGTACGAAAGTAATTTCAATATGAGTTCAATTTTGTATTATTATTTCGATTTATTTTCGATTTAAATGTAAAATTTATACAACTTATACCACGTTCATTTCATTACGTAATAAATTATAGAAATAAGAACCTAATATGATCTACAAAATGTCACTTAAAAGTAGTTTTAGGCACCTACGATAGTCGCTATCAATACTATCGATACCGATACCGATTCTTGCCCAACTCTAGTATGCATATTTAGCTTTACTATAATACTAGTACAATTCGACAAAGAGCATTTATACAAATTATACGACGTTCATTTCATTATGTAATAAATTATAGAAATAAGAACCTAATATGATCTACACACTGGCACTTTAAAGTAGTTTTCTGCACCTATGATAGTCACTATCAATACTATCGATACCGATACCGATTCTTGCCCAACACTAGTATGCATATTTAGCCTTACTATAATACTAGTACAATTCGACAAAGAGCATTGGCAAATAGCAAACTGAGTAGGCATAGACAGTGGGAGAGAGCGAGAGTCTGTCTCTCTTAGTTATTTCGAAATGTGTCCTTGAGTGTCGTTATCCTTATCATAGCATTGATGGCTTGCTCAGCTTTTGCGCTTTCATTGCCACCGTAGTGGCGTTGGCGTAGTCGTCTCGTGCGCTTTCGTCCTTTAAAACGAGCCAATGTCTCCGTCTCCGTAGTTCGCTGTGAACCGTCTCGCTGTCCGGTCTACGATACGGTAAAAGGACTACGACGCGACCACGCAAAGTGCAAAAATCTACGAATTTTTCCCTCTATAGAAAATTCGCAAAAGCAAACGCAACGAATCGCGTATGTTTTTTGTTTTTCTATCGTAGTTGCTCTTGTTGTTGTTGTTGGTATAATTGTGGCTGGTTTTTGCGCGCTCGAAGGGCAACTAAAAAACACAGAGAAAACACACACAGACAAACACAACCACACACAAACACAACCACACACAAACACACACACACAATCACAGACAAACAAAAGCCAAGTGCAGGGCAAAATGTTTTAAGTACTTTAAGTAGTTTGTACAACGAATAAAACTGAATGTAATGAATAAATGCGCTTAGAAATTGTTAACAACAACAACAGCAACAACAAATTGTGTATTATGCAGCTCGCACTCTCCCTCTGTACACAATTTGATTTTTCCGACTTTCCCATCAAATTACACAATTTCTATGCAAATACTTAGTATGCAGTGACCCCCGCACCCACCCCCTCGCATCCCACGGTCGTTTGTTTAGGCGCCGCATTTTGAATCATATGCAAGTGGGTGACTCGACTGAAGGATAAACTCAATTTTAAGTGGATGCTGCTTGCTGGCATTAGCTGTCCGTAAACACTTGATAAAAGGACAAACTGTATATGTGTATATAATGATGTAGGTAATTTAATTAAGCCCTACACGTTACCCGCTATAACTAAGCTCTGTGTGTGTGCGTGTGTCTCTGTGTGTGTGTGCACATTGATGTTGAGAAAGTTTGCTTATCTCATCTAGCAGATGAATCTATCGAATACAGAGTTTCATAGGTAATATAATAATACTTATAATGCCTAAGTTTGCTTTCTATTTATGCATGCCAAAGTTAACTTTATTGTAGTTGGAATACTCTCAAATAAAACTCAACTAATTAATCTAAATATTCTTTACTCTTAGATGGTTTTAAGCATACGTTAATTTATTTATTAATATTTCGGAAATTATACATTTCCATAGGTATTATAATAATACTTTAAATGTCTAAGTATGTTTTATACAGTGCGTTTCATAATCATAAGACACTTTAGAATTATGTAGCTAAAATAAAATTAATAGGATTCATGCAAAACCGATTGGTAGAGGTTCTCAAAAGTCGAAGACGATATACAATATATAAAAAATAATTTAAAAAAAATGTTTCATCAAATGGTTCTTGTTTAAATGATGATTAAGCTTTAATCACCAGATATAATATATATATAAGTGTCTTATGATTAAGAAACGCACTGTATTTATATATTCCAAAATATACTTAGTTGAAGTTGAAATACTCTCAAATACAACTCAAATACTTAATCTAAATATGCTTTATTGATACTCTTAGATAGTTTTGAGCATACGTTTGTTTATATATTATTTATATTATAAATATTCTGTAATGATCCTTTTGGATTGTTTCAAACAAACGTTAATGCATAAGCATATTCATAAGAGATTATATAAACTGATTTAACTTTATCTTCCGCTAATCCAAATAGATACTAAATATCAATAGTCTGAAGGTTTGAGTATACAATTGTACTCAATTTAAGAGAATTTAAAACTCAGCTACAGTTATAATACATTAATAAATGTCGCATATTTCGACTTGAAAACGTATTAATAATCATTCATTTAAACCGCAAATGTTTACCGTTACAAGCTGTAAGTGATAAGTGTTATAGATAGTAATCAACTGTCATCATAAACATAAAGATACGTTTAAGTCTGATAACAAACTTGTTTATAATCCATAATCTATCTCCATAATCAACTGTAGACCGCAAGATTGTTTACAAACCTCAAACTTGAGTCTAATATACGATTATGTTTCAGCTTACTTATTTTAATGGCAGGTTATGAAACTCTATACTTCTACAATACTTCTACATAGCTTTAGCTATAATTAGACCCTGTACTTTAAAAAAGTACAAAAGGGTCTATTAAGTTTGTGCAAATGACATTTGTGTGTAACAGGCAGAAGGAGGCGTGGCAGACCCCATAAAGTACATATATATATTCTTGATCAGGACGACGAGCTGAGTCGATATAGCCCTGTCTGTCTGTCCGTCTGTCTGTCCGTCTGTCCGTCTGTCTGTATGAACACCTAGATCTCGGAAACTATTGGAGCTAGAGACTTAATTTTTTTTTTGTTAGGTTCGTGTATTACATAGGCAGGTCAAGTTTATTTCAAATGTTTGAAAAGTCATCCCCCTCCCCCTCAAATTTGCAAAAATGTCCTTAGTATATACAGTTTGAGAGTCACTGGATTCATTTTTTGCAGGATTAAAGCCTTAGATTCTTTTCATGTTTGGTGCGAGTTGCAGCCCAATCGGATAATAAACACCGGAGATATTGAACAAACAATTTTCAGTACTAGGCATTTGGCTAGGGGAGGGGGGAAGCCGCAGCGTATGCGACCACTAGGGCGTATACGTGATTTTTGATTGTGAGTATGAATTTCTGTATGAGTATTGGTTATGGTTATTATTTGCGTGTATATTTGTATGTGTAAGTGTATGTGTGTATGTATACACACATATGTTTATGTGTATGTGTATGTGAGTATATACTTATATGCAGCTGCTATTATTGACGCCCAGGGTAAATCAAAGTACAGGGTCTTCTACTGTCGGTTGAATCCGACTGTAGCTTTCCGAGTTTTTTTTTTATTAATTTAATTTAAATTTAAATAAATGTAAAGTAGACCTACTAATAGATTTCTTTTTTCTTGGCCTTCTGTAAGCCATAAGGCGAATATTCCGCTGCCCCACTTTCCCACTTTCCCTATGCATATTTACGATAGTAATTACGATATTTAATATCTGTTTTATGCTCTTCAGTTCTACATAATAAAAAAGTTGTGAAACTATGCATAAGCCATAAACAAGTAATGCTCAAGCAATAACTAAAAATAAAAGCCAAGTGCCTTATATATACTGATGAAGATGCAATGAAAAAGATATCAAATAACTAAAGAAGGGTAATCTATTTATTGGTATTGTTATTATTACTCTACTCTGCACAATTCTATGGAAATCTGCCCTGCTGCAGTTCTATTCGGTTTCTAATTAAGGCTTCAATTTGGGCACGTAATGTGGGGTCTATTTGGTTATACTTTTATGTTCAGTTGAAATGTTTGCAATGAGTGCATATTGTGGCATATTAAATGCAGGTTGTGCAGCCTACCAGGGCTGCTAAAATATTGATAGCATGATGCTAGGCTAGGTTCATAAAGTGGAGCATATTTGTGCCTCAAATATGCATAAGTTAATTTCATTTTATACTGCAAACACTTTGGTGCAGCACACGATGTATATATACTCACTGCACTCTACTATACGGTATGAGTGTGGGTGTGGGTGTGTATGTGGGTGTGGGTGTGAGTATGACTCGTATATTTGTCTCTCCGGCATGAAGGTTGTTATAATATTCATTAGCTATACGGCGGATATGTGTGTGGCAGGCTTTTTTGCTCGTGAACTGAACATCAAAACATCAGAACATCAAAACATTTAGATGCTAATAAATTTCGTGACTGCAATGTACGTATGTGTGTGTGAATGAGTGTTCGTGTGTGTGTGTGTGTTCATAGCACTCTGGGGTGGGGGAGTCCATAACATGATGAAATTGAATTGAAGACAGATATGATACAAAGCACAGTTGTCGTAAGCCAACTATAACACGTATGGCAATGCAGGTCGAGGCAGGAGGTAAACCAAATACAAACACACACACAGGCACACACACACCAATACAAATACAAATACAAAGATAAATATAATAATAAATATGAATAGGTTTAGCTTTCGGCATGTTGAGGTGTACATATCGCATATACATATACTATATAGTATGATATGTGTGTGGGTATAAGTGCTCCCTCTGGCCTCGAGGCAGGCATTTCAGGCATCTTTTCGCCAGCCAGCCAGCCAAACTGCCGGCAGATGGAGCATGAGCAGGAGCAGGAGCAGCTGGAGCTGAGCTGAGCCAGCGGATGACGTCAGCAAGTGCCAGTCATATGGCCTCTTGATAAGAATGAAGCAAATACAAATAAGTATCACGAAAAGACATATTCCCGGCTTTCAGTTCAGTTCAGCTCACTCTTAATACATACAGACAAACACGTATGTATGTATGTACGTCGGTATGTATGTACGTCGGTATATACGATATTTATGTACATATGTACACAAGCATAACCGTACTGGCAAATATTTCGTTTTCAGCTTGCTTTTTGTGTGTGGTCATAAATCAAATTTTATTTGAGAAACATTGCCGCGTTTCAGCTCTCTTACATTTATTTCTTTTTCGCTTTTCGGGAGGTCTGAGGCATTTTTATACCAACAGGCTGTATCAGTAGCCAGGCCTAGGAGATAGGCGTTAGGGGGGGATAGAAGCAGAGAGCGGGGTATTTGTATTGTTATTTATGATTGCTGGCATAGTCAAACAATATTTATTAAAATGGGATGCATGCTTTAATTAAATTTCTTTAGCATTATTATGATGCTCGTGCTTATTATTATGATTATTATTTATTATATTGATATATAAGCATTTTGTAATATTTATTGGACATGCCCCATGTGGCATACACTTGTTCTTATGAGCTGTAAAAATGTACGCTTAAAGTCTTTATGGAAACAACAAATTGGAACTCAGACAGGGAATATATAAAATAAGCTCTGTATAGTTTCTTTTGAGTTTTTAAAGTATAGAAAAGTATTTATAGGTGTGGTAATCCGCATTAAGATTTATATCATTGGGAATTTTATAATATTTTAGTTTGTAATGTAGAATTTATTTTCAATTACAATCAATCTATATATTTAAAACTTCTTGGCGTGAATGTCTGATGTAGGGCTGAATTGCCAAATCGGGAGATTTGATGTTCAAGCCACTCGAATATATTTTGTTTTTTTGTGTGTTTATTCCTAATTTTTATTATTTTTCTACTTATATTTTGTGACAATCTTATAATACTACTAAATAATATCAATATTTTATTTGTTTGTGTCTAAACAATATCAATTATCTATTATTTTTCTAATGGTATTGTAAAATTATCATTTTTATATGAAATTCGCCGAGTCATTCCGTTGAGTTACAGAAAAGTGTTGCATACTTTCGGTCGTATGTGGCATTTTATTCCAAGTTCAGCACAAAAGGCTGCAACACTTTTTTCTGAACTCAACAGCAAGACTAGGACAATTTCATATTCAAGCTTATAAAGTAGATCGCAGAAATTATCCCAGACGGAATTTGCTATATATTTTTAAACTAGATTATAGTTTCCTTCAATCTGAGTACTAAGCTTATAAACCCATGGCATTTGAAATACGTAGTTTAAAAATGCTGAATTCAATTTAACTGATAAAGTCTTACATTTAGTTTTACTACTAATCTCTTAGTTAGCAACTAGTTAAAAGCTATATTTGTTGATTATTGCAGCTTGAACTGTTGCACTAGGGTCTTGAAAGTGTTGCTGTGCTCACATTATCAAATTGTGTTTAAATAAATTAGCCTAAAAATAGGACCAAAGCTTGCAAAATTTCCGGCGCGAACTAATTAATCATTTTAAATCAAGGCAAACACAATTTGGTGGGCACAAATGCGACTCAGCGAAGAGGGTGGAGGGTAGAGGGAAGGGGGAAGGAGTAAGACGTTCTTTTCATTATATACCAATTTACGCACACGACAAATTTGTCATTAATTAGGCTACAACTATTGTTGTTAAAGGTAGGTGGTGTGTATGCGTGTGTGTGTGTGTGTGTGTGCGAGGGTGTGTGTGTGTATGTACGTACGTATTTATGCTCGAAATGTGTGAGAAATGTATGGGAATTTGAGCGTATTTGACAGGAGAGTAGCTCATAAAAATTGGCAAACAAAGCCAGCTTGGGCAGAGGGAACGCCTCCCTTCCACTCCCCTCCCTCTCCCCATTGGCCCCTCCATCGTGGGTTCGTGTGAACACAAAGACGGGGAATTTGCGTGTGCAATATTTTCAGGTGTAGCAGGAGCAACCACAATTGGGCTTGGGTTACTCTGGCTCTGGGCACCGGGGCCACCTACGACTTACGTAAATTTTTATTACAACAATAACACAGAATCAGACAAGGCAGAAACAGCAGAAATAACAGCGAATGCGAGCTGGAAAAACCAACAACAGCTGGGGGAGCACAAAAAAATGAAAAGACGAAAAGAAAATATAGCATTTCACGAAAAGTAACCACAACGATCGATTTTGGTATTGGCAAGGCTTGGAAAAGGACCAACGACTGGGAGGTGCGCTTTGCCTTTACCACGTGATGCGAGGGCGATAATGATGACACATACAACACCACTATGGCATACCACACACTCCCACACACTCTTCTCTCCCTATATAGGAGGTGGGACCCGACTAACCCAACTAGCCAGCTAGTTCTGTGTGCCAAAGTCAAATGACGTAAGACGGACCCAGCCAAGAGAAATGAAAATGAAAAATGCACACATCGAAAGGCTATGGAAAAGTCATGTAATTTGCTAAAATGATATTCCCACAACCGGATGCCCATAGGCAAAACAATCTATCCATATAAATCACATTTATCCTATACGACTTCCTCGAACACTATTTTACTATAATTAAAAGTACCGCCCATTGCATGTATCCATTATATTTATGACTAATCCTCAACTGACCACCACATACATCCGTGCTATCGTATCCTTATATCGTACTCGTACGCGTATGCACTTTTCCACACTTACTTCAAATCAAATTGGCCTTCCCCCCACATCCCAGCCGATTTTGCCAACCAGTTCATCCAATTTCCTGTCGTGTCTTGCGTGCCAGATTGCTATTATTCTAAACAGAAAAAAACCGAGTAATATGAATGATCTATTCATGAGTACTCGCCATGCATATACTCTCTACCTGTACTTAAATTAATCGAAAAACATTCATCAATATTTGCAAATATTATTTATTTACATGGTTTACTTGACATGAGGGATTACTGGAGTATTTTTTACTGCATTTTATAACAAGTTGTGAGAAGAGGAAGGTATTAATAAGTCAGTTTAGTTTCCTCTTATAAGTATACCTACATATTTTTAAAGATATATTAATAATATTAGTAACTTCGGGCTCTTAAACAGAATGAATCCTACCTATAGAAAGTAAAAGTCTTCACAAATATTATTACTTTTTAGAGAAAAAAGTAGATTAAATATTGCAAGATTTGTTTTTCTTTTGCTTTGCCATCGTAAGATCGTTTTGAAGATCGTTTTTTTCCAAGATGGCGGCTGCCTTTGCAGTATATTGCAATCGATATATTATTCGACATTAATCGATAACAAACTAAGTTAATTTGGCGTGTTATCGTGTGTTTAAATTATGCTCAACTACATTTAGTAAAACCTCACAAGATGTTCACTTTTACAGGGTATACAATTGGTTAGCCATTTGGTCTAACTGCTCGTCTTAGGTTTTACTACTCCACTGGCTTTTTTTGTGGCTTTAAAAGAGTGAAACTATCAGACATGTTTGTTAGCCTGGCATGTGGAGTACTCGTATCATTGAGGCGAGTCCGCTTGCACTCCTTTTTGCCGTTGGTATCTGGGGCACAGCACAACGAGCAACTAACTGCATGTAGTACGTATAGGCCTCAAGGTAATGCTAGCGGTAAAACACGGTAACTGTAACGGTAACTTGCGAAACACGCAAGAAAAACATTTAAATCGATTTCAATGTAGACTACGAATTTTTCAGTCTATCGAAGGGTGGAAAACTTTTTGTTTCGCACACACCAATATTTATGGGTTTAAGACGTTCCAAGAAGGCCATTTGATCTGGTCTTGTTGTTGTTTTTTATGTGTATGTACGTTTATAATGAGGTCAAAACTATCTAAAGCATGCATCTAACTAGATTCAAGTTGGTTCGTTAACTGCCTGTGGGTTAGTTTTTTTAAAGAAAACTGAGGAAAAGTGAGAAGAACTTTAAAATAAAAGACTCTATTATGGAATATTATAATTCACATACCGAAAATAAGAGGGAAAAGGCTTTTGATATATAAATTTGAAATCTGTTGAATATTAATGGAGTATCCCAAATAGTATAAGCAATAACAAATACCTGAAGAAAATCCATGAAAATAATAAGGAATATCCCTAATAGTATAAAAAGCAGTAAGAATACCCCAAGAAATGTGAGAAGAACTTAAAAATATGTATAAAATCTGTAGATATTTATTACCGAATAACCCTAATAGTATAACAAGACCTACTTTATAATACCACAAGAAAAGTGAGAAGAACTTAAAAATAAGTATATAGTCTCTGTGGAATATTATAATTTGCTTGAAAAGAAATTTGTTATATAAATTTATTATCTGTTGAATATTAATGGAATATCCCAAATAGTATAAGCAGTAAGAATACATAAAGAAAAGCTAAAAGTAGAATACCGAATATCCTTTATAGTATAACAAGCAATTAGAATACCCTAAAATGAGAAGAAATTAAAAAAAAGTATAAAATCCGTAGATTTTTATTATGGAATAACCCTAATAGTATAACAAACAATTACAATACCCCAAGAAAAGTGAGAAGTACTTTAAAATAAATATAAATAAATTTTTTGTAGAATACTATGACATATCCCGAATAGTGCAAGTAAAGAGAAGTTAAAAAAGTATGAAATCTGAGGAATATTACGGAATATCCCCAATAATATAACAAGCAATTAAAATTCGGAAAAATGATTAAAATATACTGTAGAATAATAGGAAATATCCCAACTAAGTAGTATAACAAGCCATTAGAATACTGTAAGAAAATATTCCGGAATAACCCTAATAGTGCATTAAGTTAATTTAGAACAAGTATGTAGTTTTTAGAATTTTACGGAATATCACCAATAGTTTAATAAGCAATTATAGTAACCTAACTAGTAACCTTAACTAAATAGAAATACCTAAGTATAAATCTGTAGATTACTACGGAATATCCCTAACGCCAATTAGAATACTCTTAGATATGTGTATGTAAAGAAATTACCAAAAATCGTGAACCATCTCCCTACAAAAATCTATCCAAATCTTTACTCCCACTCTTGCAGTGTGCCATTGCCATCTCAGTTACACTCAGCGAAAAAGTTTTGCCCATGCCGCAGTATGTTTAGCTTTTGAGCCTGCGGTTGGTGGGTGTGGTGGTGGAACCGTAATGGGTGTTAGTCTGACGGCATTACAGATTGTATTAGCCAACAGACAGCAACGCGGGCAATTAGGCAAGCAGTTGGAAGGATTCGCGAGTGGCGAGTGGAGACGAGTGAAGGCCGCACCAATGCACGAGAAACTGCTGGAGGAGACACGTAAAGATAAGACTGAGAAGGTGCAGCTGCTTGGCAGTGCCAAGGAGAGACCCAGAGACAAGCCACTGAAAAACCAATCGAAGCTAGCGGAGCGATTACGTCGCTCGTTTCGCCGACGAGAGCACAGCTCGCTGGAGATCAAACGCTGTGAGCCGCTCCCAGACGAGATTCACAGCAAGCACTGTGGCTCCGCATCGTTGCCCAAGACAGACAATAATAATCTGATTGCTCGGCTGCCTTTCTGCCCGCTGCCGAGTCAATTGCATCTCCCCGGTTTGGGTCTGGGTCTGGGTGGTGGGCACATCAATACGGCCCTGATACTAGACAGTCCGGACGAGTGTACACCGCCGGAATACGCGTATCAGCACCTGAGCAGCGTAGCCACCACCAATACCAATTCGAGCAGTTCCCTCGAGAGCTCCTATGAGCTGAGTGAGCTGAGGGATTCACACACCAGCATCTACTACTGGGCGTGCCAACAGAGCACCGATATGGGCACCGAACTGAGCACAGAGTCACAGCCGGAGCAAGGACAGAAGCGACGCCAGGAAGCACCTCCCGTTATGAGTAACAGAAATGATGGCACACCGGGAGCAACTGTTGCTGCTGCTCCTCCTCCGCCAGCAACTGCTGCCAGTCGCAGCTGCAGCCTGACCAGCGACAGCAGCTCGGTGCGCATCACACGCCTGCAGAACTTTCTCTTCAAGAGCAGCAACGAGAGTAGCCGCAGCTGCCAGGGTCATTCCAATGACGGATTCACCGCTTCCTCATTCAACTCATCCTCGGGGGAGTGGGAGCAATTGGGCACACATGCACCCGTATCGCATGATCTCAATGCAGGCTCGTTTCCCGAGGAGAGCGCACTGCAGGAGGAGGGCAAAGCGGAAGCCAGATTACCTGTGGAAAGTGGAGATGCAGGCGCCTATTATCAGTACACGCTGACATCGCCCAATAATCCCTTTCTGCCGGAGATTACGGCACGCACCTATCACAGCACTTACGAGCAGGATGAGACCAACAATCCACACGAGGAGCTGCAGCTGGACTGCAATGTCACCTCAGTAAAGTATACTGGCTGGAGCGCTGGCTCTCGATCGGCACAGCTGCCAACGCCTGTCTGCAGTCGCGCCGGTTCACAGGAGTCCTCCTATAGTGAAAGTGGCGTCAGTGGGCCGGCTGGACCCACGCCCAGTCCAGCATCCAGTTCGTCATCCACACCAGGTCGACATAGACGTAAGCTCTTCAGCTTGAACTCGCCCACACGTCTGCTGCATCATCAGCAGAGCAATGCCTCGGCTGCACAGCAGCAGCAAAAGATGGACTTGTCCGCCTCACCGCCAGAATCTCATAGTTCTGCTGGAGGAATAGGACGCGCACTCAATCCATTTCTAGCCACAGCCAGCTCACCGGTTGCTGTGCCCGCGGATCTGCGAACCAAACGCGAGGAGTTTCTGCGTGCCACCATGAAGATCTGCTTGGTGGTATCGCCACCCACCAGCAAGCTGCAGGTAAGCCACCAATTACACTGCGAACAATTTTGTATATGAAATAAAGAGTATTTTATGCAAGTTTATTATGATTTGTTTTATTTGTAAATTTATTATATTTATTTTTTATAGATAATGATTTTTATATATATTTATATTATGTACATATTATGTTTTTAATATTTTTTAAAAAATATAAAAAAAAGCCCAGATTTAAATTCTCAATTAAATAATTTTATATATATTTTTATTTTGTATATATGTAATTATATATAAATTTTTTGTATCTGTTATTCTTTTTGCTTTCTGTTATCTACATAATTGCTATCTCTTCTGGTTTGCTTTATTCCTCTGCTTTGCTCTCGTTTCCACCAAGCTTTTCTAGTGTACTATATTCATTTCCTAGTCAAGAGTTTCAGTATTTATCTACTTGATCTCTAACCACATAAGTATTAACTGGCTAAGGTGATTAATTTGTGGTCACTTTAAGCTAGTTTAAATGAAGAAATAAATTTGACTGTTTCTACTATGCATAGTGATTACAGTAGAGCTTAATTAAGCCACATATTATACTTATAAATAATTATATATAATAATATATAAATAATCAGGCCTGTTCCCATTTACGAAATCGATCATTCGATTTACTTTTTGAAAAAAATGGGCTCCCTGAATTCGATGTATCGTTTTCAAGAAATGAAAATGTTTATTGTACTTACACACGAAGCTAATATATTTCAAAATGGACCAAATATGAAGCTATTTGAAAACGATGAATTGAAATTTGGAACCCCATTTTTTTCAAAAAGTAAATCGAATGATCGATTTCGTAAATGGGAACAGACCTGATTATTATGTTTATATTATAAATGCCTTAAAAGGGTTTTAAATGATTTAAATATAGAACCAAGTCGAGAGTCTAAAAAAGGTTTTTTTTAAACTTAAATAAGCAAGTTAAAAAAACATTTTAAAAAAAATAAAAATTGTATAACTTTATTGTTAAAAGTATGGAGTATACTGTGTTACGTTACATTTGTGTATGCACTATTTGAATACGTGCATACGTTATTATTTGCCTGCGAGCATACGTCGTAATGATAGTCAGTCACAAATAAAGCTCCGAACTGAAAACATCTCTCATTTATAAAGCTGAATTACATTTAAATTACTATTATTTACTTGTTGAAAATGTTATGCATTTTAGTGCTTCACTTTATCTATTATAAATTATTCTGCCGAGTTTTATTTACAAATGTACCTTAACTGAATTAATTATTTTTTACAATTTGATAATAATTCATTCCATGCACTAAATATATTTATTTCGATTTTCTGCACTGTATTTTATACTATTTATATTTTTCAACATTAATCATTTCATCTAGATTTATATTTTGTCTTTGTATAAATACGTCAATTAAGATCAATTCCTTGTCATTCAATTCACTTGCAGCTCAAATCGAAAAGTCTCACTCACTTGGATGGCCTGGACACGCTGGTGCCGTGTCATCATGGAGCTGCCACAGTCACGGCCACAACAGCAGCAGCAGCAGCAGCAGCATCGTCCGGGCCACAGACAGCGACAGGAACTGCGTTGATGCCAGCTGAACAGACGCATGTGGTAAGTTGAGATGCCACAGATAATACTACTTGTAGTTGTGCTTTAATTAATCGTCTTGACTTTGTTGTTGTTATTAATTAACATTGTAATGCCAGTGTAATGCGTTTGTCATTGATTTATGGTATTGAATTCGCCATCAACCACAAACTAAGCCCCCATTGCAAGCTAACATTAAGTGAATTTGCTTAGTTAGTTTGCTGCTTAAATTATAATTTAAATTCCAGTTGAAACTCACAGAGAAACTCTTTGCTTTATGCGACTTGTGATACTGATATTCTGCGGTTTTATAGACACTGAAAGAAACTATTGACAATTGCAGAACTAATATCAAAAAAGTGATCTTAATTTTATAGTATTATATACCTCTATATTTAAACACTTCGCTCTCCTTTCAGTTGCCCAATACGGACTACTTTTCGGTATCGTTTTGCCTGGAAACGCACCAGTTTCCGGATGTGGAATTGATACAAGTTATCAAAGGCAACACCCTACTGTAAGTACTCTCAACTTGAGCTTGAATCTGTGCCAAAACACTGCTAATATCGAATATCTTACAGTAATGCACTTAAGCAGGTGCTACATAGGCGAAACCTGAGCTTCTCGCAAATCAACATCACAGACAATACTCCCTCTGCGGCGTTGGATGAGAACACGGATGTGGAGAGTCTGTCTGGACATCATCTGGTGATAAGCGAACGTGATAGCAGTAGAAAAACACTACAGAAGGCAGCCTCATTTGTAAGTGGTGATAGTTTTGACTTGATATCTAGAAAATAATATATTCTCTCCACTCTCTAGGGTTCTCGCCAGCGTCCACCACGTCTGCTGTCGTCCGCCTCGACGGAGGAGACTAGCGAAACGGCGAGTGCCACGGGCAAGCAGATTAAACAGCGTTGGTCCAACATCTTTGGTATCAAGAATCCACAACAGAATCAACTGTATGATCTACTTAATAGCTATGCCAAGAATGGTGTACCACAGCGTACGGATGCGTTGTGCTTCGAGCATCCGCTGCTCACCGAATCCCTCAGCTATCTGCACAACATGGACAAATCTTGGCGGGATTTCGTGGAGAGTAGTGCGATGAGCGACAGTGAGATTAAGATACAAACTGCCATATGGGAGGTAGTCACCACAGAAGTATATTATATACACGCGCTACAAACTGTTACAGATGTGAGTGAGATCCGTTTATATATACGCTATATTGTAATAATTTCCACATGTTTTCTTTAGCTATTTCTGGCCTGCTTGGAGGCGGTGCAGGAGGAACGCCTGCTGATTGAAGTGGATCAGCATCGGTTGTTCTCGAACATTCGCTCAGTGTGCGAGGCGAATATCAAATTCTGGACACTCTGGCTGTATCCGATGGTGGCGCACAGTATTCGAACGCACGAGCCGCTGCGTTGCGCCTTCTTCCAGGAGGGATTTATCACATTTGCCTCCACCTTTGCGCCATATAAGGTATGCACTGGATTGGATTGGTATATCAGCAATTGATTGATGATTTCTCTCGTCGTTTTAGGTCTACTGTGCCGAGCAGAGCACCTGCCAGTTCTACTGCAAGGAGCTCAATCAGAATAATACACTCTTTACGGCGTATCTGGCGTGGTGTGAGTCGCAGAAGATGTGCAATCGCCTCCGTTTGGCGGACATTGTGGTGCGTCCCATGCAACGTTTGACAAAGTATAGTCTACTACTAGCGGCTATTCGAAAGCATATGGACGATGCGGATGAGGTGGAGGCCATGGACACCATGATACACAGCGTTGAGAACTTTGTGGGCAGCGTTAACAATCATTTGACCATGCGGCAGGAGAGTGAACGCCTCAAAGGCGTCATGGCGCGCATCGAATCCTACGATGTGGTGGTAAGCTTCTTCTAATCACATGGAGTTTTTTTCAGGCACTAATCACAGTCCTTCTTTAACACAGGATACCAACAATGAGGTGCTGGACAAGCTGATCAAACAGCACAGCCAGATGCTGGATCTGTGTGCGCCAATGCGAGGTTGTCCCAGCTACCAGGTGCGGCATCTGTTCATGGAAGGTGATCACAAGTTCAAGGACAACATTAGCAAGAGCGACGTGCATTGCTTTCTGCTCACGGATATACTGCTGGTCTGCAAGACGGTGGCCAAGAAGGGCATGGGTGCACTGAAGGTCATACGACAACCGTATCTAACGGATCATCTGGTGGTGCATCTGTCGCACAACAATACACTCAACTGTGTGTACCTCAACGAGTTCCAGGTGGCCACCACAGCGTTCACGCTGCAGTGCACCGAGGCCAAGAACTGGTACGATGCCTTGTGGCGTGCCAAGACCATCTATCAAAGACTGAAACGTGGCATTAGTGGCAATGGCGGAGGTGGCGATAGTTTTCGCTTTGGCGGCAGCGCCGCTAGTGGCACCACTGGTGACTCCTTGGGCGTGCGCCGGTCACCCATTAACTCTTCAATTGGCAGTCACGTCTCCAGTGCAAACAATAGCCATAGCGGCAGCGTGGAATGGAACGATTCACGTAACATTTCGGTTGATTTCGAAAAGACAAACTCACTGTCCAGTGACGAGGGATTCAGCCTAATGGGTAAGGCATAGTCGACACATAATTACCACATTATTTATCCAATGATCTCTTATCTCTCCCTCGCAGGCAACGCGGCGCTGCCACCGGCCAAACAGGTACAGGGCGGTAAACAGCATTTGTTTGCGGCCATGCCCAGGCCTAAGATTGGTGCGATTGCCTCCACGTCGGGCAACACGCTGTCCGTGCAGCCGGTTAACCATCTGGGACAGAGTTTGCCCAACCTGAGCCTGCAGCACATACAAACGTAAGTGTCCACGTAGCCTGTGCGTAGACCTCTATGACCATGACAAGCTTTCCGCTTACTTAGAGCATTTGTATTGTACGAGCAAGCAGCAAAGCCACAGCTATACATATATATAGCTATATACTTAGTATATAAACACCACTCATCATACTCCGATTAGCATTTTCCAGTCATTGTATACGTCTTAAAGACCGTCGTTTAATATATATACATACATATATATATTGTATTATACTCGTAAATCCAAGCATACATACTACTATATGATATAGTTAGTCTAATTTATATAGATTTTTTATTTGTAAAGCCACAACAAATTCTACAATAAATTTATACATATATTTTAACTTTTCGTAAACACTAAGTGTAGTTTGTGTGTGTGTTTTCATCTTCAATCGCAGCGCTTAACCCACGCCACCCCACGCCATGCCCACTCCATCTCCCACTTATGTTGTACATATTTGTGATCTTGAGTTGAGTTTTTAGTGAGTTTGTTTGTAGTCTGTCGCCTGTCGGTTATCAGTTGTCAGTTGTCAGTTATCAGTTAACTCTACTCCATCCATATATATAATACCTTTTATAGTAACAATACATTGCTTGTGCCGGGCACGACTACCAGTCACTCGGGTAATCTATTGCTATCGCCCAGTCATCGTGGCATATCCTATCCACCGCCGAGTCCAACTAGGTGAGTCAGTGCAAATGGGAGTACATCTCTGTCTATGATCATCTTCTAATCTCTTTTCATCATCATCATCGTGGTCCACATCATCATCCACATCATCATCATCATCATTCATACATGTTATACTACTTAACGTTTTGTTAACTCCAACAACTCCATTTGCTATGATCGATGCTTCGATATACTACCTAAATGCCGACCCGTGTCCGTGTGTTGTATCTTTAGAGTGCCGTTAAGACGTGGTATGGCATTCTCCACATCAACGAAGAATCCACCGCTGCTGAAGACGCGCAATATCACATCTCAGAACAGTATTAATTGGCACCAAATACCCGCTACGCCCACTCCGACTAGTCCCCGCTCGCAGTACGGTTCGCCCGGCAGTAATCATGCCATATCGAATGAAACCCAATTGGCAACGACTGGCACTGGCCCGCCGCTACTGCAAAAGCAGATATCCCATCAGTCGCCGCTGCAGGCGGCCAAACAGGGTATATTGAATCTGCAGCGACGCTTAAGCAATGAAACTGACGTTTGAACCACATGGTAATACAGCAAGCAAATTAACATAACCTATATTTAGTAGAATAAATAACTGATTTAGTTGCAAACAAATAATAAATAGAAACAGTAGAGAGCATTATTACTGCATTTTTGGGTCCAAAAGCAAAGAGATACAAATACTACTTACATTCCAACTATGTGCTCCCCATTCCCATTGTCTATCCATCTACTATGAAACATGATAAAAAAGATTCTTTAAATCCATTACAACGTACTCTTCCAATAAATAAAATCCCTAAAAGACAATTAACATTTTAATTATAAATAAATTGAATGTAAATACTTGTAATAAAAACCTAAAAGCACAACGAAAATGCAGTTGGACCCATTCAGAATGGGTGCAAATTATGTTAGCCAGTGTATACATAATTAATTAACTCATTTAAATTTGATAATGGCGGCGGTCGTTGCCTATCGATTGTTTTATCGCTTTAATTTTATTTAATGTTTTCAATTAATTTGTCTTAAAATATTGTTAAAACTTTGAATCTGTGCCATTCAAATGTTATCGATAGTTATGGGCAGTTGGGACCACAGCCGATAGTTTTACTACACTTGTAAGTACGTGTCCATATAAGCAAACCGTTTCCACTTGATAAGCAAAAAGTCAAGCAAATGCAAATGTTTAAATAAAATAACAATTAATACTAACTTATTATCGATTAGGCGTGCCTTTTTGCATAATCGTAACTGCATGTAATTGTTTCTTCTATGTAACAGATACTGTACTTAACTGGCAGATCGGGAATATTAGCGTTATGTATAACATGTGATAACTTGCATATGTTGACATCAAGCAAGTCGATTCGAAAATTTAATTCAAACTTCTTAAACGATACTGCAATACTTGAAATATAAATATTTGATTAGAGCAAACAGTCGCTTACAATAGATTATGTAGTGCCTAGTGAATGATTATCGTTCTTCCTGCCATACAAATACTATATACCCAGTTTCGTGGTAATTATCAGGCAATTATACCTATCAAATAATGGAACTCTAAGTGCAACAAATATGATTGCTAATAGATGATTATTATTTTAAATGATATACACAGACGACGCATTGCTTTCAATATGTATTAACAAAATATGAATGTGGCATAAGTTCTTAATTACACTTGGATTATAGATTAGTAATGGGTTTTAAGTGTACATGTATTAATAAACAATTCAATTGCATATACAATAAAAACATATTTGAAATATTTACACATTTACGGGAATTACACACACACATACATATATAATATACCTACATATATAGCTAATCCCACAGTATTAATAAGTGTGCAATTGGAGGTGTATTGAAAATACTTGAGAATATATTTACAATATTAAGCGTAGGGCTATAAACAGTATACCAGATATATAATAAACGATTAATAACACACATACATATGACACGTAGTATACTATTTTAAAATCTGTACACGAATCCAGCTTGTTTTCAGTTATGTACAGTGAAAACTAAAGAGGAGAAACAGTAATAAAACGATATTTTTAACACGGAACACATGCATCTACCACATACATACATATATGTATTCAAATACAATAATTAACATATAGTAATGAATGTAATAAGAACATAGCTTTATTTACACCAGTAAATACTTAGTCTAAGTACAAAAAACATGTTAAAGAATTTATAAATTAAACAATATTACTGAATCTGTATGCCTTTTGACTTGACAGCCCGGTAACAACAAGAGAAGTATCGATTATCGAATAATATGCAGCTCATGCAACTCTACTGTGGACTACCCCATATCACGCAAAATGCATTTGCCAGTGACGTATCGATCTGTTAGCCACAGCAAGCAGCTTTTGCAAGGCGACACTGCGACACTTACATACATAAGCTTGTTTGCAGTACGCTTCAAGTACCAGAAATGATATCTAATCGTTTTTTTTGTAAGCAATTTCTGATCTCATAAAAATAATTGTCCCTTGATAAGAAGAACTTGAGGCGATTACCGCGTATTTAGAGGTGATGTCTGTTCAGATACAACTGCGACACACTGCAGAGAATATCATTAACGCGCAATGGCTGCATTTAAATTCAAGTTCACTATTATTCTTTTGTGTTGCCTGTTGCTCTTGGAATTTGACAATTCTGCGGCTTCCGATACAATACAAAATCCATCAGAATCGAGCTTATGGCAAAGGCTAAAGGATAACGTGGCGAGCTTCAGGTGGCGAGAGGAGCAACCCCAACCGGAGAATGCGGAGACAACGCAAAGACGTCGCGAAATGTGGCAACGCCTGACAATATCAAGGGTTTTGTAATTGTAAATAAACACCAGTCGAGTGGCCTGTGCAGCTTTATTTAATCACTTTGAAAGCACTTAACATTCTTGGCCTGGTCACAGTAGCCCGCCCTCTGATCCCAGAAGAGACCCTTGGGACAGGACGTGAGCACCGGCATGCCAACAATGCAGATGTAATACTTGCTGCAGTCCTCGGGATGCGGCAGATAGCTCTGGCGCTCGGATGGACAGGCGAGTGCGTTCTGTGGAGCACGCGATGGTGTCGGGGGTGTCGACGGCGGTGTTGTTACAATCGTTGTCGACTCGCGCTCACCGAACGGCGTACTGCCCAGTGTGCTCACAATGTAGCAGACGGTGACCTGCTGGCTGCCAGGTGTGGTGGTACTTGGCACCTTCTCCACATCCAGAATGGGTGGCGAGTTGTAGCTACTGCTGTAGCACTCGGCCTGCTCACTGCGCTGGCACTCGGAGCTCTTGAAGTTCCACTGGGTGCCCACACCGCACTGATGACGATGCAAGTGGCCGTAGGCGCAGATGAAGTACAACTGACAATTGCTGGGATGTGGCAGAAAGTAGGCGCCGAAGTGTCTACACTCGATGTGCTGCGGATCATATTTCTCCATGGGATTGACGGCTTGACCAGTTACCACATCAACGGCCACAAAGACTGGCTGTGGCTTCTGGTCCACCCACTCCGTTTCCAAGGTATTTTTATCCGGCAATCCATGGGGAGCACTTGTCGTTACGGCAAATGATGTAGGGGTGCATTGAGCCTTTTCCGGTACATCGCATGCCAGCTGAACGGCATCAAACCTGAGTCCACGTTCGCAGTAGAATAGCGTGGGCACCGCAGAGCACACAAAGTAGGCGCCGCAATCCAAGGGATGTGGCACCAGGTTACCCTCCTTACTGCCATTGCAAATCTATTCAAAATCAATACACTCAGTGTGTGCCATGAATACTCAAACGATTGCCCACTCACCTGCGAGCTGAGGTCGCCAATTTCTATGCTAATCATCTCCTCGACTGGCTGGGCCACTCCGAAGCAGATGCCCAGCACCAGTGCCAAATGTATGCGTATTTCCATGTGGTCTTCCTCTTCGTATAAGTCAAACTTGCTAATAATTCCCATGGGTGACCCGTGAGACCCCTTATATAAGGCCACTCCCCACACCCAATGATTGGCATTGGGTGCAGCCCATTTTAGCCAATTATGCGTACACTAATTGGAACATGAAAAATATATTTATCAACTTAAAGGTTTTACTAGCGATAAAATTGATGCAAAAGATGTAGTACTACGAGTTTTAAGCATGAGTCAGTTTGGTAAATATAGCAAATATTTCAGTACACAAAATATAGCATACTTTTCGGAGGCGACAGTTGAATCTTATGTTTAGCAGGTTGGTTAATAGTTAGTTGGTTAGTTGATCTGGCGTATCACTTCCTTTGCCTTTATCTGTGTCAAGTAGTGATTATAAATTTTAGGTCTTATTCTAACTGATTTTAGTTGGGCATTTTGACTAATTTGTTATCTGAGCAGTGGCAGAGAAAGCTTTTTGTCAGGGGGGAGAAAAAATTGTTTGAAAAATATATATTAAAATAAAAAGTACATGAAAAGAACTAAAATAAAAAAAATATATTGTTTTTAATAATTAATAAGAAAAATTAAATAAATATTATAAAATTATTATCTATATTTTTACAACTTTACTATTGTTAGATTACATATATTATGATGATATGTCGAAATACTTATAGTAGGATATAAGAATATATTGTTGAATAATATGAGATGTCTGTTGAGACATTAATAATAAAAATATATAGAGAATTAAGCAATAGAAGACCTGCTACCAGATGGTCTGAAATTACTATCTATTTTTTCAAAATTTACCATTTTCCTTGTTATTTTTTAATTGAAATTTTAATGTAATTTAATTATTTTAATGTAATTTGAATACATCAATCGACTTCCAATTTGTTGAAGTTAAAAGTTAAAAAAAAAAGAATAAAATAAAGACCCTCTCTACCATTTAAAGGAGAGTAAAGCCATTGATTGGAATTGTCTGTAACTGTGAGGTTGACAGGATCTCCACATGTAGATTTTTTTTTCTACTTTACGCATTGATAATTTCACTTCAATAATTTCATAGATTAAGACCCAGCTGTACCTTGTGGGGTATTAATACTATTTTAGACCCCTCTGTCCAACTACGCCACTGCTGCTTGAATATCGCTCCATATTTATGGCCGATTGTCAACTTGGCAGCGAGACAAGACAAAGCTATGAGCAGGCATCCATTTTTAACAATTAGCCACAATGTTTACGATCTCATCAAGTCCTTAGAGATTTATAGAGTACGGCTATACAGTTGTAGCTATCTTTTTATATAAAATACTTAATTTATAATTAAAATAAAGCAGTGGCAGTCTCGCTGCTGTACTTTGCGGATCGTTTTTTTGCCATGTCTGGGAATACTTTACTCTGTGCGCTTCTCCTATTAGCATTGACCGTAATACCATGCGTTGTGGGCACATTTGATCCGGAAGTCATGTGCACACTGCTCATGGAGGGTGCCAAGATTAATGATCCGCGTGCCTGCAATACGTGGATAGAGTGCATCGATGGCAAGCCCGTAGCTGGCAAATGCAGCGATGAACTCTACTATGATAGACAAAGCCAGGAGTGAGTGCCAGCCGAGGAAGTCAAGTGTCTATCGAGTGATCCTTGTGCTGATCAGCCGAATGGCTTCTCCGACGATCCGTATACCTGCAATGGTTATTACTACTGCAAGAATGGCAAGGCCACGCATGGAACTTGTAAGGATGGATCCAATTACAATCCTGGCACAGAGTCGTGCATACCCGACTTTCCGTGCGCCACCAAGAAGGATCCGGAAAGCTATTGTAATATACTGCCAGATGGCGTCTTTATCAAGGACACCAGCAATTGCAATGGCTGGCAAATGTGCTGGAAGGATGAGGTCATCAGTGGACTCTGCACAAACACCTTCTACTTCAATGCGGTGCAGGGCAAGTGTGACTATCGCGAGAATGTGGAGTGTGCCTACACCGAAGCTCCACCCCAAATAGCGCAGCCGAACTTCTGTCCACTCTCAAATATCTTTGTGTCCGACGAGAGCACCTGCAATGGCTACTACTACTGCCAAGAGGATGCCAGTGGTCAAATGATAATCACACATGGCACTTGTGAGGATGGGAAGTTTTTCCGGGGGGCAAATGGCGGCGCCTGTGTGCCACGCTCCAAGGTGCAATGCGAATTTGATCGCTGCGTCAATCTGGGACACATGGCCATTGAACTGGCGAACGAATCACTTGATGGCTGCACAGGTTTTGCCGTGTGTCAAGATGGTAAACAAATCGGCAGTGGCATGTGTCCAAATGGTCAATATTTCGATGAAATGATTCAGCGTTGCACCACTCAAGCCATATCTCATGTCGCCTGCTCCTTATCATCGGACGGACAATCTGCGACACAAATTGATGGATGACGACACAAGCAAAGCCACTCGAGGGCTATTTATAAAGAATAGCGTTGAATCTAAAGGCCAAATAAACTGAATTAAATATAACGATTATTGTCAATATTCGTGGACATTTCACCAGCTTAATAAATAACAAATTAATCGCATAGAATAACTATGTTCCCCCTGCCCCTCCAGCTAGATCAGTTAACACTGAGTGCAAGAAAAAAAACCCACCATCAAACAGCAACCGATATTGAATTCCGTCGAATTGTAGAAATGCGGATACTAGACGCACATGTAATTACACATTTTATGTGTACTAATTAATACCGACGAGCACTGATAATTTGCAGCTGCTTGTACGAGTACTTACTAGTAGTAACTGTCGCTGTTGTTGTTCCGATAAATGGCAAGGTGAGCAAAGCTGAGCGACATGAAAACGAACTGCCGAAATATCAAGGTGTAAACGTGTGGCAATGTTATCGCTCTGCTCATCTGTTGAACATTTCCATTAGCTATTAAAAATAAATCGATAGCAGTGATGCATGATGTGCCGATACCCTGTAGAAATAACGCAAAAACAATGCGAATTTTAAAATATTTAGATGTGTGGAATACTAGCCATATTTCCCAAGTGAATCATGTGAATTACTTTACAGTTACTCTTAATCGTTTGGGTCACTGTTACACTAGGCAACAAAATCAAATATTTTTGAACGAATACACTTATTTTTGAGTTTATATATTCAAGGGTATCTGCAAATCAGTCAATACCTACGTACTCGGTTGCATATTTATCGAGTGAATCAGGCACGTTACTTTTCAGTTACTTTTCAGTTACTTTTTTCAATCAGCTTAAATCACTGTAAATAATCAGTAAAGAAAACGCTTTGGCCTGCTTTCGACTTCCACCAAATGTTGTGCTTATTTAATTAGTTTAGTTTTCAATTTCATGATGTAAAATAATAATTAGACAATTGTTTTTACTTTCGTGCTTAGGCAGCGCAAGCAATGTAATTATGATTCACTGGTGTGCAGCCCTGGCTGCGCTCATCAAAGTAGTAATCGGAGGGACAGCGTCCATTGCCGACAGTGATGCCGCCTGCGCAGCGGGCATAGTTTTGGCAATCACCCGCAACGTTCACATAGGTCAGAGTGGTGTCGGCGCACCGATCGAGCTGGCAACGTACGTTGAGGCGATCGCGACAGGATAGCTTCTCGTAGTCGAAATATTGGCCCTGGCTGCATCGCAGATGCTGTGGCTTTGTGTCGTGCTTGCCGTTGACGGGACTGGCGCAAATGTAGTAGTGGCTGCATGATTCGTCATCGGCAAAGTATCCCTGTCGCGCAGTTCCGTTCACCACACAGAAAGTGTTCTCTGGCGGCGGCAATTTGGCTGTGGCATAGCAGGTGGCATTGGGAGCAGCCACACAGCGACCCAGGGCGGCGTCGTATGCCATTTGGGCGGCGCACTCGCGTTCGTGGAGTATATCATTGGTGCAGATGTAGTACTTGTGGCAGTGCTCTTCATTGGCCAGGCGTGTGTTGTTGGGCAGGGCGCTGCATACGGGGGATTTGTGCGTTTTCTGCGGGCAAGTGTAGTGGGTGTTGTAGACACAGGAGTGGGTTTCAGCATTGAAGATCAATTCATTGGGGCAGTTGGCCTTGACCTCTCGCCGTCCCTTGCACAGTATGTAGCCCTGGCAGGTGGGGCTGCTGACATCTTCATGGAAGGTTCCGTCGCTCTCATTGAGGCAGATATTAACAGGGACGCTGGTAGTATAGGGACAGACCACATTAGAAGCCATGGTACAACGTCCACGATCCTTGTTATAGTTAAGACCGTCGGCGCAGGCACCCTCCTCTAGGCTGGTACCGTTTGCCGGGCAGCGCACCCAATAGTTGCAGGTATGGGGGCGCAAGAAGCTCGTATCCGCCGGCAAGAGTTCGCACATCTCTTGCAATGAGAGATGCTCGAATTCGTTAACTGCACTGCCTGCGCTGGCCACACTGACCAGGGCTACCATAAGCAGTGCAAGGACTCCTCGAACTGCAAGTAACGACATTACTATGAGCACACCGTGACAGTGAATTGAATTAATATCGTGTTACCTTCATTCATGCTGCGTTAGATATTGGTATCGGTATCGGTATCGGTAGGTTATGTTATCGCTATCGCTATCCTTGATTCGTTGCGATTGTCAGCGTACGGCGCCAACAATCAAACTGATGCGCTGCCACTGGGTAGCACCTTCTTAAATATGCAAAGCTTCGAGTATTGGTATAAAAACAATCTTGAAAATGCACAGGCCCCAAGGAAGACGTTGTAGGTTGTCGGTGTCTCTGGGTGTCTCTGATATCACAATCACAATGTGAGCGATAGCATCCCGATCAGATAGCAGAGGTAGCATGTAAATTACACGACAATAACATGTTGGCTCTGCTCTGCTTGAAGATTCAAATCTACGCATGCCAACAGCCTCAATGCTTCATCGATATTGATACATACGCGTACCCATGTATGTATGTACATATATACATACATAGATGATTGATGATTGGCCCTGATGAATTGAATGAATGAATTCAATTTGAAACTCCATGTCAATGTTAGTGAAATAGAAATTGAATTGCTCATAGCTGTTACTTTTATTCTGTTACAGTGAAAGGGACAGTTAAATTAAGGTGTTTTTACTAAGGAGGCAACTACAGTCGAACACACCCGACATAGAGAGGAGACAGTGTAATATAGGATATTCGTTTTGGTAGCATTTATTTCCATCGAACTAATGAATCAGCATTGAAATCCACTTTCCACGCAATATAATAGCCAATAATTAATTAATATGGATTGATTTTATTTTTGAAGCATTTGATTTTCGCAACATAGGAATGCTTATTGGGGATTCCGGGTTTTATGTAGTAGGTTCTTGACAAATTACGTATTTCGCACCCAATTTGTCCGGTACACACATTTGATTAACTTCGTCAAAGTATGGATGGGTATTTGGGCAATAGTATTTTTGCAAAGTCGGGCAATATGTATACTGCTGACAATTGGTGTTGTATGCTGCCGCATATGTCATATTGGTGTTTGCACAACGATCATGTTGGCATTGTGTGGCTGCAGGCGAAACACATTGGCTTTTGGCATCGGCAGTAGTGGCCACCGAAAACGCCGTTCCATATGGACAGGTGCCATATTTATATGCACCATTTTCACAATACCAGAATCCACTACAGGTGGCACCATCCTCGTAATAATCACCTTCCGTACACGGGGTGGTGCTGGGTGTTGTGGCCAGAGCGCTGCCATCCCCGGTCACACCAGTATCTCCACCGGTGCCACCACACACATTAACACTCGTACATTTATTGGTGGTGACATCAAAGTAAGTGCCCGCTTTGCACTTTCCGGATATACCGTAACCGTTGATGCACTGCAGGTATTGACCGCAATTATTTGGATCACCGACAAACTGATTGGATTTCATGAATTGACAGATGGTATCTTGAGGACAGGTGCTACTCCATACGCAAGAATTATTGTTGGCCGCATATCGTTGGCCGGTTGGGCAGGATGACATTATGGTAGTACCATCACCACCGCAATAGGCATATTGAGTACAGTTGGTGGGATCACACATAAAGGTGGGGCTTTTCAGGGCGCTGCACGATTGCTTCACACTGGTAGAGCATGCCACATCGGTATTAAAATTGCATTCGCCGAGCAACGCGTTGTAAACCTGGTCCGTCTTGCAGGTGCCGTAGGATACGAGCTTCTGGTTGAAGCAGTATCCCCATTTAGTACAGTCCGTCGGATTACCAATATATCCTTGATCAAACATGTTGGCGCACATCGTTTCCATGGTATAGGAGACGCCATTCGCCCGTAGACTGAGCATAGCACAGATAACCGCAAGAGCGGCAATCTTCGGATAGAATTCTGCAAGTAAAGGGAATCCATATGGTTGTATTATAGTACGTAGTATTATTATCCATTATTATCATGTCCATGTGCGTGACGATGGGGGAGAGTCCTACCTGTCCTTGCTGCCATTTGCGTTTTGCTTGGCGATTAATTAGTTAGCTTTGTATGCAATAGAAGCATACCACTTCAATACTAAGCCTATCGATTCATGCCATGTGCCTTATATAGAGGGTGCCAAGCCTATGGCACCTAATACCCATAACGCCCTATCGGTGCGTTTAATTAAAACTGTTTGTACCCGCGCAGATAAGCTAACCGACGATCAAAACACATCGAAAATGCCATAATTAAAATTGATATTCTTAGCTTGACTTGTGCGATATTACCGCGATCTCTCCTGACAGTCACTTATCGATGTTCTTGAGTTTGTCCCCTCTTTTTTGCCCAAATTCAGCAATACCATATGCGAGCAAATACCAGGAACTCAAAGATTAGTGATTATCTTCAAGTAGCATTTCGATGACCAAATAATTCTATTTATTTTCTTCTATTTCTTTTCTTGTGTTCCATATTATATAGTATTCCTTTGTATTATCGATTACTGTCACGGCGTGTAATTGGTTTTTAATTCAATGGCATTTCTAAACGACGCTCGTTCCACGTTATCTTCGTAATTATTCAGGTTGTCGTACCGACGAAGCCTCAACATTTGTGATCCGCCTTATTTCCGGTGACAAGTGTTCTTAGAAAAATACTACATAGGTACCTTTGGCAGGCATCTTATCAGTGTTGCCATTTTAGCATTTTCATAGCTAGATTTACCTTTTTTTGGAACAGAACATGCTTATTAAAGAAACAGCATATTAGTAATAAAGCTATAGCCATGCTCTCGTGAAGCTACCATATACCCACTTTAGTTGAATGATCTGTCGATCACTGTTGACCGAGATACTAGTCGGCCTGCCACGCCTCTTTGTAAGCATCCGTGTGATGCAAATTTGGTATGATTTTTCTAGATATTATAATTATCTAATATCGGTCACTCAAACAGTTTTAATTTTGTCACAGTTGCCAAAAATCGGTTTGAAATAACGGCCGCTTTTCTTGGCAGCAATTTTCTCTCAAAAGTATGCAACATTTAGAATTCAATACATTTTTCACCGCCTTCTGGGTCCATCAAAAAAGTGCAGCATACTTTTTAGCGTGTGAGTATATGCTATTGCTGATTTTGCAGCTATTTTTGGCATTAACAAGGCAGAGTTCTTGGACCGTTGCTCTATTCGCTGTATACTGCCGATATACCCAGCCCCAACTGTCAACATATAGTAGCTCCGTCCAAGGCACTTATTGCGACATATGCAGATGACATCGCAGTCATATACAATTCTAGCTGTCGCAGAGAAGCAGCCATTAGACTACAGGGGTATCTTGATACTCTTGCAGCTTGGTGTAAAAGATGGAATATGAAGATCAATCCTCTGAAAATCACAAACCCCTGTTTCACACTTAAAAGGCTGGTAATGAACACTGCTGAAATCCACACTCACCTGCGCCAAGATTGTTGACACCGTTGACGCTGCTTCTGTAAAGTATACTTTTAGGAGTCACTGTTAAATTTTTTTTTTTTTTTTGCAGATTTTTATTTTAAATCCATTTTTAAATCTTATTAACCAGTGTACTGCTTCTAAGAGTGGCAGCTTAAGCTAATTGTATATTAAATGTACAAGGAGAATAGTTCACAGCAGAGTGATACATATGTAAGTAACTTAACAGACTAAAATTTAATTATAAATCTCAAAATAACAATATATTACAAAATTTAAAGAACATATTTACAAAAGGAGTCTTGTCGAAAGATCCAGAGGATGGCACTTTTTGAGTCTTCTCTTTCTGGGCCTTCTAGTTAGCCGTTTGGGACTGTTAAATAAAATGCTTTATTGATGAATAACGCGTGGGTGGATAGGCAAAGAGAACGTTTGAATTTCTAACAGACTTTAGCGTTAAGATTAACTAAACTGTTACTAATTAAGTTACAGTTGAAAAAGTTTAAAATGCATTACAGGTTTGAGGCAAATTCAACTACAAGTGTATTTATAGTACATTTCAGCTATGACCCATTGATAGATAACGCATAATTGGCGCTACTTAATTTTGATTTTCTTATCACAGCTCTTCAGCAGTCATAAATAATCGAAAAAGTTGTTATTAATACTAATTTAATTTGATTTGTAATCTTGTTACAATCGCGTTATCAATTTGAGAGATTTACGAGACGATATCGATAAATATCGATGAGCATACACGATGGGCGTGGACGTGTTTACGTTTGAAGTTAGATTTCATGATCTGTGTCGTGTTTCAATAACCGCCTCCCTTATGTACTTTTTGTCATTATATGTATCTGGTTTACTTTTAGCAAAGTGCAGATAAGATTCCAGCACCGCAGAACATACGTATACCCCCTAATTTGTCGCAAAAACAGGTAGCAATATCAGTGACATTCCATCCTAAATATAACTGCTTTATTAGCACCAGTCTCTATTTAGTCGAAGACAATCAGCAACATTGAACGGATCGTGGAGCACAATTGAATAATTTATAGAAGACAAGCAGAGGAATTTCCCAATCGACGGAAAATGCAGTGTGAGTAAAGTTAAATTTATGATTCAATCATGTGAAAAGGAATTTCCCATCTATTTATTCCAGCGCCATTTGGATCTGGTATTCCACTACTCCTTCCGGCTGTAATCTTCTTGTTTCTGATACAGTCATTCCACGCTGAACCCGGCAACATTTGCCGTTTGTTGAAGAATGGAACATTCGTCCGTCAGCCAGCCAGTTGTGATGAGTATTTTGAGTGCGCCGATGGGAACCGCATACCCCATAGATGCGACAGCCCCAAGGTCTTCGATGCCAGCACCCAAAAGTGTGTAGCGGCCACGACAAGTAACTCCGTGCACTGCGCTAATCCCTGCGAGGGATTGGACGGTAAATTTGTGGCTGATGCCACGGATTGCCAGAACTACTTCTATTGCGACCATGGCGAGTGCAAGTCAGGTCACTGTCCTGGAGCACAACACTTTGAAGAGTCCACTCAATCCTGCGTGTATGGCCTTGATTCCCTGTGCGTGGATGTTGCCGATATATGCACTATATTGCCGGATAAAGCAAAGTTCCGCAATGAGTTGGACTGCAACCAATACTACGAGTGCAAGAGTAACAAGCACTCCGCCAAATCCTGCTCATCCTCAACTTACTTCGATGTGGAGAGCGCTGCTTGTGTGGCCAAAGGCAAAGTTGTTTGCGATGCGCACCCCAAGACGAATATATGCGTGAAGAGTAGCAAGCCCCTTACTGGATATCAGCCGGACGGTGCCACTTGCCGTGGCTTCTTCTACTGCGCCAACCTGGGATCTGTACCTGATCTAAATCCGGTATGGGGCCAATGTCCTAGGGGATATTTCTATGACGATACCAACAAGAAATGCTCCATACCCACCTCAGTGGTGTGCACCCACAATCGCTGCGATGGACGCGGCACCATGATGGTGACCACCAGCACCAACAACTGCCACAACTACACTATATGCGAAAATGACGTCGATATGGGTGAGAGGATGTGCCATTGGGACTTCTTTTTCGATGAATCCATTCAAGCCTGCACCGACAAAATAATCTACGATGCGTGTTGTGATGATTTGTGATTAAACCGTTACATATGTCGTAAATATGTCCATTGATTGTTCATTCAAGAGTATTAACATGTAAATATTGAGTTTTTGAAATTGTAATTAAAAAGCATGCACCAAAAAGAATTTGAATTCTAACGGCTATTTGTTTAAAGATTTACATTTACAAGAACAAGAGAATGGGGGATTATTAACAATATTATCTACAACAAATACTGTCATTAATAACTAGTAAATTATATAAATTGATTGTAATAACTATAACATTAAATTACATTAAATTTAATTTCCTTTAATTATCATTTTTGATATGGTTGGCAGCTCCATTTTTATACAGTTCGCAATATTCAATGTGTGAACTAGTTCGTGCAATATTTAATTATCGATATCCAATGCAAGAGGGAAATCGTTATCGAAAATGCACAAATCGATTTTAACTATTTCTTTTTGCAAATACTAAACAGCGGCTAAACTTGGTGTTTATTTAATCGCATAAATGACAAATCAACTAAAATGAATGGTTTTCATAACCACAGAAGTGCTTACACATAAATCGTTTATACCGGGCTAATATTAATACGGCCAATAAATTGTAAGTGATCAAATAGTGGAGCCACGCGTTTTTTGATTACTTTCTCAATTCAGGTATAAATGAAATCAAATAGCAACAACTGAGTTACAGTTACAATATGAAACCCACTCAGCCCAGTGGAAGTAGTAGTTCGAGCGTCAATAACAGTGCGAGTGGCAATGCCAGCCTGGGCAAAACAGCCGAACCCATTGAGTACGTGACGCTAATTAGCGATGATTCCGATGGTGAACCGTCGCCCAAACGCAGCGTATCGAGCGGAGCCAATCCGGTCAGTGGTCAAACGAAGACCAAATTTGATGATGACTCCAATGACACACCCGCCACTAGTGACGAACGACGCACTAGCCGGCGAAATAGACCCAAAGTTGATTACACAAATAAAACGGCATCCACAGGCGGACAGGAGAATACTGCCCAGGAGAAGTCCAGTTCAGTTTCCTCAGGTAGTAGCACTGGATTGGCAGAGAAACGTGGCCACACGCACACGGAGCAACGCTCTCGCAAATCCGAGAGTGCCGTGCATCAGAACACAAGCAGTGGATCACGAAGTTCACAGCAAAAAGAGACTACAGGAAATGGTACGAGCGATGGCCGCGACGCCACCGCACCTACAGTGCTCTCTGGACAGGAGGGCGCAGTCTTTCAGTCCCGCCTGCCGTTCAACAAAATGACACCCAACGAGGAAGCCTGCTTTCCGGATATCAGTCGATCTGGCATCATGGGACATCGGGTTTTCCTTAACGTACGCAACAGTTTGCTGCTCATGTGGGTGGAGAATCCCAAAGTACAGCTGACCTATGAGGGCGCGATGAAAGCAATGCCCCAGCCCTTTGACAGCGAACCAAATTTAGTGAGGCGCCTACACTCATTCCTGGAGCGACATGGCTTCATCAACTTCGGCATATTCAAGCGTCTGCGCCCAATACCCAGCAAGAAGCTTGGTAAAGTTATTGTTATTGGTGCCGGCATATCTGGCCTGGCTGTTGGCCAACAGCTTCAACAGTTCGGCATGGATGTGATTGTGCTGGAAGCTCGGGATCGAGTTGGTGGACGTATTGCCACTTTTCGCAAAAATAACTACATTGCCGACCTAGGGGCCATGGTAGTAACCGGCGTTTACGGCAATCCCATGACAATCCTGAGCAAACAAATTGGCATGGACTTGGTGCCAATTCAGCAAACCTGCCCACTGTATGGCCCGGATGGCAAGCCGGTGCCTAAAGAAAAGGATGATGTGATTGAGCGGGAATTCAATCGTCTGCTCGAGTCGGCCAGCTATTTGTCACATCGTTTGGATTTCAATTATGCCGGCAATAATCCCGTATCGCTGGGCGATGCTTTGGAGTGGATCATCAACATGCAGGACAAGGCTGTGCAGGAGAAACGAGCCGCACACATGCAGGAGATAATTGCCGCCCAGACGAAGATCATCGAGCATCGACAGAGACGCAAGAGTCTACTGCTAAGCATTGCCAAGCTGAAGGCGGAATATAAAGAACTGGTGAAGAAGCGACTACCTAAGAGTGCTCATGATGATGCTAGCTATGCGTTACAGGAGTACACCATTCGCGTTATCCAAATCAAGATAGAGGATAGTACGAAGACCGAGCAGGAGATGCGCCAAGAGGATGATGCCCTTGTGGCCAGTCTCAAAGAACTGGAACAAAACGCACCCAGGTAAGCTTTATAATCAGTTCAACTACACATAATCTCTACATACATGCTTATTCCATGCAGCCAAGTGTATCTCTCTTCGCGGGACCGTCTCATACTGGACTGGCACTTTGCAAACCTGGAATTTGCCAATGCCACACGCCTGAACAATCTATCCCTAAAGCACTGGGACCAGGATGACGATTTCGAGTTTATTGGTCACCACACTACAGTTCGCAATGGTTACTCCTGTGTGCCCGTAGCTCTCACGGAGAACATCAACATTCGGCTGAACAGTGCGGTTAAGGAAATTAAATACAACAACCAGGGAGTTGAGATTGTCGCCGAAGACCTAAAGACGTCCAACTCACAGATGACCTATAAAGCAGATTTGGTTGTGTGTACCTTGACCCTAGGCGTACTGAAGGTCGCCATCGCCAATGAAGAAACCCAGCACGCCAACACCGTTAAGTTCGATCCACCACTGCCAGATTGGAAACAACAGGCCATACGTCGCTTGGGATTCGGTAATCTCAACAAAGTTGTCCTGTGCTTCGATCGTATATTCTGGGATCCAAATGCGAATCTCTTTGGCCATGTGGGCAGCACGACTGCTAGCCGAGGTGGGTATTGCATTGCCGCTGCTTCTACTGACTGCATGTTACTGATAATGTCACGATTTCAGGTGAAATGTTTCTGTTCTGGAGCATTAGTTCGTCACCGGTTCTGCTGGCGCTTGTCGCTGGGATGGCAGCTAATATTGTGGAAAGCGTAACGGATGACATCATTGTCGGACGCTGCATGTCCGTGCTGAAGAACATTTTTGGCAACACATCCGTGCCACAGCCCAAAGAAACAGTTGTTACCCGATGGCGAAGCGATCAGTGGGCACGCGGATCGTACAGCTATGTATCTGTGGGATCTTCTGGTAGCGACTATGATCTGCTAGCAGCACCAGTCATACCACCTACCAGCATCGACTCACGTTCCAGTTCCAAGGATGCGGAAGAAATGCCACGTCTCTTCTTCGCCGGAGAGCATACGATACGAAACTATCCAGCCACAGTGCATGGCGCGTATTTAAGCGGACTGCGCGAGGCTGGCCGTATTGCCGATTATTATTTGGGTTTTCCCGATGGAACGCCCACAAATATTGGATACTCCATGACGGAGGCAGCCAATTCGGTGTCTGTGGGAAACGTTGTCAAGTTACGTGACCTTTCACCTGAATCGCCATTGCCCAAAAAGTCTGAAGCTAATGCAAACACTGTCGACCCAACCGAGGTGCTGTAATTTCCGAATGCATTTAGTTGTAGCCACCAATACAGATCCAGATCCAGATCCCACATGTTATGCACATACTATTTACATTAATCTAATAATAAAGCTAAGTTCAACTTTTTGTAAGCGAATCTTAAACGTTTTCACTCGCATATGTATGATATTAGTACAAATTTAAGCAAATAAATATTATGCTTTACCAATTCGATATTGCAAGTGCAACAAATTAGTTTAAACATCTAAAACGATAATCATAATGTTACTTATTTGTGAATTTATTATAGTCAAGAAAATAACTCAAAGCACATTGTCAAGTTCTGCAGTAAGCTCGTCCACATCTTTCCTTCCAGTTGTTGTATCTAACCCAATGATGGCATCCATGTCTATTATGATCTGTTCTAGATTAGGAACATGTCGCTGGTACACAATCCCAGCTGCATCCAGCATGCGCTTCGATGCCTGATAGATGGGCTTATGGGCGTACTTATCTGATATATACACTATATCCTTGATGCCGGATTGTATAATTAGTTTGGCGCATTCGTTACAGGGAAAGAGCGTAGTATAGAGCCGAGTACCGTCGAGACTGGTGCTATTGCTATTCAGTATGGCATTCGCCTCGGCATGGACGACATACATACTCTTGTTGTCCAGCGAGTCCTCGTCGTTATGCTTGGCCCAAGAGAATACATCATCACTGCAGTTCCGTGGAAAACCATTGTACCCAATAGCTACAATGCGGTTGTGTTTGCCAACAATGCATGCACCAACCTGTGTCACGGGATCTTTGCTACGCTTAGCGGAGAGTATAGCAGTTGCCATGAAGTAATCGTCCCAGCATACATAATCCTGGCGTTTCTCTGATTTTGTCAACTTAACTAAACTCCCTGCAGTGAGTGGCTTAATGATTGCATCAAAGTTGATATGGATTTGCTTTTCCGTTGGTATATGACGCTGGTATACAATGTCAGCCGCATCCAGCATCCGTTTAGATGCCTGATAAATAGACTTAAAGTCGTACTTGTCCGAAATGTAGAGAATATCCTTAATGCCGGATTGTATGATAAGTTTTGCGCATTCGTTGCATGGAAAGAGCGTAGTATACAGCCGAGTACCGTCCAGACTCGCACTATTGCTATTGAGTATGGCATTCGCCTCGGCATGCACGACATACATACTCTTGTTGTCCAGCGAGTCCTCGGCGTTATGCTTGGCCCAAGAGAATACATCATCGCTGCAGTTCCGTGGAAAACCATTGTACCCAATAGCTACAATGCGGTTGTGTTTACCCACAATGCATGCGCCGACCTGTGTCGCGGGATCTTTGCTTCGCTTAGCGGAAAGTATTGCAGTTGCCATGAAGTAATCATCCCAGCGTACATAATCCTGGCGCTTCTGTGACACTGTGGACGGCTCATCTTGGCAGGACATTATACTGAAAGTGACAATAGAAACAAGATTATATCCTTAGTGTTTGCAACATTCTTCTATCGATAATTCCTTGACCGACTACCTAATAACACGCAACCGAACATCTTTGTGTTTCGATACTTTATTATTGGTGAAACATAATATTTGTATAATTGTAAATAATATTACAAATTCATTTTTCGGCTGATTTATAATAGGGTAGTAAATATATGTATAATTGGAATTTAAAGCAAGTGTTCTTCAACAGAATTGGAAATACTCAAATCAAAATTAGACTCCCGCCTAATTAAAACTAGTTTTTAGCCGTTTGCTTTCTAGATTAGGCGCTCTTTTGCACTTGGATGGGATTCTGCTTGAGGTGCAGATATATGGAGCGCATACGTGAGACGTCTTTGCCAGATTTGTTAACCTTGGGATTGAACTCGCAGAGCTTGGCAATGTGCTCCCACTCGGTGCCTGGCTCGATAGAACCATTCTCCAATGTAGCTGCCTGTTGTTCAGCATTTCGAGAAGAAAGTTTTGTTTTCGAAATAGACTCTTCAATTTGTCGTAGCCAATCGTCAAGTTCCTTCTTGGATTGCTGGCGCAATTCCTCCTTCTTTCGCTCTTCTTCAAGATCTTTTTCCTCCAGTCGCTTCTTCTGCTCCTCCCGCCACTTCTTTATTTTCTCGGGTTCTTCACGCGACGGTGGAGGGCCTGAGATGCCAACAGGTTCGTTAGATTCGCTGCCAATCACTTCAAAGCTTCCAGTTGATGATTCCAGACCACCACCACCAACAGCAGCAGATAGTTCACTTCCCAGCTCAGCACCTGTATTAGATATGCTTCCTAGCAAGCCATCATCAGTTGCAGGCACTGCAGCGGATCCACCAGTTATTTCCGCCTCCAGATCCCCCAAGACAGATTGTTCTCGAGCCAAAAAATCTGCTGCTGGATCAACTTCTTCTTGTGTAGCAAAATCATCACCGAAATCCATGTTTCAATCTAAAAGCAACACATACGGAAATGATCATTAATGGGCGTAATTTTTTCACTTACACGTAGTAAGATGCATATGAGTGAATTTGAGCAATATGTAGTTCAATAGAATTCATAACATTTTAAGATGACAATGTACCTACCTCTTGATTTGTTTAGCAGACTAAAATTTATTTGTTATAGTGGAAAAGTCAGTACGTATGTATAGATTTAGCGTTCTGTTTTTTTCTTTATCAATTTTCTTATTTTTACTAAAACGACTCACTAATACCTATCGGACTTATCGATAACAATTTTGAAGTCACCGATTGTAATGCATACTTTCACTATCGCTCTGAAAAACGAATATCAACTATCGTGTACGCGTGCTGAGAAAATAGCACTTACGCGAACATAAACACGATATTGGTTCAAACTCGACATGTGCATATCGTTAATTAAAAATTCTAAATGTGTTAATCTTACTGTACGTTCATGTTTTACAGCCTTGATAGTCAAAACACAATAAAAATTACTATAGTGACACAAATATCTTACAATAATTTTTAAATCACGGTGATTCATCTTACCAAAGAAATAATTTAAATAAAACAATATGCTTATAACAATTGGCAAGAACCAACTTTGGTATAGAGATGGGCAACTGTGAATAAAGAATGTATTTTAAAGCCACGTGTCACGCTGAAAAAATGTTAAATACTTGTAACAGTTACTTTTAAATCACACCATTAACAGGGCGATAGCAGACAGTTTGTCTCCGCTGCGGCAAAGTATTTTTTCTATTAATTCTTATTTTTGCTAATAAATCGAGAAATCGTTTAAGTTGCAGCCAATATGGACTATTATTAGTAACAAACTATTTACGCAATATTGAATTTGAGTTTAATGAAAAGAAAAACCTTAAGATTTTGTACAGCGGTTATTTTACCGCGTATGTTGCAGTCACAGGATACTTTTATCGTGATGATGTGAACAGTCACAGTACAAATGTAAGTAAGCGGCCATTTTGGAGATTGTTTCACCCACAAAAAAGTTATGCAGCCAAATTATAAAAGTTGTCATAATAAGTTTACTTAAAATTAAACGGTAAATTGACAAGTGCATACTCGAAACTTAATATAAGGATGTTCGATCGCAGTCTACGCCCAACGAAGCAGTAAAACGACAAAGTGGCTTCTTAGTGACTATATCTCAACGTACGCACACATGTACGTATGTATGTACGTGCATACATACACATATGCATATAAATGTATGTACATGCATGTTAAAAAGTGTTCAAAGAAAATATAAACTGATGTACACACATACGTTTTCTGATTAATTTTGATGAAAAAAATACCTGTAAAATAATTACAATACACCCAACGTAGGCATGAAGGGTAGGGTGAAGCGAAAACATAAAGCAATTCTCGTCTCCAAATTGTGCGCGGCATAATTTTAGCACGTACCTATTTATGTATGTATGTATGTATATATGAATGTGTGTACATGCAATGCGGATAAATATGTATCTACGAAAAATGCACTTAACGCATGGGCTGCATGCGCCATAACAAAATTTGTTTGAAAATTAACTAACCTGCCATCAAAAAAATAATCAATGTGTTTATTTCGTAGATATTTAAGAATCACCATAATAGTCAAGTGTATGTGTGTGTGTGTGGGTGTGTGTATGTAAATAAAAATGCTTCCCTTCTGCATATAGTACTGTACACGAAGCTTTGTTTTGCTTTTATCAAATATTAAAACGAAAACCTGTTTACAGTTTAAAGACGCCACATGGATCCCAACTCCAGTCCTTGGTCATACGCTTACAACCGCATTGTGCCCGGTTCGGCCGGAAGCAGTGGAGGCACAGCGGAGGACTTTCAGCATCCACATTTAGCCACCATAACAGCAGCAAGTCTAGCCAGCTTCAATGCGGCTGCAGCGAGTGGCGGCAGTTTTGTGCCGCCATCACCCATCGGCAGCTACAATCCAGTATTCCAGCAGATCTATCATCATGCAGCCGCAGCCAGTGTGCAGCCCAAGCCGGCGCACTATGCCTCAAGCACAGTTAATACACCTCACCGACAACTGCAGCAGCTTCAGCTTCCAACCACGCTAGACAAACAGCTTAGCTCCTTTCAAAATCAGGCGGCCGTGGCGGCTGTTTCGTCGGCAGCCGCTGCCGCTGCGGCCGTTAACAATGTTGCCTCCAATTACTATGGTGAGAACTCGTCATCCAGCGGTGCATCGCCCTCACCCACAACAGTGGCCCTCACCTCCACCTCGTTGACGTGGAACACACCCAACATGATATCCAACACGTTCCTTGCCATGCAACAGCAGCAACAACAGGCCCAGCAGCAGCAACAACAGCAGCAGCAGCAACAGACCCAACAGCAACAAATCAATCTGGTTGCCGAGAAAGTGGTGAGTATCAAAGCCAAGTACTGCAGATGGCCATGTTCCATGTGGAGAGGGAACTGCAAGGGGCTCAGCTTATGTTGACTAAATTCTCTATAACTGGTGGCATTTGCGTTAGTTTAAGTTCAAATTCTCTACTTAAAACCAGGGATGTTGATAGCTGATCGAAATATCGCTATTAGATAAAGGATATCGATTTGATGACTTAATATCTATTTATATATAATTGACTTCAATTATTCGTCTATTTTTAAAGAGGAAATCAACATCCCTGTTTAAAGTGAGCTGAACTGTGCTATAAAATACTAATACCCTAGCACTAAGTAGTTGACAAGATTGGCAATACTGTATATAGTTAAAATCCTGGCCAATCAGCTCTTGTATTGATATCTGAGGTTTGGTTAAAATGTAGATTAACTATACGCTATAGAACTTATTAGTATTTGCTGGGCCCCCTGCGAGATGTTTCCTCGTCAACTTGAGCTTTACCCTGCCCGAGAGAGAGGAAACTGTGCCTCATCCTAAACCTAAAACACTCCATGTATATATATGCTATATGAAATGTTTCAATATGCGAACAAAACCATTTCCGTTTCCATTAAATCTATGTACAATACCAAAACCAAATCTACCCTTCAATGCTACTCCACACAATGAATCGAATCTGTAGCAAATCAAACAAGAAAACGCACATCAAACCAAGGCGCAAATCAAAGCGTACAACGAACTAATTTACTTGACACAATTGCAACAACAACAGCAACAGCAGCAGCAGCAACAACAGCAGCAGCAACATCAACTGCACCAGCAGCAGCAGCAGCAATTGCAACAGAATATTGCAGAGACGGAAACCTACTATACAATAGATGGTCAGAAGTTGAAGCTGTCCCGTAAGGATGCGCAGACGATACACATCGAGCAGCAGAGTGCGAGTCCGGCGTATGCGGCACAATATGGGAGTCCTGCCCTCAGTTCAGCGGATGGTTCACCCATAACGAATTTAAACACTGTTGATGTGGTGGGAGCACCACAGGTTATCGTATACAAGACGGCGACGTCGACGTCGAGTGGGTCACCAGTGCCGCGACGCACGGTGATGAATGTGGCAGGCGCAGGCTCGTCTGCTGTGCCCACAACAGTTGCCTACTCATCTGTGATACAAAGTACACTGCAGCAGCAGCAGCAGTTGCAACAGCAGCAGCAACAACAGCAGCAGCAGCAACAGCAACAACAGCATTGCTGGACCAAGTCAGAGGACGGTCAGGATGCGATGAAGAGTGTCTTACAGTTGCACGTAAAGCAAGAGCATCGGCAGCTGGACTATGCCAATGATGGTGCAGATACCAGCGAGAATCTAGTGTTCAATCTGCCGCCAGGGCTAGAGATAAAGCAAACATTCTATCAGCCAAGTGTCGTGGATGTGGAGTCATCCACGGCGTCGTCGTTAACGCTGCAACAGGCGCAGGAGCAACTGCTGCAGGGTGGTAGTCCGTCGCAGGGCAGACGACAGCATGTTGTGGCCAATATGATTATGTCGCCGGGAACTCCGTCACAGATTCAAACAGTGCCAAAGGTTTGTATTTGTATTTGTATTTTATTTGTACGTATTTTATTTTCGATTAACGTTTATCGTTTACTCTTTTATTCCATTTCTTCGTTTCGTTTCGCTTCGTTTTCGTTCTTTATGTCTCATTTATGTTTGCTTTTTGCGAGTAGTTTGATTGATATTAATTTAAATTATATTGAACTTTATTGCTTTTATTCATTCGGCTCTCTCTGATTACTAACTCTTCTGTTGTACTCTGGCTGTCTATCGGCTTCGGTCTTTGCTTTTTCCATTAATCTCATTTTGTCTTACGTTTTATTCAAACAAATCCTGTGGTCCATTTGAAACTGTGACGTGGCGTTGAAAGTGTGTGTGTCCTTGTTGAGGAGAGAGATCTCATATGGTATTTGTATGTCTACGATAAGTCTTATACACAGAATGTCCCCCCTTCCAGCAGCAAACCCCAATTGTTAAAGCTAATTGTTGACTATGATTATTTGTGTTATTCATTATGTTAATCGCTTTGCTTTCGTTCCATTGCAGGAGGATGTCAAGCCGCCGGTGAAGCCTGCAAAGACGCCACGGAAACGTCAGCCGAAGAAGACGCTGATAGCGAGCAGCGAGTATAGTACTGTGCGCAGTCCACAGGATTCGCAACATCATCAGCTGCAGCAGCAGCAGCAAATCAATCAGCAGCAACAGCAGCAGCAGAATACGTACTACGATTTCAATAGCAAATGGAATACGCCGCTGAAGACGGAGAATAACGCTGCCTCGGTGTCGCCGGCGGCCACCATTAACATACCCACATATCCGCAGCAGAATCAGCAGCAGCAGCAGCAGGCCTCACAGCAACAGCAGCAGCAACAACATCTGCCGCAGCCTGCCCACTTGCAGTCGTCGCAGGCGCAGTCGCATCTCACCCAGTTGGCGCAATACTATCCGGCATTTCCGCAACCGATTGCCTCCCAGTACACTGCGTGCATGCAGCAGCAACAGCAGCAGCAGCAACAACAACAGCAGCAGCAGCAACAACATCAGGTGTACACGCAGCAGCAACAGCAGCAGCAGGTGTACACCCAGCTGCAGCATCAACAGCAGCAACAACAACAACAGCAGCAGCAACAACAGCAACATCAACATCAGCAGGAGAAAGTCGAGACCGTGCAACAGCAGGAAGAGGATGCGTCTGCAGCAAATGCGGCGAGTGAAGCCATCAATAAGGTCATAGTGCCAAACATTGAGGAAGAGCTAGACTTCCTGGCCGATGCGAGTAGCGTACCCAAGCAGGGTTACGCCAACTCGCTGACCACCAATGGACGCGGCACCAACTCTTCGACAAACAACACCAACTTTGGCATACGGAATCCCAATAAAACGCCTTCACCGGAGCCGCCTTCAGCCATGTCACACGACTGCAGCAATAATGGGCTGACGCCGGTGGCGACAGCAGCAGCCAGTGTCAGTGGTGGTGGCAGCACCAGTGCGTATAGTCCCGCTGCACCCAAGCCTGTTAGCGTGGGCACCTCCATCGGGGAGAAGAAGACGCAATTTATGGACAGCTATCTGAAGTTTTTGCAGGGCGAGCGCGATGATGATCCGCCGCCAGTTGTGAAGCCATCGCGCAAACTCAATTATCCACGTGCGCCGTACAAGCGCAAAGGGAAGAGTGGCTCCGGCGACGATGCGTCCACATCGCAGGCGACAGCAACGGGCGCAGGCGCAGCGGCTTCGCCCGATAACCAGGCCGTGCACGGCCTGGCTGGTCTGGTTGGTGACGATGGCCATCGAATTAAAATACTCTCACAAACTCAAATACTGCCTAAGAAAAGGCCACATGCGCAAATGGTGGCTGCGGCGGCGGCCGCAGCAGCTGCAGCTGAATCCACATCTACCTCTGTAATACAACAACATCCTGCAGCCGACCAGACGACATCCTCGTTTCGTCCATACGCCCAACAGCAACAGGATTCGCCTGGTCTAACAACGGCCCAGCATTTTGTGCAGCAGCATTGTGCTCAGCTGGGCGTTGCTGCAGCGGCTGCTGGTATCGGTGGCAGTGGCGGGAGCGGCGGCAGTCAAGGTATGTTACTTGACCAACAGCATAATACCAATAAGCACTCTACTATCGCAACAACAACAACAACTGCGCCATGCAACAATAATTACAACAACAACAACAGCCACCATCACAACACATCCGCCGACACATCGCCAGCGGTGGCAGCAGCCACCATCAACACAGTTGGCGCAGCCAATCCTCATCACTTTATAAATCTGCTCTGGCCATGGCAGCATTAGGCGATGCCACGACGCATCTCCATCTGACACGACAGACAACGAGACGACGATGACGATGACGATGACGACGACGAAGACGGAGACGATGACAGACAACGGACAACAGACACGGGACAAGGGACACTGGACACTGTGCATATGTAAAAACCGAATACATAACGTAACTTAACTCTTAACTTTAAAGCATTGTTATAAAGACGAAATCACATGAGCAAAAAACAAAACTTAAAAATAGATAAGTATTTTTGAGATGGAAAATAACGAGAACAAATATTATTAATTGAAAGAAAGAAAAAACAACATCAAAAAATAAAAACGTGTATTTTTATTATTTACTTCCGAGAGAGATGGTGGAGAGGAGAGGCGAGCCTTGTGGCATACGGCTGAAGCGCAGGCAATAGCACTGATGGCATCGTCCTCGTCTTGGCCTCGTCTTGGAACTTGGGTTCTGATGTTCTTGGCGCAATTGTAGTTGTTGGTTGTTGCTTGTTGGTTGTCGATTCATAACGTTTCGTTTGGCATTTGATGATTGTTAACCACCATTTTGTGCTCTCCACAGACCCGTTGAATTTGCCGCCACGTCGGGAGCAATGCTCCCGCAAGGCCAAGGAGAGCAGCATGCACGCGCTGCTCTTGAATACGTCTGCTATTGGGGAGGGTGGTGCGGTGGTTGAGCCTGAAGAGTTCACCGACTCGGACACGGATCCCGTCTGGACACCACAGGAGGAAGATGTAAGTGTTTTTCGAACTTCCGTTCGAGTTAGTTGCTCATTCCTTCAATCCACACAGAGTGACGATGGCAAGGGCTATGGAAAGCGCAAGGCAGTGGCACGTCGCACCAAGGGCACACCACGCAAGAACACCTACTGCCAACAAACGGCACATTTACAACAACAGCAGCAACAGTTGCAACAACTTCAAAGCCCACAGCAGCAGCAGCAGCTTCATCAATCGCATCTCCATTCCGCTGGCGATGGCTACAGTTTGCAGCAGGATCTACAGAGTGGCGCCGATGTGGGCTATGGCAACACAGGCACTGGCAGCTCGGTGAACTCGGAGAACTTTAAAGTAGGTCTAACCTGCTTCACTTGCATCAATCGATTCAATAATATCATGTTCCTTTCCTACAGACTGGGGACTTTATTGTCTTACGTTCGGATTTGGTCAACGATTGGCCCACCATCTGGCAGGTAGACTCCAAGTGCATATTGCAAAAGTACGAACCGTTCCGACAGAACGGCAAGACATTCTATCGCAACATGTCCAAGGTAAGAGTATATATATCACATATCAATCAATTAATCTCATTTATACCTCTTTCTACCTTCAGTACGCTTCATGGAATCTGGAAACGAAGAAGCTCTACCTCAAAGCGCCGGTGCGTATACAGCTCCAATCTCACACGGAGACCATTGTGGAATTCATGCGCTCCGAGCTGCTCGCCGATGATGCCGAGCAGTTCATTGAGAAGATAATGGAGGATTATCTATCGTATAGGGATAATTTTGAAATCTATATTCAAACAATGATATCACAGGCGCTTGATCCCAGCTTTTTCTCTGAGATCACACGTGAGAAAGGTAATGCAGATGTTGACTAGTTGAAGATCAATCAATTCATTCGTTCTATCCCATTTCAGATGATTACTTTTTGGGCAGCGTGCGCGTCATAGACAACATCATGGACAATTGCAAGCGCAAGCTCTTGGCCATTACGCCGTGGACCCGCAGCATTATTTCGTCCATAGAGACCTGGCCCAAGTGCCACGTCTTCTCCGAGTGGGTGCAGAATAACTTGACACAAAAGAATTGCGCTGGGTGCCATCAGCCGGGCATAGCAGTACGTTTCCTGCTCTTTGGAGAGCCCTATAATCCCAATACCATGCAGACCATAGCTGCAGATGCACGAATCATTTATGAAAAGGTATGGAATACGAGTGCATCTATTGATCACAAGAGTGTAATTTGTATATGTGCTTGCAGGACATTGTACTATGCCGCATCTGTGCTGCACGTGCGGATCTGTTCCACAAGATAGCGCATGAGAAGTTCAATCTGTTCATCAATTGCTCACAACGTGTGACCGAGCAGCAGCAGCAGTGCCCGGATAAGACGTCCACGGAAATACTGAATGATCTGCTGGCAGAACACAATTGGATAGACGAGGTGACTATCTACAACTTGTACTTGGCTAAACTTGGTTAAAAAATTAAATTAAATTTGCATCTTTTTTCAGCTGTTCCGTAACATGCGTAACTGTTGGGCCGAAGTCGAAAGTCTGGAGCGACAGAAGAGATTTCGTGAAGTAATGCAGTAGTTATTCAATAATATAGTAGGAAGACGAATCTGGATGGATTATTGTATACCACAATGCTGCAATAAACTCAATGAGTTGTTAACTGTATAACTATAACGATATGCTTAAGTTCTGTTATGTTGCATATTGCATTATGCACTATATGCCTAGTTAGGCATATGGTCCACAATCAATCAATCAAATCATCAAGCCATCAGCCCAGCACATTGCATCGATATAATCTGTTAGATTGAAAAAGTATCAACTATCTACATAAGCTTAAGTATCTCCATTGTGCATACTTCATTTATGCTTTGACTTACCTTAATTACACACATACTGAATGTGTGAAGCATTCTTAATACTATATAGTATGACTTAACTGATAGGATTCATGACGTGCTTCTATTATTTGCAATGCATTACTTTTAGTAATAGTTGTATGGATTTTACTTTATATATTTCTCTCCTAAGTTCATTATATGGCTTGTAAATAAACATCTTCAACATAATACATATAAAATACTTCTTCAGAAACGCGACTTTTTATTGAAATTGAGGGGTAATAAGAGTATGCTTATTTTATGCCTTTTTGATGAAATTTTCGTTTATTGCCTTTGCCTGGTTTATATTAACTCCGCTTGCTCCATTAAACTCGAGTCCGTTAAATTAAAATCGAGTGTCTGAGAGCGAAAGCTGGTTCGTTAACGCGCAGCCTCCGGCCACAAAAGGCGCCCGAACCATCAGCTGATTCGTGTCGCGGCTTAGAGTTTGCGCTAGCAGACTTTGGCCAAAACGGAACGGAGCGGAGCGCCTGCATTCAGTTCGTATCGGAATTCCATACAAGGCGCCACGCTACGCTTGTGCTCGAATACAAATATAGTACGTACATACACATAAGTATATGTAGTATGTACATTTATACTTATACAAAACATTGACTTTGCTGATGATTCACTTAACCTGGCTTACTCTACGCCAATTCTAGCGGCAGCGTATTGTCCTCGGCAATTATTGCTGCTGCACGGTATTTTTTTTGAGTGAATTGGCGCTTTTGTTATTGTTTCGCTAATCTGATTGAAGTCGAGTGTTGCGTGCATGCGAAATAATTCAATTTTATGCATGTATGTATACCTACATTTGCATTTATATTTATTCTATCCCACTAGGCACAGCACTAACAAGTCAAGCGACAGGCAGCCAATAAAGAAGTGAATTGGAAGAAAAACGGTGAGTTGGTAATGCGATAGGCACAAATATTACAAATTATGAATTAATTTATGCAATACATCTAAAAATAAATGCATATTTATGTGTGTATGTGCTTAAATTGACCGCTGTTTGCGCACAAATTTGTTTATAATGTTATTTAAATCGAAACTCTGTAAGTTAACATTACTGTTATGATGATGTTATAAATGGCTTACTCAAGCGGGCAGAACTCCCTCCCTATATACCCTTAACCTCTTTAATGTATTCTAGCGGATGCAAATAATAAATCACTCGCACTCACACACACACATACACACACACACACATAGTTATATTAAATACAGATTTCTCTAATTGGAGTTTAGTAAAGTTTGTGCAAACGCTGTTAGCGCACAAATTTGTTTATAATGTTATTTAAATCGAAATTCTGTAAATTAACATAACTGTTATGATGATGTTATTAATGGCTTACTCAAGCGGGCAGAACTCCCTCCCTTAACAGAATTCTTTAATGTATTCTAGCGCCTTGCTTAGCCAGAATATCGTACGCAAATAATAAATCACTCGCACACACACACACACACCTACACACACACACACACACACACATAATTATATTAAATACAGATTTCTCTAAATGGAGTTTAGTAAAGTGTGTGCAAACATACGCATACTATACTATACACACTCGCTTTTTGCATGTCATAGGTCCATCTTTCTTGTAAATCATTTCCGTTTGCTATGCGTGTGATATTTGTTTTGTATTTGGAGCTGGCAAATTTACTGATTGTCACAACGTCTGACAAGCAATTTATTGTAATTGAGTCGGGTCGGGGGAAGCATCACGTACCCACACATGCAGACACGTATTAGCATGCATGCGTGCATGTGTGTGTGTGTGTGTGTGTGTGTAATAAATGTCATGCAAGCGATTAGGAATGCTGGATGTCCTGGCATTAGACGCCGATATTACACATTTAATGAGGACAAATCGTTGTGGCATAATGAACATGGCCATAATTATGTGCATATATTTATTTAGTAATTAACATCTTCGGCATGTGTGTTTGAACAGATTTAGAAGTTTACTTGCTACACTAAACAAAATACTCAACATAAACCCGAAATGTAAGCTACAGTTTTAGAAGTTTACTAGCTACACTGAACAAAATACTCAACATAAACCCCAAATGTAAGCTACAGTTTTAGAAGTTTACTAGCTACACTGAACAAAATACTCAACATAAGCCCGAAATGTAAGCTACAGATTTCGAATTTTACTAGCTACACTAAACAAAATACTCTATATAAACCCGAAATGTAAGCTACAGTTTTAGAAGTTTACTAGCTACACCGAACAAAATACTCAACATAAACCCCAAATGTAAGCTACAGTTTTAGAAGTTTACTAGCTACACTGAACAAAATACTCAACATAAGCCCGAAATGTAAGCTACAGATTTCGAATTTTACTAGCTACACTAAACAAAATACTCTATATAAACCCGAAATGTAAGCTACAGTTTTAGAAGTTTACTAGCTACACTAAACGAAATACTCAACATAAACCCGAAATGTAAGCTACAGTTTTAAATTCAGTTCTTTTTACGTGAGTATTAAAAAGCAATTTAAAATACATTTTCACCTTGCGTAAATTGAATTTCGATAAAAGCTTTACAACAATTTCTACATAATTAATTCGTTAGAGTGGGCGCAAAGCGGCGCTTACCAACTTGAAACGGTAACTGCGGGTTCCTCCGTTTCGAAAGTGTATGTATGTATGTATATGTACGTGCACACACACACACACACACACACACACACACACACACATAGACATGACTTCGTTAAGGTTCACTTTGTCTAATTTAACGACGTTATATTGTCGCAGTGACATGCACGGTGTTCCTGCCGTGGCCAGACAAATTGAATAGAAGACGTAATAGCTATTTCTACAGGGCATAAATGGAATCGTCAAGGCTGTTAATCACAATTTCATTGTTGTAATCATTTTATGTCTGCTTTTTATATAATACAATTTAAAGTAAATTGGTAGAATTCAAAAAATGAAATGAAGAATCTTTAATGAACGTTCTAATTTAATTTATTTTAATTTAATTTGCCAATTTAAGCCATGTTTCTGTAACTGCCGCTGTGGAGTACCTGTAATACGGCCCTAGGATGTTGCGCAGTTGTGTCTGTCTTCAGAAATCGGACAGTGATCAGCGCCGCAGCTCCTCACTGGAAGATGCCTCCTCCTGTCGCCTCTCGGAAATAGAGCGTGTCGGAGCTAACATGCAGACAACCATCAGTGGGACCAATGGCCAGCCAAAACCGGCAACAACCACACGCACGTCCCGTCTAGTGCAGCTTTTTGATCGAAAGGCCTGGTGCAAGCATTTTCGCAAACCACTACGGGGTATTAGCGCATCGAAGGCAGAGAAGAGTGAGTAATACACATACTGTAAAGTCTATAATCTCAAACGATCTCTTGTAGCAATTCGAGCGGCAATATTTATACAAAAATGGTATCGCCAGCATCAGGCGCGTCAGGAAATGCGTAAACGCTGCAATTGGCAAATATTTCAAAATCTCGAGTATGCCAGTGAGCAGGATCAAGCCGAGGTGAGATGAAGATTTTGATTACAATTGTCTTTATATAAAACTCTTTTCTCTTTGAAGTTGTACAAGTTCTTCAATGATCTGATCAAGCATATGCCACAGGCTGCCGGTGACAAGAGTCAACTGCAGGCAGCTACATCAGGTTAGTTCTTATACATTTAACTATAAGCACTCGCATTATTATATCTTTTTCTCAATTAGTATCCGTTCTGGATGACAATGATGAGCTGCTCGAGGAGGAAGGCGACATTGTTTCGGCCAAAATAGATTTACCCATAAAGAAGAGCGACATAGATAAACTGATCAATGTGTTTCGCAAAAAGAGGGTATAGTTCACATAAAAATATTTTAATTTTCATCTACTGACCTGATTTTCCTACAGGGCAATCGCTTGCATCCCAAGTTTGTAGCCATGATACTACGCGAAGCTGCCAAATCCCTCAAGCAGATGCCAAATATCTCTATGGTATCCACAGCGGTGTCCCAACAAGTTACCGTCTGTGGCGATCTGCATGGAAAACTAGATGATTTGCTAGTTGTGCTCCATAAGGTACAAGTTGTTCGACTTTACAAATAATTGACTAAATGTTATATGTACTATATAGAACGGACTGCCTTCCACTTGCAATCCTTATGTCTTCAATGGCGATTTTGTGGACAGAGGTAAAAAAGGACTGGAGGTATTGCTTCTGCTGTTATCGCTGCATTTGGCTTTTCCGAATTCGGTTTTCCTCAATCGGGGAAATCACGAGGACAGCGTAATGAATGCACGATATGGATTCAGTCGTGAGGTGGAGACCAAGTATCCAGTGAGTATGTCTCTTGGCATTGATAACAATACAATATTTATCGAAATTCGATTACAGCGCAACTACAAACGTTTCTTGCTATTAATCGATGAGGTATATCGCTGGCTTCCACTGGGATCGGTTCTAAACAATCGTGTGCTGATTGTGCATGGTGGTTTCTCTGACAACACCAATCTTGATCTCATCAAAAGCATCGATAGGGGAAAGGTATGTGCCAATTTACTATGTACATATACATCGAAATTAATCTTCCTCTTTTACAGTATGTATCTATAATTCGTCCACCTCTTAGAGAGGCTGAGCCACTGGATAAGGTCGAGTGGCAACAGGTGAGGAGCCATAGCTTAATTCTCTATTACATTAGAATACTATACAATGTCTTAACAGATTTTTGATATCATGTGGAGTGATCCACAGGCCGTGCAGGGCTGTAAGCCAAACAGCCTGCGCGGCGCTGGTGTTTGGTTTGGTCCAGATATAACCGAAGTATTCCTGAAGCGCCATCGACTCAGCTATGTTATACGCTCGCACGAATGCAAGCCAAATGGTCACGAGTTTATGCATGACAACAGAGTGAGTAAAATGAAACTATATTAAAGAGCACTGAAGTAACTCAATTATCTCCCTAGATTATTACCATCTTTTCGGCATCTAATTACTATGCCATGGGCTCCAATAAAGGGGCTTACATACGGCTGAATAGCCAGCTACTGCCACACTTCGTTCAGTATGTTTCCGCGGCATCACAGGTAAAACAAATGTCATTCAAGCAACGCATGGGAATCGTAGAGAGTGCTGCACTCAAGGAACTGGCGGTGAGGATGCGTGAGCATCGGGATGAGCTGGAAACCGAGTTCACGAAATACGATCCAGATGATACTGGTTATATAGTCATCTCGAAATGGTGTTTTGTCATGGAGATGGTCACCAAGTTGGGTCTACCCTGGCGCTTGTTGCGAGATAAGTTGGCACCAGGAACTGATAGCCAAAGTGTCAACTATATTAGAACATTGGATCTGCTAGACTCTGACGTTATAGTAAGTGTTCTTAACTTGGTTAATCATCATATACTTAAGCGTAATCTTTGATAAAATTTGCAGATGGAAGCCGAGGCAGATGGAACTACAGTCATGGATGCTCTGTATGCCAATAAGTCGAGTTTGGAAACCATTTTCAACATTATAGATGCAGATAATTCGGGTATTGTTAGATTACTCACTGTCTATTAGGATTGATCTCATATAATGTACATTTTTTCAGGTGAAATAACTCTGGATGAATTCGAAAAAGCAATAGATCTTCTAATCGCTCATATGCCAGGTGTTTACTCCAAGACAGAAATGCTGGAAAAGTGTCAAATGATGGATCTCAATGGTGATGGCAAGGTGGATCTCAATGAGTTCTTGGAGGCTTTTCGATTGAGTGACTTGCATAGAAAACAACAGCAAGAGGAAGACATACGCAAGCGCTCATTGAGTAGATCCTTTATAAAGCAACCACGATCCGAATCAGTTACAAAATTAGCCAATATCATTTCGAAAAACACCTTGCAAGTTGAGCACGATATAGATCCGACTGACTGTGAGTCGAATACCATCGATCCCAAATAGAAAACATTGCACCCATAGCTTATATGCAATATATATTATAATATAGTTCTAGTTCCTGCAAATAACAAATGCAATTACTCATATTTTTATCGTGTGCCAATTCCTCATAAGTGATACAACAGAGTCCAATGAGCATTCAGCATTGAAATGTAGCTCCATTCCAACTACAGCTTTAAATTGAGTTAGATATTTTTATGTTGCTAATTCCCAAAAGTACAAATAGCAAAAAAGAGAAGACTCAAATAAAATAGAATGTGTGTGTAGCGAGTGTCGTAGAATTAAACCAGGTGCAACCCAAATTTCAATTATTTTTTCTAAATTTAAGACTCGAACAACAATTGTAACTAAGAATCTATTACATAGTTCAGACCAAGGGATCAATATCGAACATTAAACATTAAAAATATTATATACCGAAACCTGTTATGTTATGTACTCATGTAGAAACGCTATTGTTGATATTCATATAGCAAATTATATTGATGTTATAAATATACTATATATATCGCATTAGGCCTAAATATATTGCACTCAATGATCTCAAATATGCTAACATATCCATGTGATGAAACCAAATTATTTATCTTGAATAAAAATATAAATTGCAAGCTAAAATATAAATAAACAAGCTTTTTTATATAAGTATTTATTGCACAGTTATTTGATATTGCCCTACTTAAGATAATTGGGACAGTTTTCATTCGTTAAATTATTGCTTAATAAATTTAAACAAATTTATCGGTAACTAAAAAATACTTAATCTAGTAACAACCTCTCAGTGTCGAGAAACTCTTGATTAGATTCTTTACGTCTTCCATTACAAACTGGGTCAATTCGTTAGCAATATAGGAGGTTATGTACATTTGTATATACAAGACTGCTATGACCACATCCTATGAAAATATTCTTACACAATCCCTTAGCCAATGTAATGATTTAAAGGACACTTGCATATTTCTGATTAATATATGCTTTGGTATGGTAGTTGTAAGTCCGGATTGAGGCAGCCAATGTTTGGATTAATTGCTTGTCGCGCTTTGTAGATGTTACAAAGTTATCAATACAGTTCCCGCTACAAATCGAAAGAAAGAGAGAAATTCAATTAAAAATAGTTCTAACCTAAATACTTATTGGGTTGACCTCCATGTTATTTTTAATACTTGCTTTATATTTCGTGTCCGAAGGACGCGTTCTGCCCAAGTTTGTGGCCTAGGGATCTCACGTGAGACTCCGACCTGTTTTTTGTCAAGATAATCGATGACATCATCATAATAGTTGGTTCTATAATTGTACATGTATTTGTACTGAAGAAACTTTGGCCTGTAAATTACATAAAAAAAATGAATATATTTAAATGCATTTAGAATATATCTCACTAGAAGTCCATACCTAACCCAATGACGGTATAGCTGAACTGGTTTCCTGTAGCCATCATCTTCGGGTGGTGGTGGAGGCGCCTTGGCCTCAACTTCTGCTTCGGCAATATTTTCCTGATTCTCCACAGGTGTGCCTCCTACCGCAAGCGCTTCAGACCTTGGCTCGGATTTCACGCTCTCCGCTTTTGAAGCTGGCTGAACATCAACGGAACCAGGTTGTGTTGCAGTCTTTGCATCGGACTCGGCCTCACCGCCATCACCGCCATCATCACCCCAAGGATCTTCTTCGTCCGCCATTTTACTATAAAATAGCAAAATATTATACTAACTAATATAGTCTGCCATTAAATATCCTGCACCCAATTAATCATTTCCATTTTAACAGATTTATTTCTAAGAGGATCACTAGCAAAAAATCCCAAAAGTCCACAATTAAATTGCATTTAATTAGTACCTGTGATATAGTGTTGATATTGAAGTTAAATTAAAAAGACTAAAGAGATAATTTTTCGCTTACATATAAATGCAATGCAAATAAATTTCACAGTTAGGAAAGACACATAGTATATATATCTATCTATATATAGACATGTATGCGTATGTGTATATATACGAATTCACTAGCCTGTGAAATGGTTGACTATTAACACCTATCCTAAAGAAAATCTGTTTCAAATAATACAAATTGATGTGAAAATAAAATAAAAAAATAAACGCTTGATTAATGAAAAATTATTATTAATATAATTGGTTAAACATTGTAGAAACCTTTCAATTTATTTATCGAAAATAAGTTTTAGTGGCAACCAAATTAATAAATCAACGAAAACTGAAATTTAAAATAATCTAAAATATGTAATTATTTTATTTATATAGTACAGACAGAAGGTCCTTGCGTTTGGATCTGGCTTCTTCAACGGGCAAATCCTTTAATTCATTGTAAACAAATTTTATAAACCACCAGTTTGTATCGATTTCCTCCATATCTTCTTTTTTGGTCTTGGTGTTCTTCAAATCACTTGAATCGGGCAACAAATTTTTAGTGGAATGCATCGATAATAGGCTATTGGTTTTCTTTGCCATATCTCCTGCCTCATCAGCATGAGTACGCTCCTTCTTTACTCCCCCAATGAAATGCATTGCATTATAGATTTTCGAATTCTTCTTAGCTACTTGTCCAAGCTTCCACCTTTTAGCTTCAAAGTTCTTATATTGTATGCGCAAGTTAGTCCACTTTGCTCGCAAATCGTTCTCCGCGTATTTGCAGTTTAACATTTTACACACCTCTCTCCAGGCACTGTCTCGAACAATTCGACTTGTAGTCTCCATGATCTCAGCATTCCAAAGGCATTCAAATGGTTGAACTGCTAAAATCAGCCTCAACACATCCTCCTCAGTAAGTGACTCTCCGCCTCTTGATCGTTTGCGTAAGGGCTTTCTTAGTCCGTCCGGCTCCATGTCTTCGGACTATTTGGCAATAAAACTTACTGGTAATCTCTAAATAAAATTACATAAAATTGTTCTCAAAAACTACATGAAATTTTGAAATATTCAACTTAAATTTACTTGAAACTTCTGTTCAAAAACAGCAGACACTTGGGGTTTTTTCTATTATTGAACTTTTTGATGTCAAACACAATAAAGTACTACTTCGATTATGTGCATTTTCAAGAATTTCATTTACAATGGTCAATGCTAAATAATTAGACAATTACATTGTTTAAAATATTCAAGTTGTGTTTCATTTTCCATCGTTTCATGGCGACGCTTAATATGCAATGATACCGATTATCGTTTTCCGTAACAATCGAGGTAGAGGTATGCCGCGGCAGAAAATATTCTGCAATAAATTATTTTTAATTAATCACAGCTTTATCATTTAGCTTTCGTATAATTAACACAACATATTAACTTGAGCTTCTATTTACCCTTACATTGTTTTTCGACATCGTTGCATCAACAAATTATCGATACTATCGATATTGACACAAATTTATTGCCATCATTAATACATAAAAGTTCTGATAAGATTATTAATGTTTCAAATGTATTATTGTTTTCAGATCACACCCGCATATGTACATTTACGTTTGAGTGTGAGTCACTCGCTATCGTTCAGTTCATAAAGTAAAATTTCAAGGCAAAATGGCAACCTATGCAGAAAAGGAGTTTCTTCATTTGGTACGTAAAACATCTGTCGCTACAGACCCAAACAATGCAGACGAATCTAATGTGCAGCTGTGAGTGCATAGTGCAGCAGAAAACTGTTAACCTAGATATTGTGTACATACATACATACATACATACATATAAAAATGTGTTTAGAATTGCAGCTGTATGCATTACATTATAGTTTACAGATAATATACATATTCGATGTGTAAACAAACTTATGATGGTATTACCCGATTTTGCCCGCGCAACGATTTGTTTGCATTATTTCCCATGGTGTCATATGACATTCTACAAGAAATTTTCATTCGGTGCACCTTAAAAATGAAAGGTGTTTGCAATATGTGTGTACATTTGTAGTAGTTCACGTTTACAACAGACGAGTTGATTGTTATTTCCGTTTGGAGTGGCTGTGATCTAAAAATATTAACATTTACTTTACAATTAATTGACATTTTTTAACATAGAATATCAGCGTAAGCAAAGCGCTGAATGGAATGGAGGCTCCATTGAAGTCGAAACATGCTCGGTCTATCATCATCACCACACACAAATCGAAGGAGGCGAGAACCTTTTGGGCCGTTGTTACTCGACAACCAATTATGGAGAATAGATTTACCGCCTGGAAGTTTTGTCATCTCTTGCATAAGGTATTAAGAGAAGGACCCAGATCAGCCCTACAGCATTCCCAGCGCCACGCCAATATGATTCTGGAGGTGGGAAAGCTATGGGGTCATCTGCAGGACGACGTTGGCTTGTGCATCAAAGCTTATAGCAAGCTCTTGGTAACCAAACTGAACTTTCATGACAAGAATCGCTTTTATCCCGGAACACTTATAATATCTTATGAAGATATTGCAACGGCGACTAATAGGGACTTAAATTACTAGTATGTATGCGTTTTTTTCTATATTATATTGATCTAGTACTAATTCGTTTGGCTTTCTTTTAGCTTTCAATTGTGCGTGGAAATCTTTGACTATCTGGAGGATATTATTGCCGTGCAAGTTGCGGTTTTCTCTTCCGTAAATACGTATCGAATATCGTCCATGACACCGCAAGGCCAATGCAGACTGGCGCCGCTGATAACGCTTATTCAAGATTCGAATCCTTTGTATGATATGAGCGTCAGATTGATGTTTAAACTGCATGAGAAGCTGCCCAATGATGTACTCAGCGGGCATAGAGAACGATTTAGTACGCTTTTTGCCCGGTTAAAGGTGTTTTATGAAACTGTAAGGCCGCTGCAGTACTTCCACGATCTTATTACTGTGCCACAGTTGCCGGAGCAGAGTCCAAATTTTAGGTCCCAAGTGGATTTTGGCAGTTACATTCCGCCTGTGGTTGTTGTACCATCTGAGCCAGAGCCCGATCCTGTCGTGGAAGATCTTGTTGACACCAATTCCTTCGACAATAGTTCCGAGCAGGAAAATTCCTTTAGTCAACGGATCAACGATTTGGAAAATGTGATAGATGACAAAAACGAAGTAATTCAACAACTGAAAAGCAAACTAGATGAATGGAAAAGTACTTTCGAAGGTCTGGAACAAAGTTATAAAAATAATGTTGTGGAACTTCAGAGGAATAATACTGTGTTAAGCAACGATTTAGCCTCCGCACAAGAAGTGTGCGCAAATTTACGCATGGAGAAAGACGATTTGGAGCTCAAACTGACAAATAATCCAATATTAATACGTAAGTGAATGCAAATAATTAAATATATACCGATGCTAATAATTTATTTCGTTTCTAGAGAAAGTATTCGAAGAGGAAGAGAAGCAAAAGTTATCTTCCGAGAAATTCAACAAACTGAAACTAATGTATACCCAAATCAGGGATGAGCACATAAATTTACTACGACAGGTGAGCTAATTTATCTTTTGTAATGTATTGGATTAATAGTAATTTATTAATTTCAGCATAGCGATTCTTCCAAGGCTTTAAACAAGGAAAAACAAGCTAATGCCGAACTCTTACTGCAAGTCAAAGATCTGGACAATGAAATATCCAAGAAGAATGAGGAAATAAGTGCGGAAAAAAATAATGAACTACAGATTCTGAAAGAAGTCGACAATCAAAAGAATTACACATCGCAACTCGAAGCAAATGCCAAAGAAATGAAAGCGAAATATGAGGCTAAATTACTTCAGAAAGAGGCTGAAATTCTTGAAATCAATGCAACAGGCGAAATGGCCTTAAAAGAAAGCCAGATTGAACTCGAAAATGTTAAATTAGCTCTGAAAGAAAAGGAAGAGAGACTGACACAAGCAGAAGCCTTAATAAACCTAAAGGATGGGGAAATTACTGAAAACCTTAAGAGGCACGAAGAAAAACACATGACATTGTCCAATAATAACAAAGAACTGCAGCAGACTTTTGAAAAAGATGCACAAGTCTTACGCGAAAATATAAAGGAAATTACTGAGAAACTGGTTCAAAAGGAGAATACTCTGCGTGTAAGTGAATAAAATTTACGTTTTGAGCATACAGATATCTTATTCATATCATATTTTAGGAAGCTGAAGAGAAATACATAGCACTGTCAAAAACTAGTAAGGAATTGGAAGAGACTTTGCAAAAGGATTCCAAAGTGTTAAACGATAATCTAAATGAAACTGCAGAGAAGCTGGCCCAAAAGGAGAATACATTACGAGTAATTATAAAGAGTAACTTAAATCACTTGCGTCTTTTTATATGACATTCTCTTTTTAGGAAACTGAAGAGAAGTATGTAACACTGTGCCAAAGCAACAAAGAGCTACAGGAGACTTATGAAAGGGATTCCCAAGTTGTAAATGCCAATTTGAGTCAAACCATAGAAAAGCTGACCCAAACAGAGAATTCCTTGCGGGTAACTGATAGCTCATCGCCTTATGTTTTAAACACAATTTAATTATGTTTCATTACAGAATGCGGAGGCATCTTTGGCCGTACTTGTGCAGGAAAAAGGAGCTGCTGAAAGCCGTGTAAGGGACTTGCAAGAAAAATTAACGCAACACGAAGCGGACTTAAGAAAATCATTACAAAAAGTTGATTCCTTAACGAATTTGAATCAACACTGTAACGACAGACTACAAATGCTGCGAAATCTAACTATTAAGAGTGTGCAGGAAATGTGTCTCTTCAAATTGAATAATAGAAATCGACAGCCTCTCGAAGGTGTGCTGAAAATGTCTTCTCAAACGGATGCATTGCTAAACAAATTAAATACTTCTGCACAAATACCAATTGATGACTGTAGTGAGAAGATACATGATATTATAAATGTAGGATATTATTACGTACAACTTCACGATCAATGCGATATTATCGATGCGACTACAACAGAAATCGAGAAAGGTCAAGGTATGTATGCTAATATTTGCTATGTTTCAACTGAAATAATGTCTCTAATCTTTAGATATAATCAACCACATACGTTCTGTATGTCCGGACTTGGTTCAACTATTTGAGGCTGTTCAAAAAGGCGATGCTAATCAGGAAACGATTATAAAGAAAATACAAAGTAAATTTTATGAATTGAACGCGCTAGTCCAGGGACTACTTAATCAAAACGAGAACAGCATCGATCTTGACAAGATGATTGAAATCGAACTTAAAGAAATGGACAGCGCTATCGAGGAAGCCGCATCTAAAATAATTGATTTGCTTGCCAAATCACGTGAGAACGACAATAAAATAAAACTGGAAGTGAACGAAAAAATCTTAGAAGCCTGCACCAGCCTAATGGAATGCATTAAGATACTAATTGTGAAATCCCGCGTACTGCAGCAAGAGATTGTTTCTTCCCAGAAAGGTATAGGTATATTTTTGATCAACTAGTCTCATAATCACTAAATTTCTCTCATTTTCAGGCAATGCCACAGAGAATGATTTCTATAAGCGGAACAGTCAGTGGTCAGAGGGCTTGATATCAGCCTCAAAGAGCGTGGCAAAGGGAGCCAACTTCCTGGTGGAAGCTGCTAATAATGCCATTAATAGTGAGTCTGGGCAGAACTTTGAGCTGATAGTCGCGGCTCAAGAAATTTCAGCTTGTACGGTTCAACTGGTGATCGCCAGCAAGGTTAAAGCCAATAACAATAGTCAGAATTTGGCAAATCTGACATTGGCCTCTCGAAATGTGACGAAAGCAACGGGAAATGTAGTGGCAACTGTTAAGGATGGTAATGCACGACAGGAACAGGCGAATGAAATTGATTTGGCAAACTTAACACCGTCGCAACTTAAGACCATGGAAATAGAAATTCAAGTGAAAGTATTAGAACTAGAACAGGCTCTTCAGGCGCAACGCATGAAGCTATCATCGTTTCGCAAGGAGCATTATCAGAAAGCCGAGTATTAGACATAAGCGCAACGTTTTTTATACATCTAATTTAAAAGTATTTTATTCTTGTATTATTCACTTAAGTTAAGTTAACAATTATATTGTTGAAAATATATCTCATAATCAAATTATGATACTTCATAATAAATTGTTGAAAGCGAAACACTCAACATTCATGACATACAATCACAAGTTGAGTTTTTACAGCAAGCACCAAATGTAAAGTATATATTTACTTTATTTCATAATTTTTTAAAACAGTAGAAAGATTTGTGTTCTCGCTCTGATAGATCTTTTTCGCTCTATCAAAGGCTTCTATTATACATGATCTGCGAAAGAAAATATGGTTAAAGAAGAGCATAATATGCCAATAGAATCGATTCGATTACCTAAATAATTTTTGATGCAACACATAAGCGCTCACATGACCAGCATCCAAGTATCTTACTTCGGCTCCCGGCCATATCTCTTCGAGGCTGGAGCATCCCTCACGTGGAACGTATGCATCGTCTCTGGCACAAACTGCTATAATTAGGGAGGTATCGAATGGCACGGAGAAGTTCTTTAAATGGGTACACTCATCCATCATGCCTCGCATGAATTGCAAGGCTTCCCTCTCCCACCAATTTGTTTTCGTAATATCTATTTTTTTCGCTTTGTTCTGAGCGGATAATGGCAAAATATACTTCATAAGATTTGTTAACGTAGATCCATCGTTGGAATCATTTGAAACTTTTGTGCTAAAAATATCTTTCAATGGCAATAGTGGGTTTTTCGCCTCAGTGGTAGAATTCTCCGATGATTTCATTAAAAATATAGAATCATTTCCATTTTGTGCAGAATTTGTTGTTTGCTGCGTTTTACAGGTGGAACTCTTATCAAATTGGTCCTCTTCGGACTGAATTTTAATTTGATCGTCGATATCCTCCTTAAGCTCGTGCAGAGACTGATTAAAATTCTGTATAAACTTCTGACCAGCCGCAAAGGCATCGTCAATGACAGTAACCATTTTCGACAGTCGTTCTCTGAATTGACCGTCAGAATAGTATTGAGTTTCCAGCATATCCCAGTTAATGCTCTGACTCATAACACCCTAAAATAAATCAATTCAAATCATTTATCATAACGAAATCGATCCAATTCGTTACCGTAGTAAAAACAGCCGATGCAGTAGACCACGACAAACAAGGGACAAGAACTAAAGGTTTCGGCCAGTTTGTTGCTGCTAATGATGCCATCTGGAAAAAGTATTTAAACAGAACAATAGTAATATACAATTTAAATAGATAGCGAATGATTGATTATGGCCTAACAAAAATCAACTTTGCTATTTGATTTACATTGTCAACAGTTGCAGAGGCGGTCACACATTCAAATAAAGATCGCATATTACTTACATGACCTCCCATTGATAGTCCGGTGATCCCTAGAGGACCAAATCCATTCCTTTCACACCAGTGCAAAAGCACAAGACATTCAAGTATAAGGCATCCGCCCATTGCAAATATGTCCGACACATTATGCAAATTTGATCGTCTGTAAATAGATGAGAAATACGATAAGGGCTACGGCATTCGAAGCTCAAACGGACAACTTGCTAACGGACACACGGACTGTCTTAGGGACGTTGACTTTGAATGATTATGTAATTAGTGATAATAATCAATAATTCTATAATTTTACATTTGATCATCAGGTTTTCTTAAACCGTAGAAAGGATTTTCCAGAATGATAGAACCAATGTTAGCATCTTTTAATAAAGGCTTTGCAATAAAGTTTCTCCGGCGCCAGAAAAACTGAAAATGGAATCATTTAATTAAGGATCTTGTGATGAAAATCATCTAACTTACGTGGTCACCAGTTCCTGCCAAGTGAATACATATTGGTTTATGTGCTTCATTAATCCATTTGTTGGGAAGTAATAACTGAAAGTATGCCTTCTGTGCTGCTTCCGGAACGACTCCAGGTATATGTAGCTCGAGAGGCGTAGTGAAGTTTCCTTCAATTAAAGTCGAGTCGGAATATGTTTTCTTTTTTGTTATCTCCACAGGATAATCACGGGGTACTAACTTATAGCACGTCTCTCTGCAGGAAATTATTTTTCTAAACTGGAACAATCTGCAGTATGTACAAAGAGGTAACAAATTGTATTTATCATTTGACGTAATTGTTAAGGAATACCCCTATCGAAAGCTAATTGATAACACAAAATCTAATCAGTGGCATATTATCGTGCCCATTGTATTATAACTTGTGCAGCAGTTTAAAAAGAACTGGAGAAAACACAACAATGTGAAATGTATATATGTATGAACGAGAGTAGTAAGAAGTATATATATCTAATTTCTTCAAAGAAAATAAGTTGTTTTTGTTTGGGTTCATTACGTAAAGGACGTGCTGGTGCTCCACGAACAATCAAATGATAACAAATCTCATGCATATATTTTCTTCGCTTACCTACGCAGATTTTCCGGCTTGCCCCATCCCTTTTCAAAAAATCTTGTTATAAGCATACGCCGGTAAAGACTGTCAAGTTTGCTGGGAGGCATTTTTTCTTAATAATATTTTGTACTAAATCTTTCTACACTAACTGAACCAGATCATTTCGTCCATTTTGTCGATTAATTGAACTGAATCAAATGAGGCGATTATTCCGCAAATGAACTGTGCATCGATATTCTTAATTTTAATATTAATTAATTATAATTTAGTGTAATAAAAAAAAATAATATAATAAAAATATACAATCCTAATAGACTGCTTAAATTATTGGAAATATCATTAAAACGGAAGGTGTGACATGGTTTGTCAACCGTCACGCTGCTAAACCACGATGCTATGTTGACAAAATATATCGCACAAGAAACCAGTTCGATAATGGAATCATCGATGTCTTGAGGACAAGTTATTTGTTTACAATTTTGTTTTGACGGCAATTAGAGAATTTTAATTAAAATGAACGCCCCAGTTGTTTTAATAACATCATATGGTAGTCTTTCCCCCAAGGAAGTTGTTGAAAGTAAGTAATGAAACGAATACACATCGCATAGGTGTGTTTCATAGATTTTGTACACTCTGGTAGACAGAAGAAGGAAGACAGGTTCATATGGTAGTTTTATGTACATAAGATATTTTGTTAAGAATTGTGATTCTAACTTCTATTCTTTATTATTATTGATGCAATTGTTTAAATTTGTAGGCATATTAACGGAAATGGATCAGACCCCAGTTATAACAACAGCTTCATATGACTCAATGGCGATAAACTCTTATAAATGCGATATTAGCACAAAATATTACACTACCACCATAAATTTAATTCCTTTTGAAGGAAAGTGTGAAACCGTTCCAACTGGAATTCAGAAGCTGACTGAAGGGCTATTAGTTTATTTTGATTCTAGCGATGTAAGTATATTGCATATCTCATAAACTCCAATAACATCCAATATTTTATTGCAGAAATCGTTTATTAACCACCTGCCCGCAATTAATGATTTCCTTAGTACCAATAATATTGAAATCGGATTTCTAATAACCAAATCATTTAGTGGCAAATCAAATGAATTAAGGTTTGAAGATCTTAAGGAATGTACAAATATGGTATTAGATGTTGTGACATTAAAAGATGAAGATACTGATACGTTAACATATACAGAGATTTTGGAAGGACTAAACAATTTCGTATGGTCAAATGTAAATATGAGGGATGGGTCATGTAAGTAACATATTCGTCTAGATAATATTGCAAATGTATTAAAAGTATAATTTTATTTGAAGGCTCTAATCGCAGAAACTCAAACAATACTGAGGAACTGGAAAATCAACTGAATGATTTTGAAAATTTGCTTATTACGGCACAGAACTTGCGGAATGACCCGTTTTTAACGAGAGATCAGCTTTTAGACAGAGCGGAGGAGTTGGCAGAGATTATGTCACAGATGTTAAACGATAATGACAGCGATTAGTTGTATTTTATCCTTTAAATAATAGCAATCACAAGCATTGCTAAAAATATATGTATTCGTTAATATTGTTTTTTCATTCTTATTAAAAGAAACATCTTGAATGATTCCATAATTCTGCAATTCTTAGGCACATTTTGATTGATTGGTTAAGAAGTTATCAGGTTAACTTATAAGCCAATTGGGCCGGAAATAAAATAATTTTGTAATAACTTTTTAAAACGTTGTGTAGGCTTTGCGATTATTGCATTGTGATTATTCGTTGGTCACACTGCCCCAAAAAATACTGAATTCATCTCTTTTTCTTTGTTTAATATTTCATCGTTCCTATTCGCAGCTATCTTGAGGAACAGTTAAAATTATTACTAACAATCTCGCTTTTAATATTTATAAGTTGCATTTCTGCGTGTAAGTTATATTTTGGTTTTAAAGTGTTCTGTAATCGTGATAAAGGTATTAAAATTACTGCAGTTAGGTAAAAATAATTACATATTACTATAATTTTCGTCGTGTGTAATAGCTGGGTGTACATAACTACACATTTTCCTATTATATATGTACATACATAAGTATGTGGGCAAATCCAAAATAAGTGCTTCAATTTTATATTTATCCATGGACAAGAATATGTTTTGTGTATGTATGTACATACGTAATTTTTCATCTGAACTAAATACAGTAATCTGAATGTGATTGTCGCAATACATGCATACTTTCGCACTTGCTTACGGTGTACATATTGTAGGTACATACAAATGTAGTAAGTACATTTGAAAATTGCGACATACATATCTACAACATCCAAGTGAATGTGAACACACCAACAGCCATACATACATTCGTAAGTCGTTATGTTGGAGCTTGGATGACGCATATTTCATGCTCATAGTTTCCTAGTGTCGAAAACAGCTGTTGTGACGGTACCGCATAATTTACTTGCAGAGCTTACACATATATACTGTACATACATTATATACACACATGCATACACTCTATATGTGTACATATATGTACATATGTATTACATTTTCTTTTCCGAAAGCCGCTTGTTGCGTGAAAAGCCACATTCAACTTTTCCTTCTGACTAATGCATTAACCCAATAAGAAACTGAAACGATGAAAGTTAAACGGAATCTTATGCATCTCGATTCCCGTTGAAATGATATCATTTGACTGTTTGACAACAATTGGTATAAAAATATTTACTGTTAGGGGTGGGTACGTGAGGCACACACATATCCAACTACTGAAGGATATTCCCTTCGATGCGCATGCGCAGGTTTTGCTACTCGCAATAGTATATCGATTTATTTAGAAGTATTGCTCAGTCCTCAGGCGTATTTTGAAAGATGATTGTTTCCAAAGCTATCAAAAATTATAGAATGTAAATATTATAAATATTATATATCGAACCGAAAAACAATCAAGACTGTGATTTTGTTTTCATCGGTTTCTATAAAAGAGAAGTGTATTTTTCGTCCATAAACGCAAAAGGACGGCATACCCAACATTACTTTCAATAACATCCCATGATTCATTTTATATATACGTGCCGATAAAACTGATGTTTCATTAAACCTCTTTTCTTTGCAGACAGAAAATCGAGCAAATTGGAAAAATGACGCAAATGTCGCAAGACGAAATTATTTGCAATACAAAAACTGTTCTGCAGGGCCTGGAGGCTTTGCGCGTAGAACATGTTTCCATAATGAATGGCATTGCCGAAGTTCAGAAGGATAATGAGAAATCGGATATGTTGCGAAAGAACATTGAAAGCATTGAGCTTGGATTGAGTGAGGCTCAGGTGATGATGGCGCTTACATCCCACTTGCAAAATATCGAAGCTGAAAAACAGAAGCTCAAGACACAAGTGCGCCGTCTCCATCAGGAAAATGCCTGGCTACGCGATGAGCTGGCCAACACGCAGCAGAAGTTTCAGGCTTCCGAGCAGTTGGTGGCCCAACTAGAGGAAGAGAAGAAACATCTGGAATTTATGGCCTCTGTGAAGAAATATGATGATAATCAGGAACAAGATGAATCCTGTGAAAAGACACGAACCGATCCAGTGGTTGAGCTATTTCCCGATGATGATAATGAAGACAGAAACAATATGTCTCCAACTCCACCTAGCCAATTTGCGAATCAGACATCCGGCTATGAAATTCCAGCTCGATTGCGTACACTCCATAACCTGGTTATACAATACGCTTCGCAGGGCAGGTAATGCATTAAATCCTACTTATAATTGAACAAATTTACGAATTAATAAACTATCTTTTCAGATATGAAGTAGCTGTGCCGCTTTGCAAGCAAGCTCTTGAAGATCTAGAGAAAACCAGTGGACACGATCACCCAGATGTTGCAACTATGTTGAACATTTTGGCTCTAGTTTATCGTGATCAAGTGAGTATGATTACAAATATTTGCATATAATACATATTCGAAATCTTATCAATTCTTTTTAATGTAGAACAAATACAAGGAAGCAGCCAATCTGTTGAACGATGCTCTGTCCATTCGAGGCAAAACCCTGGGAGAGAATCATCCAGCCGTTGCTGCAACCCTTAACAATTTGGCCGTCCTTTATGGCAAACGAGGCAAGTACAAAGACGCTGAGCCCCTTTGCAAGCGTGCTCTGGAAATACGTGAGAAAGTTCTTGGCAAAGATCATCCGGATGTTGCAAAGCAACTGAATAATCTTGCCTTGCTCTGCCAAAACCAAGGCAAATACGACGAAGTCGAGAAGTATTATCAGAGAGCTCTTGATATATACGAATCAAAGCTTGGCCCTGATGATCCAAATGTGGCTAAAACGAAAAACAATCTGGCTGGTTGCTATCTGAAGCAAGGCAGGTATAATGAAGCTGAAATCCTGTACAAACAAGTCTTGACCAGGGCTCACGAACGTGAATTTGGAGCTATTGATAGCAAGAATAAACCAATTTGGCAGGTAAAACCTTTTAAATGAAAAAAGTGTATTGCATACTGATAACAAACTTTGGCTTCTAGGTGGCTGAAGAGCGTGAGGAGCACAAATTTGATAACCGCGAAAATACACCATACGGAGAGTATGGCGGTTGGCATAAAGCTGCTAAAGTGGATTCACCTACCGTCACGACAACTTTGAAAAACCTTGGCGCCCTCTACAGACGACAGGGCATGTTCGAAGCAGCCGAAACTCTGGAAGACTGTGCAATGCGCAGCAAAAAAGAGGCATACGATCTGGCCAAACAAGCTAAAGTTGCACAACTTCTTACATCAACCGAAAAACGACGATCCAAACAGTTGAGGGATGATATGGAATTCTCCGATGAGGTAAACAAGTGTTCAATTCATTTCATTTACTCCAGAAAATAACAAGTTGTGCTTTTCTTTTACAGAAACCCATGAAACCTTGAAGCACATAATTCGTCGTGCGGAATTTTTGGTATCGAAGTGCGCTATTTATACATAAAATTAACTCAAAACATAATTTATATTTATTCATTCCTTAATATTAATTGGGCCGACGTTTTCTCAATGACGGAGTTTGGTTTTAATTGTATTCTGTTTAAATAAATGTGTTTTGTCCTGTACACGTATTGAGGAAATCTAATTAAAATGACCCAAGCTTATTTTAGTAATAATACAAGTTTATATTATTTCGTTGTCTGTATAAAATATAGGAACGGCTCTCTAATAAACACAAAAATCATTTATAATAACAGTTCAGCGTTTTCTAATATGTTGTTTTTTATACATTAACATGCAGCCGGTGTTACTAAGTACCCATACACTTATCCACACTATGTTGCCGCACTTACTTTTCATAAAAAGAAAACTCAAATACAGGCAATATGTTTCACAATTAATATCACTATCAAACAATAATGAATGTAGTGGCGTCGGTAAAATCGGCAAAATATGCTTTACATTCGCTCACTCTATTTCGCATTTCCTTATATCAAACACATCAAACACACACTCAACTGCAGCCCATGCATCTCAGCGATCACAGCAGATTAGCATAACAGTCACCACACACACACACACCCACACGCAACCGAATCTGGTGTGTTCGCTGTCAGCTATGGCAGAGCCAGAGTATCACAGCGAACACACAAACACACGAGCTGCCTCTTCTACTTTTTCTACTGGACCGCCGCTCAGTGCGTTTGTGTGTTCGCTGTGATACTCTGACTCTGTTACAGCAGAGAGCAAACACATGAGCGGCCACTTGATGAAACGATGTGAGTAATAGAATTGGCGCTCTGCTGGGTTTATAAGACATACTATTTCGTGGTATTGCATTGGCACACGATGAGTTTACTAAGTTTAGCCCATACATTTAAAACCTTATTGTAAGACAAAAATAACAAGCACCAGTTTTAATACAACTTATTTATTTTTGATTGCTTTTCTATTCTATTCATAATGAATTCATCACAGTTTTTATTACAAAAAATCAGGGTTATAATATATACAAAACTATAGGTCTAATATCTATAGTTGCATTAGGTTTATTTTACGAGCGATAATTCGCGTTCATCGAAAACACTTTTCGCATAATTTATCTGCAATTAAAAAAGGTAATAGATTCAACGAATAGAGGATGGAATTAATGTAAAATTACTTACACATCTGGATACAGCCTCTGCACATTCTTCGTTTCGACAACGAATTCGTGGCCTTGTAATCTTTGGTAGGTTCAAAGATATTTCTATGAAATAACCTGAAGAAACTTTACTTGTGGATGGCGCAACGCCCGCGTTCGTTGCTAGATGATGGCATGACAGCATTTCACTGAGATGGCATTCAAACGATACTGCTGGATTATCATCGATTAAGGAAAAAACGCGCACATATTCTGTGGACACAAGCAGACGTAATCTGGCTCCCTGGTCGTTCCAAAGGTTTGGCTCATAGAATATGATCTTTTCGAAGAAATTCTTGCGATTTATTACGTATAGATATTGTTGTCCCTTGCTTTGACGACTAGAATATGACGGCAAGAGGTCTCCCGGAGCACCAGTAATGCAGCGGGGCAAACGTTTCCGGTGTGGCGCAATACGATGTGAATCCCTGCTTGTTTCCCGCACAGCACTTGCGGTCTCTGAAGCCAAATCCAGCATTCCAATAATGGGCTTTGTCACCGTGCCCACTAATCCTTTGCCCAGGCCACTGAGAAATCCTGGAACACCATCGGCCTGAGCACCATCGTATGTGTGGCGCACAATGCTTGTGACTCCACCGAGTAATCCAAAGCCGAAACCTTTTATACCAGCTGCTAGATGACCAGTGGATGTATTTGATTGTAATTCTAATATACGTTGTCTTGTCTCGTTATCATGATCATCCAGCACAACCTTTCCCAAGCTGTCCGATAGAGTTTCTGTTAGCTTTGCCGTAGAGTTTGAGATCCCATGCGTTACATTCTTAACTAGACTCTTCACAGAGCCCTCGAAGATGAGTCCAGAGACGCCTTCCGACAGATCATTGGCGAATCCCAATGGATTGCCCAAGAAGTCCACACTGCCCAATATCGAAGCTGCGTGCCATTTGATTTGATTAATGTAGTGAATCTTTATCAATCGCAGATAAACATCAATTGTTTCAAAATGGTGTTTATCCGAGAAATGATCGAGCTCGATTAAAGCATCTTCGAATTTGATTAACGTAAGGCCCAAAGACTTTTTCGTTTTTTGTAAATCCTCAGGGAGTTTGGAAGATGTGAATGCTGACAATCGAGTCTATGAATAAAGAAATATTTAATTGAAATGTGCATTAAAAGTATATCTGCTAATTACCTGTGTTGGTCCAATACTGAAGTGTTCAAAATAATATCTTTTCATTTCATTCTCCAGGGTGTTCTCTTTGAAATCATCATATTCAGAAGGCAGGAAAGAGTTACTATTGTCCTCCTTGCCATATCCAAGAAAAGATGCTATCTTCAGTATGAGCTTTTCCTCCATGTACATAATGCACGGTTTCACATCCAGAGTCAAGTATTTGAAGATAAGAGCATTCTTATTTGGACTAGGCAGAATTTTCAGCTTGAGAATGAGAGCGCTCTTCTGCGAATCGTTATCATTTAACGAAGAAGTATGCAGGGTTACTTGGCTGGTTGCATCCAATAACTGATTGTCAATTTGTATGTAGGATATATTCAAATCTATTGACTTCTCCATAATACTTTCGGCAAATTCAGCAACTATATTGTCCAAGCTAACAAATATAAGCTCCTCGCATGGTTTCAGCGTTATAATTGATATGCCAATGCCCTTCGGCAGATCGACGTTTATCTGCAATATCAAATTAATAATTATTCATGTTAACAAAAGATAAAAGCGACACTCACCTGATAATTATATGAAGTCTGCGTTTGTCCCTTTTCAATGATTTGTCTGTTGTTAAATGAGGCATGAGACCATAGCAAGTCCGGTGCCAGGTTTACCTCATTGGGTTTTACTTTGATATCACATATCTGCACTGTCCGAATGGGTCCATCCATTTTGGCAGTAATTTCCAACTGGCCCGACCCGGGTCTCAGCTTTTGAGCTACAAGATGTTGCTCAATGGATATGATATCCGGACATTTCGAATTGTGTTTAATACGTCCCAATACCGCAGCACAACCGTGCCTCAAACCTTTTTTACCAAAATCAGACTGAAATGTAAGAATGAATTAGTATTTATAATGCCAGATACAGTCTAAGTGGAAGTATTGAATCTCACCTGGACACACATATTCGCATGGCACATCAAACGTCCATTTTCGAATCTCCAGGTCTGCGTGGTGACTCTCTGTTTATTGGGCGTCCGCACCACAAGGGCCGTCAGCTCTGTAGGGTTTGGTGGCTTTTCCAAGTCTAAAACCAATCGCACTGTACTAACATCATTCGATTGTATGGGTGGTGTTGATCCTTCGTGCTCCAGTTGACCATTGGAGTTCATTAGCCAGAGTTGGGAGCGATCTCCCGAGTTCTTTTCCATGAGAATCACTCTTTTGTCCACTACACCCAAGACAAGCTGTGGATATTTCTCATCCGGCTTATCACCATCTCGTTTGAATTGATCGAAGGTGCCGTGGAAAGCAATGTAGATAAAGTTCGTGTACGTCAAGGATTTACTAACATTTGCTGCATTTACAGGAAATTCGATTATAATGCCCCCTGGTGCCTCCATTAATAATGTCTGCATGCCCAACGGATCATCCATAACATACGATAACGATGACTGCGCTCGAACTGGTGCAGGCCACATCGGTCTGGAGCCCTTCTGTGAGAAATTGATGGCCACCTCGGAGAAATTATCAATACGGATGGGCGGTGGCAAGTTGCGTGCGTCCGTAAAGAGCAGCATAAATGTTGCATCTTTGGATATTATCTCCAATCGCAAGAAGTGCATCTCACACCATTCATTTCTCACATTAATATACAGACTTTGCACCTCATTGATGGGAATTCCCTTGGACCAGCAGCAGTACTCAACGTCTGTAATCCGCACACACATCAGCGGCTCTTTGTCCCAGTTACCCCAATGAAATGGGAAATTACAGTCAACCGGTGCCGAGATAATATTTCTCGATTTTGTATCCTCCTGATAATAAAACAATGATAATTAGCTAGACGTAGAATATATATGTGTGAGCCATGACTTACGTCCTCTTTGATGTTACACTTTTGTGTAAACTCCAGCGGATGTCCACTCTTGTTATAGAGATGAAAACGCGGAGATAATGTCACAAATGTGGTGCAGGAATATAGTCCTCGACCACGGCGCACACTGATACCAATAGTAAAGCAGCCTGGTCCGCTCTCTGTGCGTAGTTCTCTGTACATGATGTTCTTGACAACACTAAAGCTCTTGCAATACTGAAAGAATTAAGATGAGTTAAGAGCATGCACCAGTCGAGTCAATAAGATGCTTACCTGATTGTTGGCTCCAAACGTGCCACCTAAGCGCACCTCGAGCGACGGGGAACCCTCTTGATCGGAGAATGAGAACATCAGGGGCGCTACCTGTCGAGCTGTCTCGTGTTCATCAAACTGTCCAGCTGCAATGACGCTGGCACCTTCCTGTTTGTAGATCAGCGGAAGACCTGTTTTATTTACTATCCATATGGGTGCACTTATATATATTTCCATGCCCTTGCCCTTCAGTGATTGTATCGATATATGCAGATGCAGTTCCCTGTTCTTGGAATCAATCAGTTTCAGCTTCAGCTCCACAGTCCCGCTGTGATTCGTGGGCACTTTCAATTGACCCGAGACATGGAAGTTATCCAGAGTGATGCTCAGGTTGAAGGATTCTCGTATATTTACATTATAAATATCCCTGTTTTCAAAGGCCTTAATTCGACCCATACTGCAGCCATTTATGTTAAAGATCAGATCACAGCAGAGCATGTTCTTGAGCATTAGTGGGGAGAGCAGAGTTATATAGTGTCCCGGCATGTTTTTATCTTTGTGCGGCGAGATTTCCTTGCTTATGTTGATGAGTGTGTACAAGACCGTCTTTTTGGAATCATAGCAGGTGTAGAGACTCTGTATGCTCTCATTGGTACAGTGTTTCCATAGAATTTCATCGTTGGTAAAGCCTGTATCTTCCACACGATTCGTGCTGTTTCTTCCTCTTCTAGCATCGTTGAGCAGGTGGGAAATGTATAGAGATGCATCAATAAATTTCAATGGTATGCATTGCTCTTCATTGGGACTAATGTTGCTTATTGCACCAGTCGATTCATGATTGTTTTTATTCAGTACCATTTTCAGCGACACTTCATGATCCAATTTGTTGATTATCCTCAAAGGTGACATGACTTTAATCAGCTTCTGGGCAGAGCCCATAAGGGAAATATCAAATATGATGCGGGTCTTCTTCTCGTAATGAGAGTCCAGCATTGTCGTACGGAAATATGATCCAACTTTGTCAATTGAGATGGGCGATATCAATGTCCAGCCATGAATTTGCACTAGAATCTGATGCAGATTGAGCCGATGCGAGTCAATGTGCCTTAGCTTACTCTTCGAACTGAAATCGAATGGCTTCGTCTCGTTGGGCTCCACGGAGATCCAGTTCTTTATTATCTCCAATTGATGCAATTCCGAGCAAGTAAGATCTCCTAGCTGCGCGTGGATGGGCTTAAAGAGTAACGCAGATCCCGTTAGATTCTGCAGAGCAAACGGCACGAACGGAGACCTTTGCCTGAAATTAGAATTCTTCACATTGTCCAGCGATTGAAAATCGCTTGTCCAGTTCTTGGAAACCATATGGAATAGCTCAATCAGCGTGGTGGTGATGTTTATTTTTAGCAAGTTTTTGCTATTGATAAATATTTCGAATTTTTTCTGATTATCGAAATGGATCTTCTTGTACTTCCATTTGGCATTACACTGCCAAAGCTCTGAAAGGGGTTCCCAGCCGCTCAGTCGACGATTGTAATAGTTGAGCGTAACTTCAGTATCAAGATCACCTTCGGCTGAGCTATTGTTATTCTGGTTTTTCGTTTCAAATTCGCTGCTTTGAAACTTGTACTTGAGCAGTAATTTGGTAAGGGAGACCTCCAGGAGTGGGACATCCGCATCCATACAGTCGTCAATGACGCACAGGGATATACAATTGGCATCTAGTACTACTGTCTTCAGTTCCAATCCAGAGTTCTGGGTGGTGGTGCGCTTCTGTTGCGATAGCCACAGGGCTGCGTCATTGATTTTCCAGTTGTTAAGCTCCATGGCGTGCCAGCAGCTGGATATTTCGAATCCCATGGCAAGCAGCGGGGCAATTTTTTCAAATTCCGAATTCGACTTGGAGAGCAGATTCGGTGGAGTTGAGGTTTGGGTAGGTATTAAGCTAATCATGCGCATGAACAGCTTCATATCAATGTAGGATAGACGGATATTCAACTGCTTGAGCACCACGACATTCAAGCAGTTGTTCCTCAATTCAATATTCAATGTGAATGGATCGATTATAGACAGAGCACTAGCGTCCTCATCCTCCAGAATGCACGAAAAGATTTCCAAATGATTTATGTTTATGGACAGGGGAATCGAGCTGTTATTGGGCTTATATGATATGACGGTTGTGCTCTTCAATATAATAGCGTTCGAGTCGAGCTGATCACATTGTTCCACAAATATTATTTCAGAGTCTGTAACATTTATGACAAATTCAGTTACAACATTGTCATTGCCCTGCGAGGTGTCCATTGGTAAGGGTTGGGTCGACTTCGTATTTACATCAGTTAAGGCCAAAGCATCCTCTTCCAGAAACTGTTTCAGTCGTTCTAAAAAGTCCAGTATTCCAATCACTCTCATGTCGTTCAGCATTATTGTATATTTGCATAGATTCAATCTCTTTCTGCAATGTATCTCAACTTGTGCTGAATGTTTCGGCAGCGTATCCTTCTTCGACGGCTGCAAAATGTTGCGAAAAACATTCGCTTTGTGCTTGCCATCTACGGGCCGCTCGTCAACGATCAATATATTGCTCGATATCAAATCAATATCCTGTGAGCCATCGCTCAGCATATCAATGTCTAGCTGCGATCGTATAAAGTGTATACATGCCAATGGCTCCAGCACAAAGTGCGGCGTCGTATTCGTATTTAAAACCAGCAGAATTGAAACATCTTCCAAAAGGATCATGATGGAGAGCTGTGTGAACACAGTCGTAGAGTCCTCGTTCTTTAGAAATAGATTCAAGGCGGAAAAGGTTTCCATAGAAGTTGCCACATTACCCCAAGTATTCGCATAGACGTCATCAATGGGCTCGCCGATATTGTGACTCAGCAGTGCTCTAATTAGTTTATAGTTTTGTATATTTACTGTTGCGTTTAGTTTTGAGAAGGTGCCCTTAACGCTGATGTCCGGACAGATGCGAGTACTGCCAGTAGCAAGATTACGTTCAACTTGTAAGTCGAGGTGACATGACTCCTTAAAGAGTTGATTTCCCTTTATAAAGATGGTATTTGCGATATTTATAAATACCTCCTTGTCATAGTTATTTGGCAACTTATCCACATTCCGTTCGCCCGAAAAGAAATTGATATTAACCAAATCGATACGCATCACATCCAATATTTCATCCACATTCGAATTGCCTGCTTTCTTGCTGATTACAAACTCATCACTTGCGAAATGAAAGCTGTTCTTTAAGGTTAGCTGTCCCAGGTAGGCGATTAAAGCATATTTGCTCTTATAGCTCGCTGGAAGAACTATGACAGGCGATGCGGCTTGTATGCAGAGTTTCATCATAGTCTGCTGTACATTCTGAGCGCTGTCCGTCTTATGCTTTTTAAGAGTCCTTATAACAGGCTGAAAACAAGTCACAAATTAGTAAAACACAGGATGTAATACAACTTAGAATAGATATTACCGTTTGTAGTTGTAACAACTCCTTGATAAACAAATGTAGCTCTACTATAAAGCGTTTGGTGTGTATATAGTGTACAGCCGACATGTTAATCCACAGCACTGCATTTGAATTTATACTATTCTGCGTATTCACTTCTGTTAGTTTTCTTTTATAAACAAAATTTAAGGCCTCTGAACCGCTGGTTATGAATCGCTCCTTGTAGATGCAGCCGTATCGAGTTAGATCATATACTGTAATTGAGCCCAAGCAACCTTCTATAGCCTTGAACGTGGCCTCCTGTATTATGCAGAAAAAGGCATTAGAAACGTTGACTTTGGATAATACTGCATCATTCCGGGTCAGATTGAAGTTTAGGGATCTAATGGAAACATTTAGCTTGCTGCTAAATTCCGATACAACTGCAAAGAGAACACAGATACATATATTACTTTTCATATTAGTAGAGCTTTGTCAATAACTCACCTTTTGGCATAACATTTGTCTGGTGCACCGAATGCTGTGCTTCCTCTCCGTCACCAATTAAACCGAAGAAATCAAAGATCGTATACCATCTGTCCACACACATGGTCAGGTTTAAACAATTGAACTCAATGGAATTTTGTTTTTCCACTTTTGTTGCAGAGGCTGGTGGAGTTGCGCGTTTCGAGTATGATTTATAAATAACTAAATTATGTTTCTTTTGATGCGAGAAGTCTTTTGATTTGCATAGACCCGATTTGAGGTCATCTGTATTGTTCTTCAGCTTAACATATTCACATAGGTTAGCAGGCACTGATGTGGATATCGACTTGTGCTTACTACAGTAACTGGGCAGATCCGGGCAGGAGGATGAAGATTGACCCTTTTTCTGGTAAGCATTTTCGAGATTTATGGATGTAACCATATTTCTGAAAGGGGATGATACATCCGACTTAAGATCTTCCATCAACACTGAGTTCAATATTACTTTAACATATTCATCATTGCCATTGGTACGATGTTTCACAAAGAAGTCCTTAAATGTTACATTCACCAGGGGTTCGTGGCTTTCGTTTTGCAAATTGATCTCGAATACAGGCATAGAGAACTTGATAGTTGTACTTATGCGCTGTACATCATTAATATTTGCATTGGCTACATCTTTCATCTTTGGTTTTACAGCCTCTGATGTTACGCCATATGAGAAGTTGGTGGCATTCTTAATGGAGTCCATTAAGTTGTTGTATTGCTTTCGATATAGTGTCAGTTTCAATGTCTCAACCATGCTGCCTTCAATCTAAAACAGAAACAGTCTTACATAATCATTATAATAGTATATTCCAACGCATTACTTACTGAAACTGTTTGTATCTTTCTGCTGCCATCGCCTACATCGCCGTAAACTGTATCAATATTTAGGGAAATTGCAGTATCGTGGAGTATTGGATGCATTTCCTGAGCATTTGGGTTCGTTTTGCTCGCAGCAGGCGAAGCGTAGCTCCAGTCGTCCTTTTGTTGGCTACTATTTAACGAGAATAGGTTAATATTTTTAACTTCTACAGCATATTTGACAACGATGTCATCCGTTTTATCTTCTTGTTTATGCTCAATATCGTTTCGGCAACTGATTCTTCCCAAATTGGCAATAAACACTTCTTTGCTGTCATTGGAAATAGGAAGAACAATTATGGGACTGTTGATGATGACGTCAATTCTGAAAGAGAATAAATTATAACTATATATAAATTATAACTATATAAGGTATAACTTACAAAATCATTGGATTTTCCTGAGCCTGCGATGGTTTTGTCGGATAATTAACGTCTTTTATTTGCTGTACAAATTCCTTCGCAATATCACTTGCTTTATTGCCAATGGATCTTAAAAACTCTCTGAAATATCAAATATATTAATACAGATAATAAACATTTTGGCAACTATCACTTACCTTAAGCTATCCTTAAAACTAGTAATGCAGAAATTCAAATCTTGCAGAAACCTCGGGCTATGAGTATACGCCACCGATGCCATTCTCGCGTGAAGCGTGACTGGAGTATTGTTATTCCAACGATTCGTAAAGGTCAAGGCATCAATTTCGATATTCTTCTCCTCTTCATCGCCATTGTGCGCATATATTTCGTTCGACAGTCTATGAAGCTCTGATTGACGGTTTAATTCTGTCACAGGATCCCTTCCAATAGAAAGGATACGCTGATGGCTGATGCCTTGTGGAGTGATATCGATGATTTGAATGCCTCCCAACGAGCCAATTATTGTAGAATTCGATTGCATTGAGACATTGATTTTGGCCTCACTTATCGTGAGTGTGCCAACCTTTCGAGCATAGTCATATTTGTCCCTTTTTATCGTATACAATATTAATACGTTTAAGCGATAAAAATCAAAGATGATTTCGTTGTTATTGGAATTGGCGGTTGCTTCAGATTCATTTGGTCTACTTGATGGTGCCTTTACTCTTTTTCGATTAACATTTTCGAGAATTCGTTCAGCGAAATTTAAAATCTCTAGTATTGTCTCTTGGTTTGCTGAAAGACAACAGAAGATTGTTAATTACATTACAAAGAAATAGTGTACGATACATACCTATTATTTCCAAACTATTAAAGGATATCTTTGTAGTGTGCAGATAGTTTGGATTATGTTCTGTAGGTGCCATAATTTTAATGTCAACATTAATAAGCGCAGCAGCCTCATCGCTGGATTCTCCCATTGATTCTGAAAATATAACAGATTATTACTACTTATAAATAAGTAAAGCTTTACTTTTTTGTTGTTTACCGTTTTGTATATTTTGCACTGCTTTTTTGATAATATGTGGGCTGGTAGGCCTATGCATATCACATGGATCTGGCGAACTGGGAGAAACTGGCGAGCATGCTGTGCTTTGCTTGAGGCTACCAGAGAAGCTATCCATTCTATAAAATAAAATTTTAAGTGAATACAGCATACATCATAATATAAAAGTTTGAGAGTAAATTACCCAAGATTTCTATGACTGGCCATCAACAACTCAAAGTCTGGACCGAAGGATTGAATTGCATCCACAAGTAGTAATCCGTGAACAGACATGGTAATATTAGTTTGCGCTCCAGTTGTAATAAAACCAGCTCTAGCTCCAATTATCTGCAGTTCCGCAATGCTCTTCTCCTTTGAGAGCATCTCTAATATTAGTTGTCCAATGGCAAACTGAACAACCAAATGACTGCCATCAACATTCAAATATGAAGGATTGGCATCAATATCTTTATCTAAAGCTTTCTTTTTAAATCGAGGGTTATTTGCGATGGGATGGATTATGTTGAGAAAGTGTTTGATTTTCTCTTCATTGCCATGTATTAATATCATTGGACACGTTCCGAATAGCGTGAAGGAAGGATATTCAGGATCACATGTAAACACAGTACGTTGCTCTATGGTAAGTGTGATGTTGAATTTGTCAATTAAATGAAAATTCGATGAAGTCTTTAAGCTGGCTTGCCATCGCTCTTGATATTTGCAAACCAGTACTTGTAAATTCGTAAAATTTATGCTATATTTGTTGTAGATTTTACTGTGCAACGCCGATTCCAGTTGACTGTTCTTATTAATTAGATCTTGGCAGAAGTTTTCATGAATAGTCGGAGACTCTGATCCACTTTTTTCTGACGCCGGAGGAGTTGAACATGGAGTCATAAAGGTTTCGTCCTCCTCATCATCATCTTCAGTAACAGTAACAGCAGAAGCAGCAGTAACAGCGTTGTCTTCAATAGTATGAGCTTCTTCAATTTGTGTTGAAAATGTCAATGCTTTCTTATGAAAATCTGTCTTTACCATTTGAAATTTTCCAAAATCCATTAGAACCATTAAGGAATTACTTATCTTGTAATTTTCCAAGAATATAATACGAGGCGCGAATACTTCTATTTCCAAAGACCAGCTTTTACGATTTGCCTGAAATAAAAAGCCATTAAGAGTCATCAAAAGAATATTTGAATATAATCACCTCATTGCCAAGAATAAGCTGATTCCAAGAACTAAGAAAATCCTTTTTTTTTGCAGTCTGATAGTTATTTTTCTTGAAATAGGAAACTTTGCTTGAGTTGGAGAAGAAATTCACAAACCATTCAATAGCATCTTTGTTATATATTAAATCCAAACTCTTTGATTTTATCAGCAGCCTATACTGCAATTGATTATCATTTTCATATTGCAACTGAAATAATGGATCCTCCTTAACAGGTGTAGATCGATCGGTCTGTGGTTTTATTAAGTAACAATGCTTGGAATCGTTGTTAGTTTTATCTAACAAATACGCCTCTCCGAGGGATATGCCTACGACATAGGATGTAAATAAAGGGTTTAATTGAAGAAATGACGATAGATTATTGAATTGCATTTCCACATATGCTTTGTCTTGACTTTGCGTAGAGTCATCGGTTTGCAAGATGACAAATCCTTTGATCAATTCGATTGTGAAATGGCAGAAAACCGTATCACACTTCATGTTCGATTGATTTTGTAGCGAATGCTCCAGTGCTACCAAAATATCATCTTCTAAATTCTGTAAGGTTTCATCCTGCTCTGTGCTGGCTGTTGAATTCGTACCATACCAGCCCATCCAATTTGGAAACCAATGAAACAACATACGCTTGCCTGTAACGTTATCCGATTTGATAGAAAGACCTTTGGTAAATGCTTTATCAAAACATATTCGGCGGAGTATTATCAGGTCTGAAACTGCTCTATCGCCTTCAATGTAAGACTTAAATTCTTTGTCCTCGTTAGACAAATTCTCGTTGGGATTTAAAATAATCGCTTGATTCATTTTCATGTATCGTAGGTTTTCGTTTAGCGTAATGAACTTTTCTTCTCTCCTTTTGAGTGGGTGTCCATGGCATACGAGCGCATATTTCCACCATAATCTCGGATTTTCCATAATACTGGATGTAGGCCGTTTCAATCTGTATTGGCATATGTCTTTAATTTGCTGAATCCCCGAGAGTTTATCCAGTATTTGATCATGCTGACCCTGCAATGGAAATAAATTTTATTACGAATATGACCTATGGGTTAATAGCTTGTGTTCACTTACCTTGGATAATACAACTTTAACTTCAGGCACTGAAATGTCGCACGATACGCGAGGTTTATCTTTGGATCGGATTACTTGTGGAGATTTTTCCCGTTTCCATCTCGCTGTTGCATTTATGGGCTGAATTATAAATTCGTGAGAGCGAATTTCGCACGTCGAAGTCATATTTGTGAGAAGTTCCTGATTGGTAAATTTCTGGCATTTAATATCGTCATGCAGCGTATCCCAGTATAGGGACAACTCTTTGAGTTCAACGATCTTATAATTAACATCATTGTTAGGCGTTTTGTTTGAGCCAGGTATCCAGCTAGAGTCACAGGTCTGCGCAGTTAGGGAGCCAATTCTAATGCCAGCAGCGATTTTGCTGTTTCCCACTTCAACGATGTCTTCGTATCGAAAGTGCACATCAAAGATTTTAAGCTCAATATTGTCAATAATATTTGTTGCCATGTTTGTTCCATACTTCAGCCAGTTGTTATAGGAAGAAAAGTAATACGATTCCACTTGCTGTCCCTTTTCCGACCGCCAATTGGCCTCTGCAGTATCCAAAACAGACAGTTTGTATTCCACATCAAGCAAGCGTTCTTTTGCGTCATCCCAGTTCTCAAAATCCTTTGGACAAACAACACAAAATAGGCCTTCTACTGATATGCACCATGGGGATGTTCTGAATTGGCGAACCGGCACTTCCAGTTTGATTTTACCAATGCTCCCTGAGGAAACTTCAATTGGTAATCCAAGCGACCGCAGCGCATCCTTTCGTATAGGAATGTTTTCGAGCTCAACCTGTCCTATAATTATATCACTTGTTTATTAAAAAACATTCTAGAAATTATAAATTGGCATATAATTACCTGATAACAACGCAACAGATAACTGGGCAGAGTTCAAATTTTCTAAGTACTTTCCTAAGTAGGTATTTAAAACCCACGTTATTAAGTCTCTCAACATTTTGTAGTCGTATCATTTAACGAGCACCTTGTTACTCAATCCAATTTGTTTTTTTTTTCTTTATTTTAGGGTAATCCAAAAGTAAAACAAAACACTTTGCTCAACGTAGCTTGAAAACATCTGTAAAAACATCTGTAATAGCCCAGTTGCCACTTAGAACTATCAAAATGCACCAAAAATATCTGAAGAAATTATAATTTGTCTAGTGCTCTCAGGGGATACTCAATCGTCTCTAAACGTATCTGGTGGGCCTGGGCATGCTCCACAGATCAATTACCACAAGCAAACTCCTTAAAAAGACTATGTTATCCGGATTACATTTCTCACTGCGCTGATGTAAAAAAACCAAGTGTGGCAACCGTGTAACATATGGCTGGGTCTGCAGACATTTTGGAACAATGAAACTGAAATACCGATAACATGAAAATTAAGCAAAAAAAATAATTCAAACGTAGAGTTAAACAACTAGTAAATAAAGTAGATGTTATTAATTAATTTTTATATTTAACATTCAATCAAACAAATGCTATCGATTAATCAAAAGCATGAATCACTGGCCTTACATGTGTTCCTAATTTATTTACAATCGAGTAATTATTAAATTTTAATGACAATTGTTTAATTTTGTACTAAGTGTTTATTAATATTGGATTCTGATAGATTGGAACAAAATCAAAACTTAGATGTAATTATCAGTTGGCTTCTGCGACTCACAGTTTTTTCAATAATATTTAAATGTTTTACAGGGGCTGCTAAGATTGGCTGTCCAAATTCTGGACGACAATGCTAGAACGGTTAAAATATGTACGACTTTCGGTTTGCTGAGCCGTATGAAATTAATATAAAAGGAAGAATTGGAAGCCATAGTTTTAAATGAATCTACAAATAATAGAGCATATCACAACTTACAGAAGAAAATACAAAATACAGAAAATTTGGAAGTAGCTGAACGAAGTTAAACAATTAAATAAACATCATCCTGTGAGCTTGAAGTGCTGTCCTCTGCATTAAATTAAATTAAAATTAAAGTATATAATACTGTTAAATATTACTTAGGCTTTGCACTTATTTTCATATTTAAATGTTCTTACCAAATTATTACATCTACGGCCAACCGAAAATTTTGCTTTTGGTATATATCGCGATATGATTTATCCGATATTAATTTAATTTTATAGTATTTTCTAGCCGATGTTTGCTGGCAAATATTGTGCTAAACATGGTAATTTTTGCAATTGCTCAAATGTTTTTATAATAAAACTAAATGATTGATGAAATAATTTTAATTTCCTATGATAGTTATATTCGTTATTTAATTAAATTATAGAGAAGTTATTGCAAATTGAAAAGTTTGGGTTTTTTGAATGTATTTGGTGTGCTTATTATCCATATTTTGTTCTTTTTTATTGTCAACTGGCAACCGGGCGTGCATTGTTTTTATGATTGTTTAGGCCCAGACAGTAAATTTTTTAAATATTGTAAATAAAATAAATAAGGAAAATGGACTTTCAACGATGGGATGCTATGTTAATGGAAATTCTGGAAGAACGGAAAACAATCACTGGATTTCTAGATGCTGTATTTGGTTTTTTGAGGCGCAAGTAACAAGAAATGTAAAATGTTTCGTTAAACACAATTAAATCTTGTTTTATTTTGCAGCACTGACTTTTATCACACCAAAAAAGATATATCGGATAAAATCGGTTTTCCGAAAGGCATGCGGGATCAAATTGTGTGTGGGGCCATGCAGCGCTACGACCCGGAATGCTGGTTGCAAACAATGAGTGGAGAGACTGGAATGGATGAGAGCGGTGTCAACGCGCCGCCTGCTATCACTGAAGTCACGGTGACAACTGACGAGCAGATTTCTCAAACCAAACAAGCTGGGACAAACAAAGCTGTCAGTCGTAAACCCACTTTTGAACCTGGTGACTATAAAAACGGCGCTTTATTTGAAAACTACTGTTGGTCCCAGACATTAAAGGAGCTGGAACTTCATATCAAACTACCCACCAAGTTGCAGGCTGCCAAACAATTATGTGTCGTTATTAAAGCTCAGCAGATCAAAGTAAGCAGCAAAATTACGCTGGATGAGGTGGTTCTAGAAGGAGTTCTTAGCCAGCTTATAAGACATAATGATGCCATGTGGTCTATAGAAAATGGCATTCTTCTAATCTGTTGTGGTAAGCAAATTAATGAATACATATATATAAAATTGTTTTGCTAATACTGCGAATTTGCAGACAAAGCAAAGGAATGCTGGTGGGATCGATTGTTCGAGAGTGACAATGAAATTGATATTAAGAAGCTAGACTGCGAGAGATACGTAGATGAGCTGAGCGAAGACTCGCAGTTGGCCATAGAGAAACTACGGGTACAGCAATTGGCAGCGGATCAGCAACAGCAGGAAACATTAAAACGTTTGTCCGAAGCCTGGGATGCAGAAGGTTCCCCATTTAAAGGACAACCATTTGATCCATCTATGGTGCGAATGAGTTAGCACTTTAATTGATAAATGTGAAACTGATATGGTAAAATATATTAATTCTAAGTTAGGTGTATAAATTCTTGTTTATGTCAAGTAAAGTCTCACTGGGCCTTTAGATTGAGTTTTTTGCGCTGCAACTGTTCCTTTTGGTAATTGACATCATTCTGATCAGTAGACCAGGCTACGTACATGTATGTAGTAAGCAGCACAGCGAGTAATAGACGGTCGAAGCTCATCACATTGGTGACAAATAGAATTAAAGTAAAACCAATGAATGATGGATGTCGCACATGAGAGTAAAGATTACGCAGCTGGAACGATTTGCTTGTGAGGGGTTCCGTGTAGTTGTTGAGATCATGGTAGGTTTGCTTTACACCTAATAACTCCGTGAAATCCATTACGATGCAGCCGCCATAGATAATGATCCAGCAGACGGCGTGCGTTATGACAAAGGCCCACCACAGCGAAGCACTCTCATCCACATTGATTTGCCAGAGTACAAGCGATTGAGCGGGCAACCAGTTGCTCAGCAGATACTATATGAAAATAGTTTAAATATAGTCAAAATCTGAAGGTCAATAAACCTATTGTACTTACATGTAAACACAGTGATGACGTCAGGGTATAAATAGTTCGCTCCGCAGCAGCCAACCCCAGTTTGCGCAATAGATTTTTAACTAATGCTGACTTAAGGAAACTATGCTGAAAGATGAATCCGATCACATAGAGAGTGTCCATCACAATAGGCCCATAGGAGGTTTCCAATCGCGATTTGTTATCCAGGAGATTAAAGATCCAGGTGTGCGCTTTTGAAATGGAGCGCGGCATTGAGAGAAACATTGTGAGCTTGCCGACCACGTAAAACGTGTATGCCACAGTTACTAAAGAGCTTAGTAAAAATATTAATTTAATTATTGAAGCCATATTTCTATATTCCTTTTCAATTAAAGTGTATAAAAAATGCGTAAAAAATATTGTAATCCGCTCGAAAAATATTGTCAGTATTACAAAATGAAAATGGCTTTATGGTAACCCTAAAATAAAGCAGATGTTTGTGTGCGCTATGCAGTGAATGGCCACTGTTAACACTTTACAATTAAAAAGTGCGTCAAAATGAATTAAAAAGTGAAAATAGGCAAGAAAATATGCCAATACATTATAAATAATATTTAAACAGTTTGCATCGATATAGATAAATCTGTAATTCTTATAACAAGTTCTCTAATAAAACTTGCTTTTGAATTTCGACTTTGGCGCAAATTGATATTTAACAGAAAATAATGAAAAAATGTTGATTGCTTACGCTTGCGACGCGGTCAGACAGATCCAGTGCGCACGCGAACTCAGATATGTTTGAAAGCATGTAATTTTTGTTGCTTGCACCAGAAAGGTAAACAAAGCATATTGTGCCAATAACAGAGCCTTAACAGCACAACAGAAGCAAACAAATGAAAATAATTTTATGGTAACCCTAAAATAAAACAGATGTTTGTGTGCGCTATGGCAGTGAATGGCATGCGGCAAAAACTGACGTCAACAAATTCGCTATCATATTTTTTGTTTAATTATTAAGCACATTGATTTAAAATGTTTACGCTTTGGACCCTGATTGAAGCCTCACTGCTGTGCTTGAATGCAGTGTGCATACTGCATGAGGAAAGGTTTCTGGCCAAATGTAAGTTTTGATACTTTAAGCTCCCAAACATGAAAACTGACACGATTCATTTGCAGTTGGCTGGGGCAGACAAGCTGGCCAACAAGACTTTGGAGCTCCCACCGCCAAAGATCAGGTGTTAAATCTCATCCGCTCCATTCGCACAGTTGCTAAAAGTAAGTAACACCAAATCAATTGAGCTGCAATGCAAAAACACTAACCCGGGACATTAAAACTCTTATTTTGCAGTACCACTGATATTCCTTAATGTAATAGCGATTATATTTAAACTGTTACTTGGATAAAGCTTAAGATATATTGTAATAAATGAACTAGTTATGCCTTTGCAAATGGGTCAATTATTGTCCTACTTGTTGACCTGATTTCCGTTGCAGTACACACTTGACACGGTTTTCTAAAGCTATACTGTATGCATCCAATTTGTAAGCAGCTGCCTCCAGTTTGTCCACGGTATCTGATATCTCATCGATCTGCTGCATTAATGGAGCTAGCTCTTGAAATTTGCTGCAGAGATCGGTGGTGGAGACATTCAGGTTTTCAGCAATTTGTCGCATGTCTTTATATTTGGCAATCGTAGCCTTGTTCATATCTTCCAGCAATTTGTAGTCTTCTAATGGAGCATTCAGCTCGTGTGTTATGTACTCCTCTGTCTTTTGGAACATCTTTGTCGCTAATTTGCTCAGGTTCGGATCATGCCCATGAGCCAATGCTTCAAAACTGGATGTAGAAGTCGACAGAGTTGGACCTCGCATCGGCGAGTCCAGCTGGGGATTGTGATCCTGCTCTTTGGCCTGGGCAGCGTTGGCGCTTGTTGATGGTTGCTCGTTGTCCATGTTTACAAAAAGCGAAAATTTTCAAGAAAAGTATGGCAACAGCTGTTTGTAATAAGCTCCAAGAACATCGATTTTAGACACATCGATGATTTCAACATCGATACATCGGATAATTTTATTGACGCAGTACAGTTTAGCCAAGTTCACAACCTTAGTGCATACTACAGCCCCGAATAACCGCCATAATAACCCGCTAAATACCTTGTTCAATAGCCTTCAGATGGCAAATAAATCTGCTTATGAGGTAAACATAATTGATTTTAACTCAAGTTAGAGCTATCCTTGCGACAGTATTGGTTTAATTAAAAAAAAAGTGTCATTGCGCCAAAACATAAAAAGAGCCAATTTTGGCATAAAAATGGCCAGTGTGGCAACCGTGGCTCTTGCTCATAAAGTTTATAACAACAAACAATGTAGATTTTACTAAGCAATATGCAATTAGTACCGCACTATCTGTGGAGTAGATAACGTATAACAATGGCTATGCCAAATAAAGATTCTAAGCACAAACATCTTTTTGATGGCGGCGAGTGGAATGTGTATGACCCTGATGTATTAAATCTGGGTGTGGGTGCACCGGGCACAGATCTGTTAGAGCCCTGTTGTGATATTTTCCAGCGGGCGACGACCCACTCTTTAGTAAGCCATTATCAGCATTAAACATCTTTTGGCAAAGCAAACTAATTGATAACGACCTTTGTAATTAGAGAAACGAAAAGGAGGCCAACCAGTCGCTGATATTTCAGTATGGACCAACAAGCGGAACCTACGAGGTTCGGAAGGAAATTGCAAAGTACCTCAGTGAGCAGTACGATGAACCTGTGAATTGGTAAGCAGATTTATCAAATAGAAAATACTACAAATATGTTGATATGATTATCAATTTCAGCGCCGAACTGATAATCACAACGGGCGCTTCGCAAGGCTTGCATTTTGTGCTTTCTACCCTAGTTGACTTGAATGGTTACATATTTGTCGATGAGTTCACGTACATGATTGCATTGGACAGCATCAGACACTTTACTGGTCTTAAGATAGTTTCAGTAAAACTTAATGACGACGGTGTTGATCTTGAGGATCTTGAAAAGAAGACAAGCGAACTGCATTTCAGTCCCAAGGGCAAAGACTTTTGGGCAATTTACTATACAATACCCACTTACCATAATCCCACAGGCATAGTGTTTTCACCAGGTGAGTTGTTACGTTAACTGCTAACATTTCAATTGCTAAACATACGTACTTTTTTTCACAGAGGTATGCCGTGGCATCATAAAGCTTGCCCGTAAGAATGATTTCCTGGTGCTGTGCGACGATGTCTATAACATTCTCAATTATGGCGAGAAGCCATTGCATTCACGTCTTTATTCGTACGATGATCCCAACGAAAGTGGTTACATTGGAAACGTTATTTCAAATGGCAGCTTTTCGAAGATAATTGCGCCCGGAGTGCGTTTAGGTTGGCTTGAAGTGCCTGCATGTCTCAAGCCTCAACTGGAGCGGAGTGGCTTTATTACGAGCGGAGGTTGCTTCAACAATTACACTGCAGGCATTGTGAGTAGTTTGTTTCAACTACAGCTGGCGCAGTCGCATATACAACGCCTCTATACCGCCTACAAAGAACGTATGCTAGCAACGTCCAAGGTTCTGAAATCCGACTTGCCCGACGGTTGCACATTTTTGGCACCCAATGGCGGTTATTTCATTTGGGTAAGACTGCCCGATAACTTGGATGCCAGAGAGTTCTTGAAATATAGTCTGGAACACGAAAAGATTACGTTTATTGCTGGGCCACGTTTCGCAGCAGAATTCGACAAGGGCAAACAGTTCTTTCGTTTATCCATTGCCTTTCACAGTAAAGAGAGGCTGGAGGATGGGGCCAGTCGTTTGTGCCGTGCCTTAAAGACATTTATTCAAATTGAAACGCAGAAAAACGAGTGAGAGAGTTATGTCAATTCATATTTGTTTTTATAGTATGGCAAAATGTTTTAATTGCTTCTTGTTGATTGTTATTGTTATTTAAATAGTGCTTATAGAGATACGACTTAGAGCATAACTATCTATACAAAATGTTATAAATTACAAACGAATGTGCAGTAAAATAGACTGTATCTTAACATTTTTGGGCACAATGCTTAAAAATATCACAAATTTAATAAATTTATACAAATATTCAAGTTGAACTTTACAAGAAATTAGTTTACACAGGATTCCCCTCGTCTTAAACTCCTCTTTTGCTATCTGGCCCATTTGTCCTATGTCTTGGGAATATTTAACTATTTCGGCTTGCATATTTTGTGCATAATACTTTTGCTTGTACAACAGTTAAAATGCGTGGCGGCAAATTCGAAAAAAAAAACAATATAACTAAAAACAATTGTAATGTAACAAATTATTCAGTGAATGTCAGGACAATTTCCTTAAGAGAGGTATACGTGCCAATCACCAGACCAAGAATGCCCACAATAATCAGCACAAAGTTACCTGTAAATCAATGATATGCAGTTAAGAATAATGTCGAATGAATATCTAGATTACAATAACTCACTCAGCAGTAGCCAGGCCTTTTTAAGCCCAGTTGTCTGATACCAATGCGCGCTTATCTGAATCAGTGCGGGAAATGCCAGACCGAGAGCGGATAAGCAGAGAGCACCAAAGAGGGAAATGAACAACTCCAGGTTGGGTATAGCCACAGCCAGCAGAACTATAATGTAAATGTAACTTTTAACAATTTCAGATATCTTGAAATAACTCTGAAATACTTACAAGTGATGAGTACAAGGCCTGTGCGTACGGCGTACTCCCAGAAGAGCTTGTTTCTCTGCGGACCCAACTTCTTGCCAACGTAATCGTTCCAGGTGATGTCGATGGCCACATAGCAGGCCAGTCCGTGGGTGATGTAGATGGCAAATGCCAACATGGCCTTTACCAATTGCGCTGGGCTATAATTGACATTGAATTTGGTAAGAATTCTATTCTTATATTCAATCTGCAGCTGACTTACATTTCATTATTTGGCAGGTTTAATGTAATGGAACCCAGCACACTGGCGCCATAGTTAAGGTATCCAAACAATCCCATGCCCACATAAAGGAACACAATCCACACCATTGAGATGTTGAGGACACCACAGGAACCGCCGAACTTGTGCGGAGTTTTCATTTCATTTTCCAGTGGCAGAATCACTCCAATGGCCTCCAGCGCAAACAAAACGGTGCCAAAGAACAGTGGGAAGTTCTCAGCCTTGCCGAAGGCATCTTTGCCCTCCGTTGAGATGGGTTCGCGGAATATGTAGTAACAAATGATGGCAAAGGACACCATGGTTATGAAATTGGCCAACGTGGAGAAGGGCGCCAGGTATTTGAGTTGTCGCACCCAGTTGATGAGGATCAGCGGTATCAATATGATGATCATGCATAGACGCACGTCTACGTTCGTGTCATAGACGGCATCCCATATGGACTTGACATTGGAGGCCACGAAAACCACATAGACACAGCAGGTGCCCAGTTGGTAGATCAGAAGGAACACATTCACAACGGTGCCTATATAGGGGGCGCAGGACTTGAAGAAACTGGGACCCTCAGTGAGCGCAGTCTCAGCCACAGCCGGATAGTTCATGCTGGGCACCTGAAGATGAGATGTTATACGTTTAAATTGTGTTCAAAAGGTACAACCAAGTAGAGCTACCTTCTTGCGACGACACAGCTCAAACTCTGCCTTGACCAGCTGATGTATGCAGTAGGTGCAGATGAAGCCAATCACAATGGTGCCAATGGAGCCAGTGACATAGCCGGCATTGCGGAACGCATTGGGCATGGCCAGAATGCCAGTGCCCAGGGAGCCCTTTAGCAAATGGAAGAGTGTTTCCCAGTTGCTGTGTAAATAAAGTTAGTGTCATAAAAGAATGTTATTAAACTGTACGAAATGCTTACGTTGTAGGATGCGGCACTTCGCGATGCTCGTAGGGATTGTAGTCGGGATCTTTGTTCAGCTTGCTGTTGTTACCGGCACCCTTCTCCGCCAATTCCAGCGAGTATTTGTTGCTGCTCTGCTGCTTGATGTTGTCCACATGATCGCTGACAAACGCCGGATTGCTGTGGCCATTTTTACTCATGACTGTCAAGAGATAGACAGATAGATATCAGTGTGTTTTCACTCGTAATGGAGCGTAAATCAAAGGCGGGTCTAGCTATAGTTACTACTACTCACACAAGCGTTAGTTAATTGCTGACACTAACAACTAACACAGAGAGCGCGATGTGAATGCAGCTGAAAATAGTTTGACATATATCTAAATTAAAAGCAGACCCGCGCAATGTCAAGTTCAATGTAAGCGAAACGTTGCTCCCGGCAGATGAGCCCACATGAGGGCAGACACACACACATACAAACTGACTGTGTGTGTGTGTATGGGAGTGTGTGTGTCAACATGTCGTGCACGAAACGTGCTAACATTTTGTAATTGCAGCCAATTTTACTGTCACTGGCGAGTGGCTTTTGACTGGACTTTGTTGTGATTTTCATTTAGTCGTTTCACTGTTACTGTTACCGTTACCCCTTTTGTTTATCTACACAACAGCAGATAGTAACTTGTCTTAATTAGAAAATATTTATGCTCATATAACAAACGCAATTTAATGTTTTATTACCTTCCACTAGACACTAGTAGCTACACGCTAAGATAAGCCACTCAGACCTGGATTCGCCACCAAAAAAATATCATGTGGAAATGGTAATTTGTTTTTATACACATATATAAAAAACCCACGTTGCTCTTCCGCATTTTGAGTGTTGTGTGCAATTACTACATATATTTAATTGTTTCAATTGACTTTGTGACTCTTACAGCAGGCAACTATTATACTAAGTAGATGCAATATTCAAAGTAAGAATTCAACTCTCACCCAAACAGAAGGTCGAAATGAATCTGATTCATCAATTAAAACTGAATTTGATCAAATTGATTAGTTTCCAGCTGGGCTATATTTCTCACACCCACATAGAACTGAAACTACTCTATGCATAATCTCAAGTACAGCGGGTTTCTGTTAAAGCCAAGATTATAAGGTATCTGAGATATGCGGAAGTCATAAGACAACGTAGCCAAATGCCTCTCGAAACCATAATTAATTTACAGTGTAAAAGTAAATAAATGATTGGTGGTAATCATTTTTTATATTTTCAGAGAGAACTTTCTAATATACTATGGGCTCATGTACCCATTCAATATTTCATGTCTATCATTTGAATAACGTCACCAATCTCACTTTTTTTCTGTCTCTTCTGTGGGTTCAATTTGCTTAGAAAAAAAGCAAAATTCGCAGAAATACTTAAGATAATTTATTCTACGATAATTTATGCCAATAGTGTAGAAAATAAAGCAAAAGAAAAACTTTAGAGTTTGTTTTTATAATGAAGTGCAACCGGTTCAAACTGGATGCGCCGTGGTACCTTTGCCAAAAAAGCGAAAGATACGCACGAAAACTCGTATAATAATATTAAAAAAAACCTAACAATAAATCAAAAGCAACTTTGGCTAAATGCGCAATATTTTATGCAAATTTTCCATCGCCTTAAGTTATGCAAAACTAAACTCAATTTTAGAAGCAGTAAAAATAAAGCAAAATGCATAATGATATGCTGGTGAATTGAATATCATGGACACTCAAACCATTCACACCATTCACATATACTTCAAACGCGATCAGCACGCGACATTTTATTTACTTAACATTTAAATTGATATTGCATGTTGCGGCGGGTGCTGTAGGGGCGGTGGGTTCAATGAGCCACACCAGCTTTGGTGTCCAGCCTTAGCGGTGCTTCAGGTGTGTGTGTACTATGTTTGTTTTTGTGATTGGAATTCAAAATTCATTTGTCAGCATTGCGCTGGTAATACCAATTGCTCATACTGATGACGGGCTCTCCTCTTCGCGGGGCAGACAGCTTCTGAGGCTCAAAAAGTTGTTGGCCTTGCTCCGCATTCTGCTTCGAAGTATAATAAGTGCTTTTATTTCATTTTGCTCGACTTCTAACCGAACATAACGCAATAATTGCTTTGTTCTAGACATTGTCGGCTTTTCTTAGCTCGGCTCAGAGTATGTTATAAATATTAATTATGACTTGATAAAATTATACATAATAAGTGAGTACTTCTGCTGCTTCTGAGTTTTAATTTAAAGACGTTTTGAAATGTATAAATTCAGTTTTATTTGAATGCGTTGAATGGTATTATATGTACAAGTCTGTTAGAATTAAAGTATATACAAAGAGTTTTACTTCGCTCTGAATCACTTTTGGTTTATGTAATATTGCAGTCTGACAGTTAACAATTAAAAGTGTACTATAATTGTAAATAAATGTCTACTAACTAAAATATTAGTTTCAAGTTATACTGCCATAGTAATTATATATATGTATATTTTTGATTTATTCATTTATATACTTATTTGCAGTCGACAAATGAAAAAGATTTAAAATTAAATTAATTAAATTTTATATAATATTTAAATTAAAAAGTAAAAACTATTAAATCAATGTAATTTTTTTCTTAGTTGGTTTTATAAATATTTTGCAGCTCACTAAATTTTGAAATAATAGAAATTCTCAAATGAACAATATAAATTTTCTCTTGTCTAACTTAACAGTAGCTTAGTCCGAGTTCGTGGAAGCCATCGATATGTTAATGGAAGTCTAGGTTCATGAGGGTCCTAATAGATATCTATTTGTATGTGTATCAATAATAAACTTATTTAGTATTTTTAATTGTTATTTATTTTTTTTATGCACTTCACATTCCTAGCATAATATTGTCCTCACTCGCAGGTTACGACACTATAGCAATGCCTTGTTCTATTTTTATACACTTGGCTCAATACCCACTTGCATCAACATTTTCGACGCTTTGTTGTGCTAATTTTAACTGCAATTAACTGAGTTAGTTTCACAAATAGTACTTTACTTTTGCCTGTGTCATTTACTCATCTCTCGCCTAATCAAAGCTCTGGCTGAGAATGTGCACTCAAGCTCGACTCGTATGAGTGTTTTGAGTGTTTCGCGATTCGCTCTATTAGTAATTTGCAAATGCTCTCACTGTCGCTCACTTCCGCTTTCAATTAGCCGAAAAACTTTTGTTTAAAATAAACTCTGTGATATTATCTACAAATTTGACTTACCGCCGGGCCAAAGAACAGATTTTCAGAGTTTAAAATTTTCAATTCGTTGAACAGAGTGGAGAAAATAACTTTGTTTATCACAAACTCTGTTGCAGTTGAGTGTGTGTGGTAATTAGCGTGATAATGACAATTTACAGTTGCTGTTGTTAACCGTAGTAATTATTAATGTTGTTGTAGGAACTTTTTTCACAAATGCCTATCAATTGGCACATAAATATTCAAATCGGTATGAGAACTAATGCTGCCTGTGCCCCCGGTGCCACAGGTGTCAAAAACTATGAAGCGATGTGAGCGTGTTGACTGCGCGGTAACAACTAAATCAGACCCAGCTTTCGTCACCGGTTTTATGCAGTGAGTGTGCCAGACAGACACAGATACTCACGAATACTCGAATACTTCTCTCAGATCAGACACAGAATAGCATAACTATATAAGCAGAGAGAGAATTTTGGATAGCTCAAGATGATGATACGTTATGATCTATACTATGTTGAAAGCTCTACGTATTTAGGGGTATTGAGAGCTTTCTTTCCTCTACTTACAACTATTACCGTTAATATTCAGGCTTAGCTTACAATTTGATTAAATAATTGGTACTAAACAATTAACTGAAACTATGATTTATGGAAAAGTCATAAATTTCTCTTCATTATGAAAGAGTCTTTAGTTGATTGTTTTATATGAAAAACTCATAAATTCCTCTTCATTACAGCACTTGTAAAATGTACTTGATGTATTCTTTTCACTTCATTGTTTATATCTATTCAATTTCTTCCTTCAGTTTGTCAGATTTCTCAGCTGTCGATGGCATTGCAAATAAAAAACTTGCTTAAAGGCAAACAAGATGCGTATCGCCTTAAGCTCTACAGACACAATCGATCGATCACTCACACTCTCTTTCTGATGGCATTCGCGAGACGTTGCCAAATATTCGAAAAGTGGCGTTGGGTACTCGTAACTATGGCCAGAACCAGTACAAGCTGAGGTGTAAGGTGTAAGGTGTAGTTAACTTACTTTGCCGTTGTTGCCAAAATTGTGTGCAATTAACATTTTGTTACTTTTTCAGTTGCACTTTCTCAGGCAACGAACCGGTTTGCAGGCAAAGAGAATTTGCGGGCTTGTGCGAAATTTCATTTAAAGTATAACGGACGGCCTTCCAATCGTCTTTGGCATGCATTGCGCATACGTCGTGTGTAACAGTTTGCCATGGCACTAGTGGCAATATCGAGCAGCAGGTAAGCCGGCTAAATGGAGCTACTCGAAACCGGTCAACCAGTGCCTCGACTCTGACGTAGTCTTGTCTACCCCAATATACTAGACTATTTCGCTGTCTTCGTCTTGTTTGGCCTGTGACGTCAACATATACTTGTGAATCATGTGCAAGCAGATCAATTAACTGCAACTCCACACAGTCTGTGCCACTTGCTACCTACGCACATCTCGCCTCTAACATGTAACCATTTATTTGGCATCTTTTAACTGGGCTCTTATTGACGTTTATTGCCCGGGTCTAATTCGGGGAATAGCTTTATCGCTGAGCATGAGGTGCTAAGAGCTGCCTTCAAAATATTTGATTAATCTGTGCTAATTGTTGAGTTATTGGGGTTTCCTTTATGGCTTTATTCATCCAATCAGTGCGTACCAAACCTGCTGTAAAAGTAATTAAATTATGAATATGATATACTATATACTACTTGGTTGCATAATTATAACTGGATTTTTGGTGTTTCAAACTTTTTAATTTCATTCAAAAATTTCCACTACAAATACAAAGCTTTTCAAACGACTTTTATAGAGTTACTGATTGCAAAGAAAAAAACCTTTTAAGGTGCGCAATTGGTGGGTTAATTTTGAGCTAAATGTATAAATAATTTCCGCACTGATATGCAAAAAATTTAAATAAATATGAATGGCTTCTAATTAACTTAATAAGTACAAAAACAAATACAAGTTACTCGTAGTACTCGACTGTAATTGTTGATGATGCTAGAGGCCTAAATATAGACTAAAGTAAATAGTAAATATGCGTATGAAAACAATTCCATTACATCGGATATTAAGTGAAACATAATTGGAAATTGTTTTGGCCATGAACTTGTTGTGCCAACAGGGAGAGTACACTCTCCCAGTGTCAACTGGTGTCGTTAACTTGGGCTTAAAATTAGAATACCGGACTCGAAGTTGCCATTTGTACTCGGCTGGTACTAGTATGATAACTGTAATCAGTAGTAGGAAGAGAGCATAGCACACACGTGTGTCACATCAGATATGTGTGCATATTTACTTAGCATTTGTTGTAATTTCTATTATTGTGATATTGAAATCTGTGAAGCTGTTAGCCACCCATAGATCATCATATACATTCATTTCAGTAAGCGATCGTACAGCAAGTGGAACCGTGTTGCCTAATTGAATGATTACCTTGTTATTGTCAATTTGTGTTGTGGTATCTCAGCTATGTTACGTATTAAATATTTAATAGAACTAAAAACTATAGTAAATAAAAAATTGCGCATGGTAGGCAAAGCGCTTTTTGGCTCTGCCGCAAACAGTGCTCAAAACTGAAAACTGGGTGATGCTGATTTATTATTTGCCGCATCACAATTAAAGGAAGTGAGAATTGAGAGCAGCATTGTTTTGGAAAGTAACATATTAAAGTGCCATGCTTCATTATTCATAATTAATGTTTACTCCATATATTTCAGCGTTAATATCTATTTATAAGTAGAGTACCATCAGCTAAGGTCTACGAATCTATAGTAGGTGTGTGTTCATAAAAGATTGTCATAATTATAAATGGTTATACATTTTTATATTTTGTGTGTATTTACAGAGAGTGGAATTGCAAGGAGTAACGACGGTTTTTATGTTGGAAAATCTTGTTGCATTTATGTCAAAATGCTCCACTTCAGTCCTCAGTTCGTCCGATATGAACCTGAGGATAACTTTCTAATCGAAAGGCGGATGAAGTAAGATTAAATCATTAAATATATTATTTATATTTAAGTGTAAAATTCTGTTTACTTGTTAAGTACGTTAAATAAAATAAGTTCAATAATAGCAGGATAAATTTAACGACTAATAATAAATACAAAATAAAAAAGGGTGGTCTGATATTTCTCCAGCATGTGGTCCACTGTTAGGAGCATGCCGCATCTGCAGATTCTGTATATTTTATATATTTATTTTATTATTATATTATATATATTCATTTTATTCTACCCCTATAGTATAAGTTGCTAATAATAGTAACAGTAGGCTATAAGAAATTTATATATTAAATAAACAGAATTTAAAAAAAAAAAAAAAAAAATCATTTTATTATTATATGTATATATATTATATTATTTGCTTTATTATTATATTATTAATTTTATTATTTAATGAAACGTTATTCATAACATCCAAATGTATTTATTCTACTCGTTTATTTATCAGTTGTTGGGAATCAGCAATTTTCTTGCTGCTGAGAAACTTTCATATACATTGACGCATAATGAATCAAATTCCATTATATGTGGGCGCAATAACTGAATTATTCTTCTATAGAACAACTCTCCCGTCATTCCCAGGTATTTCATTGAGCACTTAACAGTTTTGACTTTTAAATCAGTTTGCACAATCTTAACAACCGCATGCCAGCTCAGGTAATTGAATTTAAAAAAAACTCCCAACTAATCTGAGTGATTTCTGTTTATATGGCCTCCCTTAACACTTGCGATAAGCGGCGAAAACAATGCTAAAACGCTGCGTACGTTTGTCTCCATTTTTATCAAGTCACTTGAGCTACTGAAAATTCGTAAGCAGTAGTTTTTTGAGTCTTTCGCACGTTTTGCTGTTTACGTCTCAAATGTTGGCTGGAACTATTGCAATAAAATTAGCGCAAAAAATATGTATATAGTAATGTGCCAGAGACTAGACAAGGCATTTGGCAAGCAGGCCGTTTGTGTTTTCAATGTTAATGTTAAGCTGCACTCATTGCCAGACATTTTGTGTATTTGTGTACTCGTATGAGCTCGTATTTGGAATGATCTCAGCCTAAGCATAAATCAAATATATGACTCCACAGGCTGCTGCACTGAATACAGGTATTACTCACTCGAATTGCGAGCAAGTTTTGAGTGCTTTCCGAGCGGAGTGAGTTATGTGATTAATTGTTGAGTAGATTGCATTATATAGACTGTATATTTAGCGGAATATGTATTGTAAGATTTGCTGTTTTATTCGTTGCACGCCAATCGTTCCATAAACAACTACTCGGAGACTGTTGTACCACCGGGCGTATACTTAATTCATTTGTGGAACGAACTTGGACGGGCAAAGGAATGGCGCTGACTGTGCAGAATGGATCAAGTGTCGCACACGATAATGGATCTGTAAGTACACGGGTTTATCAGCTGTCTTCAAAGTGTATTTCTGATTGTGCTTGACATATTTATGAATTAGTTAATCGTGTTAACAACAGTTCAGATTGTGACCTAATCGACATATACACACTTTTCGAATTATTAAATTGGCATTAAGCTGATATAAGAATCAGTGAACCGATACTACTCTACTAATTGGGACTGTCACGCCTTTTACAGAGAGCAACTTTGTATGTCATTTGTCCATGTTACAATTGTTTACAATGCAAACAACATTTCGGTGACTTCTCTTATCACTTCGCATTGTTTGACTTGTCTAATGGCAGTTTATGGGATGCTCAACAGGGCAATAGCTCAGCAGCAACCTACAGTCTGATTACCTAACTATTACACCGCTTCAGGTGCTTTAAATGATTTAGAAAATTGACTTAACTGGAAGTAGAACAACATGTAATTAACCACAAAGCAATTATTCATATGGACTGTGAGGTGCTGTTTATTGATTGCCAGCTCTGTGTAGAGAAATCACGACTAGATATACATATGGCTCATTGACCCAAAGCATAGCAAAGGTAGTTATTAAGCAAATCATTTCAAGTTTTGTTTCCGCATTCTGGTTGCTTTATTTAATACGAGAAATAGTAAGGCATTTAAATATATTTAGAATGCTTTCTATTTTATTAACTTCTTTTTATACACTTAATCAATTGTGGTGACTGTGATTAACACAAGTCTTCGACGACGTCATGAGTCATGGCATTATTTACGGAGACATATTTAAAATTGGATAGCAGATAAGCCTCTAAGAATGACCACTAGCGTTAATCAGTGGGGAGTACATCAATTTTTAATTGGGTTTTTCGGCTATACATATATTCCTTTGTATGGTCCGACAACTGTCGTGCATCGGTGCCTGTGATCTTCTATGTTGCCCGCCTTATCGACCGCACTAACTTGTATTGAGGTCTGCGAAATTGCTTAATTAATGACAAAAAGTATCTACTGGGCTCGTCATTGAAATGGCCAAGGACTTTGTACTATGATGACGGTCAGTCGAAGTTATCTATATAGACAAGATAGCCAAGTTTACTTTGACAGTGAAAGTGTTGACTTTAGATCAGTTCTTAAACGGCTCTTAAACCTAGCGGATAGGTTCGCGTGAAGTGCTGGAGGATATTTAATTATAATCCAAATACCTGTGCACTAGAATGTCAACCGACAATGAGGTGAGAGCTAGTGAAGGATACTCTATATAACGACAGTTAAAAGTCAATTAATAAACAGTGAGCTTAAGATCTACATCAATTCGTTTACGTATCCTGTTGTGCATTATAAATATGCACTCCAAAGTCAACAGAAACCGGGTTAAACCTGTCATATTTGGGGTTTTTGTATACCCTGAAATATATATATTTTGTGGAGTGTTCAATGTGAATCCACTTGGCACGTGCCTTTGCATACACAAGTAGTGTTATGTAGCTAATACATATCCGCCTGTTGAATACTTGAGTGATTTTTAATGAACAAAAACTTCATCTCGTGCTGCTTATTTTTCATCTTATGTGATGTGACTTTCTTTTATCTCTGTCTGTAAATAATTGTTACAAATGTGCTCAACCGGTTGGCAGCCTAAATATAGAACGCATTCATATCTGCCGGTTATACACATGTCTGTATGCAAATCTCTTAAATTTCAGTTGAACTTAAAACTAATTTGCAGGCCAGCCACAATTTTATTCGCCTGAGATTGTTATAAATTAGCATTCAAGTACGACTTGATTTTGATTTGTTTTACTAACTATAGTAGAAGTGTGTGAAAATTGTTTTCTTTATGGTTGTGTTTTCCTAGAGCTAAATTTATTGCAATCGGCGCAAAGGTCACAAAAATTAAGATAATTTTTAGCAATCGTTTAGAATAAAACACAAAACACACAAGTCATTTGTTTATAACGAAAGCAAACCTAACGGATCGTATACGCAACATCCAGTCAGTGGGACGATGTGGGCATTCGTTAAGTGCCATGCTTAGTTTGCCAGCAAAAGGCAATAGATGGCGCTAATAGCTGTGCCGCACAAAAGTATGCAATGGTATTTTATATAGCACTTGAAGTTCTTAACGGAAAATTGAATGAGTGCGGCAGACACAACATATTAAAAATTGAGAAACTAAATTAGAAATAGAATACAGAATAATTTTCTCTGTACTTATATTTATTTTATTTACTTACACAATATTTTTTAGTGCATTAAATTTGTCTAGTTTAAAGCATTTTAATCAATTGAAGGTTTGCATTTGAACTGAAATCAATGTCGTCTTCATCTAATCCACTCCAGCAATCATAGTTGTCATTTCAAATGCAAACTCGGTCAAGTTTAAGCCATATAGCCATCTTCAATTGATTTCTAATTAGCAAAAACAGCAATAAAGTGTACAATTGGGGAAATTTCCATATGGAACCGCTTTAAACTGGTTCAGTTAGCTGTCGATCGGTATTGATTCGATTTTTGCAGCTGCCCCGTTTTGAATTACATATGAATGAACATATGAATAAATGTGGCATAAGGAATATTAATTGGTTTAAATTTGCAGTTGTTTTACATACTATATAAATATTTCGCTAAAAATATATAGCCCTTGGTTTCCATGGTTTGAATTTTTGGCAATCAATTACGAGTAATTTGTTTGGGGTAAACGTCACACAATCCAATTGCCAGCTAATTGAGCAAGCGACACGAGACTTCTGTTTCAGCTGGAGGGGCAATGGCAGAGCGGGGACTGCAATTGCGTGACGATGCACAGCGTTTTGCGCAGTTGGATATGGTTTCCCTACCCTCACGGAGGGAGAGCACCCTTCCCAGCGAGTCGCGTGGGCAGGCAACGCAACTGCGTTTGCAGGCTTTTAGCTTTTTCCTATCTAATGGTATCGCTAATTAATTAGTATATTATTTGCCATGCATATTGTGCTGAATTTTCTATGTATCGTGTGGCCTTATCTACATATTGGTTATACCCTGCAGCGAAGAGAAGTAGAGGGTTATTGAAAGGTTTTTAGTATACATTAAATAGTATATATTATGAATTTTAGAGTTATAAATACTCATTTATGTTTATATATGTTTAATTTATTTTTATTCGAAAAAAAAACCACATGTTTGTAGGGTATTTATTAGTCTATTTTTATACACTGCAGCGAACAGAAGTAGAGGGTTATTGAAAGGATTTTAGTATACATTAAAAAGTGTATATTATTCCTCTTACAGCATACTATTAATTCTCATATATATTTATATTTATGTAGTTTATTTTTATTCAAAGAAAAACCAATGTTCGTAGGGTATTAATTAGTCTATTTTTTGTACCCTGCAGCGAACAGAAGTAGAGGGTTTTTGAAAGGTTTTTTGTATGTATTAAATAGTATATATTATTTCTCTTACAGTTTACTATAAATACTCATATTTCGTTATATTTATTTTATTTATTTTGTTTAAAAGTGAAAACACATGTTTGTAGGGTATTTATCAGTCTGTTTCTATAGCTTCAGCTGATTTTTCAAGCCACAAAATCACGCCAGATTATTCTAACAATCGGTAGGTGCGGCGCTCTCTCTGGGAATCTATACAGTTTGTGACGCATATGCCATATAAGAAGACCAAGTGCAACGGAACTGATGACAGCTGAATTGCATTTGCCAATTGATTATATAGTACCCCTCGGTCTGGCCATATGGAGCTGAGCAAGTTTCCTTTTTGTAGAAATTTTAACAGTTTTTTCTATTATCAAAAGCGGAACCAAAAATGATAAAACGTACTCTCGACCAAAATGCGCTCTCCAATATAGAATACTCTATAATTACTCCTCTCTCCTTTTCTCAATAGTTCGCTCTTTCAGTCGTGTGTCTCTCTTTCAGTTGGAAATCGTCAAATCGGGGGTTTTACTCGCTCGTTTTTGTGCAAAGGTTGGCATTCTTGTTCTGTTTGTCAAACCGTGCGGTTGTCAGAACTTTGAAATATATTTTCTTTGCAACGTCTTGGCAACGTTTCAAATTTCCCTCGACACAAAGAGGAAATTCTAACGCAAGAAAATCAAACTAAAACTATAATCCAGAGCCGGTCGCAAGTTGCATTAGTAATATTGCATATTATATATCTTACATATATCCAAAATTATCAAAATAAAAGAATAACAATTCAAGTCAATAATTTTTGCACTAAAATTACTCCCATTAAATTTCATTTATTACTGTAACAAGTGTTTGGAAATTGCTGGAAAACGCGCTGCAACGCGATTAGCGAGAGTTTACGAAATACGTTAAGCGCGTTACGGCCGTTGCCACTGCCGACAGGATAACGACGCCCCACAGGATATCGTTGTTGTTGCCGTGAAAATGAGTTTTCACAAAAGCGACTCACGCACGCCGTTGGCACCGGCGGAATATACCGTAAGTAGCTCCCTCATTCCCTCTCTCTATAGTAGACCTGGAAACTAGGTCTAGGCCTAAACTGCGGCCCACTTCTGCTGTCAACAAAATGAGGACAGTCTGAGAGCTGAGAGCTCCCTCCATTCACATCGATTTGTCTAACTAACTAGTATTAGTGTCATGCGCTAATTAGTTGTTTATCCGCGAAATACTTGCTGATGATTTTCCATTTTCTTCTATTTCAATCAGGTGAATCAGTGCTGAAACAGTACTCAACTTATTTATATATCTATTAACATATGATTCAGTCAGAATTTCCGTTTACCTCTGATAAATAAATAAACAGTATTTTTTGCGGAAAGATAATAAACTGCAAGCAGACATGTGATACAGGCGCTCCATCAAATGTCATTAGTTACCAAGTAGTCTGGGGCTAACTCTATGGCTACTTGCTAACCCTATCAAAATAATTTCTTATTGATCGATCGACTTTGTGTTTATGCAAATGATTTGCTTTGTTTGAAATGATAACAATTTGAAAATAGATTTCCAAAACTGAAGCCTAATTTCGGGGATGTTTTTGTTCTACTGCTCGCTGTCGTTGTTATGAGTAACACATTTCCACCCTCATCGGTGCTCCTAGCGGCCAAACTACACCTTAAAATCCCATTGTTGTCGTTTCTAATGCTCAGTGGAATTTTCCACTCGCACTGCACTTATATGTTTGCCTGTCTGCCAGTCGGAATTCCTTACAGGGTGCAGGGTACAAAAGTAGGGCATACAGACGTCGTCGTTGTCGTCGGATCCCTACTGTGTGCGTTTTAGAGTGACTTCTGCCTTCCGTCTTGGCGATATGTGTGTATCTGTGCATTGTTAGCATTACTGTCGGTTGCATCCGACTGTAGCTTTCCGGGTTTTTAATTCATAAAAATATTTGGATCGTCATTGAAATTCTTCTGGCTGCTGCGCAAGCGCCGCTGATGAATTTGCTGCGTTTGCTTGATTTATAGTAGGGGTATAGGGAATATTCTCGATCCCATTTGGTAATTTTCCATGACTTCTCAATGTGTGACTCGAGTCACACACAACACTTGTCAAGTAATTATAACAAAACGGCATTTATGATGGTAGCGGCATCAGGTAGGCCGACAGAATCAGTTCACTGGGAAGACAATCATTTCACTGGAGAGTGAGTGTCTGATTTTTCCTAGAAATATATTCTGCTTTATTGATTATAAATGCTTTGATCTGATTGGCGCCGGTATCAAATAGCCCTCCCTGTGCATTTGATATGGTGCATTATGTTTTGCCGTTCTCTGGAACATTTGCTATCTTATCTATGAATTGGCAATGATTGGGGAGATTGGGGAGAGAGAGGCTAAAACCATAATAAATAAAGTTGTTTGCATTGAGGGATCGCTGACAGGTTTCGTCAGAAATGAGCCACGTGATGCACATTTTGACTGCAATTTTTTTTGTATACTATTTGTATTGTATTTTTTAGTTGTCATTTCAGCCCGTTTTGTAAAACTTTCCATTACTAAATGTTGGCGTTTGTTTGCTTTTTGTTTGTGCTGCTATTGCCGTTTTCGATTTCGTTTCCCTGCTGCTTCTGTATCTGTATCTGTATCTGTATTTGTGCCTGGAACTATGACTGTGACTGTGACTATAACTGTGACTGTGACTGAGTCTGTTTCTGTTCCATTTGCTTATGTAAGTTCAATGGCATGCAGTCGAAGCTACAGAGAGTCACAGAGCCCCACAAAGCTGGTTACCACTATATAGGGTTGACAGTTTTAATTAGAAACGTCTAAGAATGCATGTTCCGTGCGCCTGCAAATATTTATAGATTAGTCATTGACTTGGCTGAAAGGGTAAGGTATGAGGGTGCAGGTATTCCGTCATATCATGTAATGCCTGAATTAGTGTTGATAATAATTACTCTGATTACACATTCAGTTGCTAATGTTTTGTCTATCTAAAGTGCCCAAGTATTACTATCTCTATTGAAATAGCAGTATATATTCTGATTGATGTTGTCTCAGTTATATTATCTAATTATAATTTTCTATTGAAATATCTGTGAACACTCTGATTGATGTTATATTATCCAATTGATAAATATAGTTTGTGCAATTCATAGACACGGGTTAGCCCTACACTTTCCCTACAATTGTCTCTTAATATTACCGAGTGTAGACTGTAGTCACCCTTTTCTGTAGATTGCATGTTTATGCAATTGTAACCAACTATTAATTAGTATTACATCGCGCTATTAAATCATTGTCTTCATATATTATATTTCCACTTTGATTGAATTTCATTACTTGCAGCAACAGCTGCTTCTATTTCCTTTTTATCTATTAAGTTCTGCTCTTTATCTACTGAGCTTCACTTCTAACGGCACTTCTGGCCATTGTGAACTTGAACTGCGCCATTAAAGTCATTCAGTATGCTTTCAGTTTGCAATTCTGTTCTTATTCTTTATTGCATTTTCCTCAACTTCTACATTCATTCGTCCCATTCGTTTTGCTTGTGCTTTGGCCCTCATTTGAATTTTGTGTACAACTTCCAGCATATATGTATGTACTATATGTACCTCGCTCCCCATAGTAATAAAACATCAAATGCGATTGAGAGTATTTTGTAATTATTCCGCAGTAGACGAACTTCACGTTCGACTCGAACTGAGCGAATTCTACACACGCGACCAGACAAATTAACTGACTGACTGACCGACTGACTGACTGACTAAGGGAGGGATTGACAGACGTTTTCTATGGCAAATAGCGGCACAATTCAACTGTGCTTTCGCTACTCAATTATTGTTTATTAAAAAATACTATATTTCTATTTTTAGTGGGAATATAAATCAAACTATATTTAGTTGCAAACACAACACGTATAGTACACTCTGTAAGCGCGTATTAAGGGTAGGCTCAGTTTGGTTAAATAATATATTTCACAATTACTTGATTAACGGCAGTTTTAATATTTCTCATTTGAAATTTTACTGCCTGTTAACTAACTTATTCTCTGTCAAGCTGCCTTTGGGCTGAGTTAAAAACATTATTATATATTGAATAATTGATAATAGGAAAATTATACAATTTAAACTAAGTTAAACGCCTGTTGAGAATGTATTATTTTTTTTATAATTACTTAAATATTCCCCTCGAATTCGGCCCTTTGTTGCGCATAGAACTATTCGCCCAAACCAAATTCGCTTCAAATTTTATCTATAAATTCGCCGCACAAACAATTGCGTATACTGCGGCCATACATTAGTTTTTTTTGCTAAAAACTTGGCGTTTTTATTGCCTTAATGGCAATTTATGTGAAATAAATTATTTATTATAAACATTTTTATTTTTGTATAATATTTTGTTGTATTTTATATATATTTTAGTACATTATTATGTTTTTTTGGTGCGAGTTGCAGCCCAATCGGATAATAAACACCAGAGATATTTGATTATTACTGCGCCGCTTTCGTCCGCTTCTGGCGCCATCTAGCGGCAATCGTGATGTACTACAATGCGAACATCATCGAACTTGTTCGTTGAATTTTCAACAGCTTTCGTGCATGCCCCATAGATGGCGCTACTGTTGCTCACATCACGCATACGCACTGTTGTATCTCGCTGCTTGTGTTGAACGATAAATTGCCTCGCATAAATAAAACTAAAATGTACAAATTATTTGGCATTTCTTCAATTTAGCCGCAAAATATAAATAAATTCTGAAAATTGTATGCAGCAATTTTCTAATTCACTTAAATCGCAGTCAAATATTTTGAGTTCATGGCAGTCAAGTTGATTTAATTTGGACATCCCAATATACATAAATAAAAAATACTTTACTTAGTTTTGAACTATGCAGAGTGTAGTAGTATTATGGCGCTCGTAAGTGATTTTCGCGCATTTTTTTGTGCAAATTTACAGTTTCCTCATTAATTTTATTTACGTCGCACTAGCCTTAGTCGTATCATGTCGCTTACGGCGTCGCACTGATTTTGATCAATTTATATGTGGGAGCACTCTCGTTCAGATTGTGCTTTTTTAATAGTCGCACTCACGTCCCGACCAACCGCCACTCTCTGCCACTGCACTGTGGGGCACGTGTGAATATATAGGAAACAATGACAGGGCAATCAACTGATGACGACATCGAGATTTTCGACGGCTGCTGCACCCCAACAATATACACATGAAACCGCAACCCCCTCTAGCCCCCTCTCTTGAGGGGCACACTCAGCCCCTATTTGTTGCAACGGATTTGTATTGTTGTTGCTCGTAGTTATTTGCGGCCATTTGTAAGAGAGCGCGCTCTGCTCAGGGAGAGTGAACTGCTAAGCAATCTCAGCTGTATCCATTTGTAAAAGATCGCTCAGAGTGTAAATGCTGCTGCGACTGCTGACACTGTGTTCAGCCTGTCGGTTTTCATTTTGGCCACAATTGTGCATATAAGCGGACGACATTGGCCGTGAACGCGTCTAGATTTCTATTGTATCTCACTGGAATTGAACGTAAAAACGTCGCGCATGTCGTTCAATTATCACAGCTTCAATTCCATATCAGATTCGATCACGAGTAGTATAGCGCAACGCCTTCAAGCTGAACGCCACCGCCGGAAAGCCGCCATTGCCGCCGCGTCAGACGCAGCAGTCTCAGCCACAGCCAGAGCAGGAGCTAAGTAGCTTTGGACCCAGATCACGTGAGACACGTTTATCCAGTGCGGCATTAAGTCGTCAAAGGCTGAAAATGTCTCTACAACAGGGCGGGCCACCACCGGCGGCATCGGCTGGCGCTGCTCTAATGATGACCACATCGCTTAGTGGGGCCAGTTTGAATCAGCAGGTGCGACTCAAAGGCATAAGTCAACTAGATATGTATATATAATATATGTATATATGTTTGTGTAAACAGAATGCTCTTCTTCCGCATAACAATTTGACTATTGAACTTGAATATTGCGCATACGACGCGTGTTGCCAAAAAGATTTCGCTGTGCGCTGCAGTGTCGGGTATTTCCATCTGATCAAAATTTGTTCGACAGCGTCGTGTGTTTGTTTTGCTCACTGATGCATGCACAAATTTGACATTGGACTTGACAACTGTCAAGGTCATGTAATTGCCAATCCAGCAGCAGCTAACCAACCCATAAACTGCTCAGATCTTGGCATAGATATCGATGTAGGCGGGACGACTGTGTACTGTGGCTGCTCTCCTCAAAACCAAATGATTTACATAAGCGCATTCGCTCTGCACTCTATACACTCTATGCTCTGCACTTTGATTCGATGCTCGATCGATTGCTCATGTGATTTCTCTTCGCGTTCTTCTTTTGCAGAAAATTCCGACGGTTGTGACGGTCTACGACAGCGAGAAGAAAAACGGCAACAGGAACAACAATGCGAGCATAAGCCAGCCCAAGTGAGTGCCTCCTCTTCATTCTAGTGTTCGATGCGATAGCCAACGGCTGGTGTTACGCGCATTCGAATTACACTTAAGTACTTTTCTCATTCATCCTAAACTTTGATGTGCATTCGCTGCGCAAAATGTATAAAAACATCAATCACGAGTCCTCAACTACAATGTTTGAAATGTATTCCTCGGATAGATTCATACGCTCCGACTTGGCAGATGTGCCCGTCCAGCAGGCGGCTGGCTCCACGCTCCCACTGGTGCTGACACGCAAAAGAGGCGGCGACGATGGCGAGGATGGCACCTACAATCCCTTCGAGCATCGCAAAGTGGAGCATCCCACCTCGTGAGTATTGTCATCAGTGTAATGGATAGAAGACATTTGCTTACGTCTTTATAAATCTTGTGTCAATAATCGATATGTCTGCTCGAATTATCTTACATAAACAGCTGATATTTGCGCACATCATAGTATATAGTATCAATGACTAACTAAAGCACTAATTAACGTCATTGAACTTTTGCCTAGACTTTGATTTCTGTGCAAATTCGGAAATGCGATTGCAGTTTTATTGACAATGTCCTTGGACTTTAGCTGAAAAAGCTTCCAAACTAAAAATAAAGTAAATTCTCAAATAGAAACCAAAAAATAAAACCAAAACAAAAGCCGAAAAAACACATATAGTACATCGTATAATTTCGTTGCACGATGCGAAACGAGAGAAAGACATAGCGAAGGGGGGAGTGGGGGGTGTTGGCGCCATATCGTTCACTGTGGATCACTAACGAGTGGATAGTCTATAGTTTAGCATTAACTGCATTGATTCACGTTTTACTATCAATTAAATGCTTACGGAAATTATAATATATATTGCAATAGCTAAATATAAATATATACTATACTATATATATATATATGCTAGTCTTTGGGTGGCGTTATGACAGCATTCTCTCTATTTTACGTAAATATTTTGATGCACTTTCAAGTTTTCGTCTATTTTCTTGGCAGCCGGACGCAATTGCAATTGCATATAATAGATAGACTCGTACTATATATGATAAGTATACACATACCTGAACTATTAGATCTATATGTGTGCTTGTCACAAGAACCTTTCAAACTAATTGCGTATTTATTTCGATTTGCAGTGATCTGGAAACCTTTGTGCATCTGCTCAAGGGCTCACTGGGTTCGGGCATTCTGGCCATGCCCATGGCCTTTGCCAATGCCGGTCTCTGGTTCGGTCTGGTGGCCACCTTTGCCGTGGGCACACTGTGCACCTACTGTGTCCACATACTGGTCAAGTGTGCCCACATCCTGTGCCGGCGTCGCAAGATACCCATGATGGGGTTTGCCGATGTCGCCGAGCAGGCCTTTCTCGACGGTCCTCCTGCACTGAATCGCTATTCCCGCTTCATACGCTTCATGGTGAACACGTTTCTGGTGATCGATCTACTTGGCTGCTGTTGCATCTACCTGGTCTTTGTGGCCACCAATGTGCAGCAGGTGGTCAATGAGTATACGGAGAATGAGATCAGTGTACGTCTGTGGATTGTGATTGTGTCGGCCCCACTGGTCTTCATGTGTCTGGTGCGCAATCTCAAGTTTCTGACGCCGTTCTCCATGATTGCCAACATTCTGATGTTTGTGGGCATTGTGATCACATTCATCTACATGTTCACGGATCTCCCAGCGCCCTCTGAGCGTGTGGGCGTGGTGTCACCCGCACAGTGGCCCTTGTTCTTCGGTACTGTCATCTTTGCTCTGGAAGGCATCGGTGTAGTCATGTCCCTGGAGAACGACATGAAGAACCCCTCCCACTTCATTGGCTGCCCCTCGGTGCTCAACTTCGGCATGGGTCTGGTCATTGCCCTCTACACTCTCGTCGGCTTCTTTGGCTATCTGAAGTATGGTCCCGAAACACAGGCCAGCATCACGCTCAACCTGCCGCTGGAGGACAAGTGAGTGGAACTTTTACACTATCTGAGTGATTACTATAACTCTTTAACTTTCGCTAGATTGGCCCAATCTGTCAAGCTGATGATTGCCATTGCCATATTCTTCACCTTCACGCTGCAGTTCTATGTGCCAGTGAGCATCCTGTGGAAGGGTATTGAGAGCAAAATATCCGCATCACGCCAGAACATTAGCGAATACGCACTACGTGTAGGCCTTGTGGTGAGTAACGATATTCATATTAATTGACAACTGTATAATAATATTGTTATTACTCACCCTCCTTAGTGTCTCTGCTGTGGTATTGCCGTGGCGCTGCCGAACTTGGGTCCATTCATCTCGCTGATTGGCGCCGTCTGCCTCAGCACACTGGGCATGATTATTCCGGCTACCATTGAGCTGGCCGTGTATAACGAGGATCCAGGCTATGGACGCTTCAAGTGGCGACTATGGAAGAACTCGGGCCTGATACTGTTTGGCATTGTGGGCTTTATAACGGGCACATACGTGAGCATACGCGAGTTCCAGGAAGAGTTCAAGAGCGGTCATGGCGATGAGCTGTGAGCTGTGGTAGCGGATGTTATGCTAATTTAATTTAAATTAGTTTTAATAAAACTCTTCTAAGCACAGGGATATCTAAGTTAAGTTATTAACTAATTTTAGGGCTAACCAAAGTTTTATAAGATTCTCCCTCTGCTTCATTCTCACTCTTCCAACCACACACACACAAATTGCCAACTAAAAACAACAACAAATAATGAAAATAGCAGCATTATCTCCATTTAGTCCAGGTGCAGGCAGCTTTTCAGTTACCTTTACCTTTACCTCTATCTATACCTCTACCTATCCGTTATCTTTAAATTTACCGTTACCCAAACAAAGTATTTGATTTAGTCGATGCCGCGATTACCGTATCGAGTGTAATTGTGGCATTAAAAGTTATTTAGAGAATTCTTCTAGAAGTGATTTCGTAAACGTAGTGATCTTTTGACAACAAAACATAGTTATAGTAGTTGTAATTAGTTCCTAGCTGAACTACGTTAGTAACATGCACTAAAAAACACACACAAAAATATATAGACAAAACACAACACTTAAGCACACACACACACTTCAATTGTGTACAACAAATACAAATTATTTTGTTAAATATTTTCGTTGATTAAATATCATAGGTTTTCCTTTTTATGCCCTATCCAATATTCATGACATACTATATACATACATATACAAATATCAATTTCAAAAGAAACCCATTGCATAATGGCAAAAAAATAAAAATAAATAAAAAAATTTAAAATATATTTAAAGTGTTTGATTGAACGTTAGCGATAACTGACTGGGAGATATCAATTTAATCGTTGTATTTAGTTTATGACTAATTTTATGGTCTGTAATAAGTGTGTTTATGCTAGCTTTGGCTACTCATCACTTGTAACTAATTTAGTTATAAGCAGAAACGGATTCATTAAGAAAGTTACAACAAATCTTAGCAGCATATTCAAGCAGGAATTGACTGCAACAGCTAAAAGTATGCAACAAATAAAAGTATTTTTGTAATAAAGTGCATCCTTAAAAGTATGCAATGATTTTTGTGATTTCGTTTCTAGTTAAATTGAATAAAACGAAAGCAAGAAAGCAAAGGAATATTTACAAATAGTCAAATACGAATAATATTATCGTTACATGTTGAAAGAGGTGATACCACAGCTGCATATGCCATATGAACCCTATACAAAAAAGTAGGGAAAGCGACAGTCGGACGCAAAGCTACAGTCGGACGCAACCGACAGTAGGTGACCCTGTACTTTGATTTGCCCTGGGAGTCCATAATAGTCCATAATAATCCGTAGAGTCCATAATAGCAGCAGCATATATGTACATACTCACATACACATACACATGCACTTATACACACACACATACACTTATTCATACAAATATACACTAAAATACAAATAATAACCAATACTAATACAGAAATTCACACTCACAATCAAAAATCACGCATACGCCCTAGTAGCCGCGTACAGTGTGGCTTCCCCCCTCCCCTATCCAAATGCCTAGTACTGAAAATTGTTTGTCGAATAGCTCCGGTGTTTCTTATCCGATTGGGCTGCAACTTGCACCAAACATGCAAAGCATCTAAAGCTTTAATCCTGCAAAAAATGAATCCAGTGACTCTAAAACTGTATATACTAAGAACATTTTTGTAAATTTGAGGGGGAGGGGGATGACTTTTCAAACATTTGAAACAAACTTGACCTGCTTATGTAATACACAAACCTAACAAAAAAAAAATGAAGTCTCTAGCTCCAATAGTTTCCGAGATCTAGGTGTTCATACAGACGGACGGACAGACGGACAGACGGACAGACGGACAGACGGACAGACAGACAGGGCTATATCGACTCAGCTCGTCGTCCTGATCAAGAATATATATACTTTATGGGGTCTGCCACGCCTCCTTCTGCCTGTTACACACAAATGTCATTTGCACAAACTTAATAGACCCTTTTGTACTTTTTTAAAGTACAGGGTCTAAAAATCGCATCAAATACTGTTCCTTCGTTTACTAGATATTGGTTAGTTATAAAAAAGGTCAGCTTGACAGAATCTTCACCAGCAAATGTTTTAAAAAATTCCATTGTAAATAGAAAATTTTATATATACTATTTTTATGAGTTTATATATGTATATACTTTATATATGAAATACATAGTTCATCCCCAGGATAAATCTTGCTATAAGTCTTGGCTTCAGTTTTTAATAAACATTCAAGCAGAGTAATCCAAATGTACTAATTGTAATACAAAAATTGGTAAGCGATTTGTTAAGTGAGCAATGGAATATGCTAAGGATTATGTATTATTTTGGTAACTAAAAGGATTTGTTATTTTATTATTTCATTTTGATAGACCTTGAAAATGACAGTGAGTGTGTGTGTGTGCTCAGCGCCTACGCTATGTTGACAATTCCCATAGTTTTGTGTCAGGAGATTTAACACACATGTTTATTTGCCGGCACAAATCCAAACACTTGATAGCGAGTGATAAAAAACACAGAACTGCCAACAACAGCAGCAGCAATTGTTGTTGAAATTGCAACAGTTTTTCGCGCATTCCCACGCTTCTTTATGGCACTCAGAGAACTGAGAAATCATACATATATTAATGTACTATACTTTACGTTATGAAGCGCTGAAAAACGAAACGAAGCGCTGATAAGATATTTATTCAGGTGCTCTCCTCCTCACTGGTCTTTTTTTATTTCTCCCGTAATCACCCACAAAAGTGTTGGCGAAAAGGCAGCAAGCAGCGAGCAATAAAAAGAGAATAAAAACCGACGAAAAAAAGGGAAATGTGCAAACGCAATTTAAGTCGGAGCAACTGAAAACTGAACCGTGAGAAAATTACACCCACAGATAACACACAACACACAGCACACAAGAAAAGAACTCATATAGCTCAAGTACACGAGGCGATGTATCCAGCAGATACTTGAGCGATAAGCGTTTTGCATTGTGACGCAATATGTGGTAGAGTGTGTGTGAGTGTGTGTGTGCGTGTGTGTGTGCACAATTGAAAAATTACTATTTACCAATGGTCAAGGCAATCGACACAACGGTACGAGCGAGAGTTTAAAGTTCGTGCACAGCACCAAATTGTATCTGAGGGATACACACACACACATGAGCCGTGGGCACAGCGTGTGAATTTTGAAAACCAATCAGACAAACCTTTTGATACACAAACTCCTCAAGCCGGGATATGCCGTGTGTCGAGTGTGTGTATCTCATGGATACGCACGCCTTTTGGCGCCCGTTTAGCCATCATCAGCAGCAGCAGCACACAGTTGGTTAAGTTGTATCGCTGGTGATTACACTGTGCATAAATCAAGCGATACACTCTCAGTAGTAGTAGTGTGTGTGTGTGTATGCACAACCTTTGAACCGGCAGATTAAAGCGCCTCAAGTTTAGCCAGCTGCATAAATTGGCAGCAGGCACAAATTCATTTGGATTTTAACTACTGTTAATTTGAAATTGATGCTTGACTGTTGGCCAACAGTTCGATTCGTAGCCAGCGACAGATCGAATGCATAGATACGAGTACACTGGGAGAAATGAGGAATGGAGAAGGGGTCTTAAATGAATGCTTGAAAAGTGAAATTATTGGCTTATTGGCTTCCACTTTGACAGACTTCAGGCCCCTTAAAGTGACTCCTGTAGAAGTTGTCTTGATAAGGAGGAAGTGGAAATTGTATATCATCTCTTCTGCTCTGGATCTGCTCTCTGTAGAAGGACTCTGGTATTTGTTGAGACCTTACGAAAGTAAAACCTATGAATCTAGAATATATGAACATATGAATATTTATGAACATAGAATTTCTTAGTTTTCTCACTGGTAAATTGGCTTTCCGGCTGTCAGACTACAGGTAGCCTCCAGGTAGGTTCTATAGAAGTTGCAGTCTATCATCTCTGTAGAACCATGCTTTGATATATGGAGCTCTACTACTTTTCAGACCTCTCAGACCTTGGGAAAGTAAAACCTAGGAATCTGGAGAAGTTCAGACTGAATATCGCCACAGTAGAAAGAATTGAATAGTTAACCTAAGTGAGCTAAGAGTCACCCTTTGACTATCGCCCTACTTAGCTACCTACTTACATCAATTTATATCAATTTAGATATTGCTTACCGCTTGGTTTTTCTCTCTGTGCAGCTGCATTGACTAAAGTCTCTTTACGCTCTCTCTGCTGGCTGGCAGCTTAATGTCAGTCGCACAATGTTTGTACCATGTTTATTGGGATTAGTTGCTTGAAATTATGACCAATTTGTCGAGTTCAATAAGATGCAGCAATCGAAGTGGCAAGCCAAGTAGTGATGGTGCACTTGCCCCAGCAGGGACAACGCTTTTCCAGTCAATTGCATGCAAATGCGTTTCCAGTCAGGACCATAGAAGGCGTTGTGTGTGTTGTGTGTGCGGGGCTCTCGCACTTATTTTACGTACATTTTTGGTAAACAAAATTAAAGCCTTAAACAGATAATGCGCTATCAGACAGACTCGCCTCGCCTCGCCTCGCACTGGCTGTGGCACTGGCCGGCATTCAATGCAAATCTGTGTGACGTGTGGCAAGTTAATAGAAAATTTATAATGCCAGGCATGCCATAAATTGTCACATACACCCACACACACCATGCGTTGTGTCAATGTGGCAATGTGACTGCGATAGTGGAATTGCAACGTGTGGGAAAAAGTTGTAATTTGCAGTTGACAAATACGCAAAAGCTTCAGGCTTTGCACTCCACTCTGTTGGCAAAAATTAACTCATATTGCAGCAGAGTCGAGAGCCAACTTGCAGCTGAAGTCAAGTCGAATGATTTATGTGCACAGCGCGGCCTACGAATAGTATGTGTAGCAGCAACAGCAGCAACAGTAACAGCAAGGAGCAACTGCCAAGATCTGTGCAACAATGGCAATGGGGCAGTGGGAGCTGCTAGAGAGTGCTTAACCAATCTTTATGCCAAAGTCTCTCCTGTTTTTGCCTACCTGCTGCTGCTGTGTTGGCGTTGTTGCTGCTGTTTCTATTTCCGATACTGCCACGCCGCAGGCTGCAATTGTCTGCTTAAAAGCGTTCATTCTGTCCACAATGAAGCCACATAACTTGGCCACAGTTGCAGCCGCCGCAGTCCGCCCAGGTAAGCCGCCAACCCACCTCGTCCCCCCACATTGCCCGCTGTCTAACACTGCGCCCATGCCTTCGATGTGATGATTTATTGTGGCTGCGCCTGCAGCGACCTCCACTACACTGTCCGCTGTCCACAGTCCTCAGTCCTCAGTCCGTAGTCCACAGTCCACACAGAGTGTCTGTGCCCCTTCCTTGGCACAAATGCACAGTACGGTAGCTGTTGTTCGCTTGGATGCGTTCATGTCTTGTATTGGTTGTTCGTTGTACCTGTTGTTGCTGTTATTGCTGCTGCTGCTGCTGCTGCTGTTGTTGCTGGCTGCTGCGTTGAATTGAAACTTTATTTAATAAGTTGATGTTATTTGTTAACTGAGCCAAAGGCGCACTGCGTTGAATTATGTTGCTCCTGGCTGCTAGCTGGCAATTCTAATGCACTCATAGACTGGCAGCAACATGGCCAAATGTTTGTACATAAATCATTTGGCCTAGGCGTGGGTACATACACACATATTGTACTACTCCATGAACAATCATTTAGTCAGCTAAACTACAGACTCTGCCATGTTTTCCAATTCAATTGCATTTTGAATGAGCTGCAGGCAACAAGTCAAAGAAAGCAACCTTATTTAAAAGGTGAAAACGTATAGTATGCTCCAAGTGGAACTCGGCTTGAAAGGTAACAAATAGACTTGTATACTACTAGTTACTGTTACTGCTACTATTACAATCAAAACTCGTTATCACTTTTGTTAGAAACCTCCTATTATCAAAATGAAAGTGGTAACTTATTGATAACTAATAGTAGTTCGATGATTTGAGACTTAGGGAAGACCCAGGGGCCACAAAGTATCATCTCGCGAATAATACGATATTGATTAGTCAGTCAGGATAAAGAACTTCCTATGTATATGTAGACTAGCTACTACTCGATATCACTTTTCATGGAAACTCCCAATAATTACCATAAATGTGGCGCCATATCGATAGTACCCGATAGTAATTCACAAATTTGAAACCTTAGGGGAGATGTAGTGTCCATAAAGTATCATCTCGCGAACAAATTAGGTCCTTCGGTCTCACCGTTTGGGCTATGCAATGTTGCACAGTCCGTCAGGATACAAAACTTTCCATGCATAGACTAGCTACTGGTAATGCAATTATTGTAATCCAAACTCGATATCCCTTTTCATATAATTATCATAAATATTATAATTATCATAAATGTGGCAGCATATCGATAGTAACCGATAGAAAATCACAAATTTGAAACTTTAGGGGAGATGTAGACTCCATAAGGTACCATATCGCTAAAAAATTAGGTTGCCATGCCTTACCATTTGTGCTATACGATATTGATCAGTCAGTCAGGACAAAGAACTTTATATATATAGTAGTGAATCCTTTACTTAATGGCTGACCCACTTGCTGTCAATTAGTTTTGAGCTTAGAATTCGATATCCGTAATGCGCTGCGTCAATGCGTAATGCAATATATTAGAAAGCATCGGTCAGCGCTTTAATCTGAGCCGCTAAACACTTGCTGACAAATTGCTGATAAATAAACCTCATATGCGAGAGATTTGCAATAATGCCTTTCTAATTTCATGCGTTTTCTGATGCCAGGCTTTTTGTCAGGCTTCTTGTGGCGCGCATGCAAAGCGCAAAGTGCAACAAAATGCGGCAAGCAGTATGGATGGATGTATATGGCTGTGGCTCCTGGCATGGCGCCGCTGCCTGGGGCTGGGGCTGCCTGGACAAACATTTTAAACATTTTCCACACGTAATGCGAAAGTTTGAATCATTTGTCCACTGTGCACAGTGCAGTAACTGGCGATTTTCATTTAAAATTCTTGTCACAGACATGTAATTGCAACGCGCTATCGACTGCCAGCTGCCCTGACTCCGGACTCCGGACTCGCGGACAGCTGGACAACCCAACTGCCGTCTAGCGACTCCTGTTAAGCTCCCAGCTTCCTCCCTCTTTAGCAAACGGATCTATATTGCTATGGCCTGGCCTATTGACAATGCGTTTGTCAGCAGCAGTTGCTGCTGCTGTTGATGTTGCTGCTGCTGCTGCTGCTGCTGCTGCTGTGTTGACACAGATAAGTGCGTGGCGGTGGCGTCGGCAGCGATAAGTAGCGTTTTATGCATTAATTTTTCGCCACAAAGTGGCATTATTTATTACGCATTAATGCGCTGAATTAACGTTTATTTAATTAATATTAATGCTGGCGCAGCAGTTGGCGCTGCAGTTGCAACAATGTTGTCATTGCTGTCTGCTTACAACTGTTGCTGCTGCTACTTAGCCTGACATTTCGTCCATAGATTTTTTGGCCAGTCAAGCAATTAAAGGTACCGCTAACAGACATTGCCTGTCCGTCCGTCAGTCAGTCACACAGTCAGTCAGTCAGTCAAGCAATTGTCAGTTGCTAGACAACATGTTGCTGACATACCTTCCGTACATGTTGCATGTTGCTGGGTCTGAAAATTTGGTGCAGTTGCCGCTGTTGTTGCTGCTGCACTGGGCGTCTTTGTCGGCATCTTTTGTGTCTCGTCTCCTACAACTTGCAAGGCGCAGCCTGTCAGCATTGTCTGCATCAGTTTTCCCTCTGTTTTTCTTTTTCTTTTTTGACATTCTGTTCGGGTCAAGGCCTTGGGGGCAGCATTATCAACTCGACTCGAGACTTGTCCCGTCTTATCCAACAGTCGACAAGCCACTGCCGCTGACCGTTAAGTTGTGCAAATGTTTGTACAGAAATTCAAATATCAAGTACATATACTGTATATTTGTGTATTTGGGAAAAAGAGTGAAAAACGTAGCGATAAACCAATATTTGTGTTGGGTCGATCGGCAGATAACGACGACCGACCAAAACATTTGTAATCCATCAGTGTCGGGGGCGGCCAACATATCCGTAAGGCCCCTGGGCAGTTCTTGCTGCATGGGTGATAGTCTTTAGTCGGTACACACAAAGAAAAAGTGGTGTAAGTTTAAATACTTGACGTCATTTTTTATAGGACCAATCTTAAAGAGCGAATGTATGTTTTACATAGAGTAGGGCAATAGCTACATTTATGGTGGAAAATTAAGTTTTTCATAAATGTGAATGAAATATTAGTTAATTCATATAAATAGTTTCGGCTTATCTTCTTCTTGCTACCTGGTTTTTACAAAATTTTACTTAATTTCATAAAATTTTTGCAACTTTCGTTTTGATTAGCATAACAACTACAAAATAAATATAACGGCTTTACTCTCGAGTTAAAATTTCGTGCCCATCGCTGGTTAAAAGTCGTTCCATACTTGTTTGCTTTTGGCGCCACCTATTGAAACTTTTACGCTTTGAAAATTGAGAAAGTGCCACTGAGAGAGATTGTGAGAGAAAGACTGAGTACTTTCGTTATTCTAAGTTCTAAAAACGGTTAATTTTTACAAAGATTTGAATGTACCCTAGCGTTTTTGACAGTGCATCTAGTCTGTAGTTTTTGGGCGCAATAAACTTTATAATTTATAGACCAATCAGACGTGGATCGCACGCACTAAAACAAGTGAAAAATCATAGTCCAAACACATAATGCATCAGTGGAGATCAGAGAGGCAGGCAATTTATAGGATGGCCATGCCAATAGACACCGCACAGCGGGCTATCGAAGCCAAGCGCGATTCTCTCCGACTGTAACCGAGACTCTGTTTCAGACTGAGACTCTCGAGATTGTTACTGCAATGGAGATGGAGTTGGAGACGGACTGGAACTGAGACTGGGACTGGGATGGAGACTGGGATGCCTTGCCAATTGATTTATACAAACGGCAAAGCAACGGAACACAAATTGGTTGGCTTTGCACTGTAGATCGCTGGCTGGGGTTGGGACTGGGGCTGGAGCTGGGTCTGGGGTTCTCGAAAATGATTTGTGGCACTTGGCTGCAATCGTCGCATACGCAGAACTTGGTGTTTAACCTCTTGAACCCGCCACATGGGTGGAGCTGTGCGCACGTGTGACAGCTGATTTCCATGGAAATCATTAGCCACAGATCAGCAACTGTTGCTGCCAGCGGACTCGGCAGATTTGGCCTTTGCATGCTGCCTGCGTAGCTAATTAGAGCCATAAATGCGGCGGTGCACACATCTCAATCCCCCATTGAACTTGCGCAAAGCCCCGCGGATTTGACTGAAAGTGATATGCAGGCGTTGGCAAAAAATGTTTGGCCAGACAAGAGCAGCAGCAGCAGCAGCAACAGCAGCAGCTACAGTAACAACGGCAACAACTACAAACAGATGTCGCCTGTCGGCTGTTTGCCCATTTAGGTTATGCTGGAATCCAACACCAGTTTATCAAGCGATGGCCCAAACAATAAATTACGCAATCCAAACGCTCAACTGCAGTCCATCAATGGCATAATGAGGCAAGCGGTGGGCCTCCCCAGCAGCAGCAGCAGCAACAACTACAGCAGCAACCTCAGCGGCCCCAACGCAGATGCATTACCATATCGGCATAAATTCCGGAGCATCGTTAAGTGGGCCTAACGACGACTGCCAGACAAACAGGCTACAAGCAGGTTGGCCTCCTGCCTCCTGCCTCCTGCCTGCCTGCCACATGCCACATGCCGCTTGAAAGCGAGTGCAGCATTCAACAAGCACCGCCAGGTTGCTCAGACTGCCAGCTAATGAGGGAATTACCGCCAATGCCAATGTCGACATCGACATCGCCATCGCCAACGCCATCGCCATCGATAATGCAGCACTGAGTGATTGAGCAGTAGGTGGAGTTGCCACTCGAACTGGAGTTGACCTCTTGACTGGCGCTTAATTTATGAAGCGATAGATATGTGTGTGCCTGCCATCGTCTTTCATTTTTCCTTGAAGCAAGTTCATTTACAATTGTACTATATATAGCATATACTACTATGATATTATGATGTTATGATATGATATGATATTACGATATTATGATACTATGATACTTTTATTCTATGATACTACTATACTCCTTCAACTTTCTTGATAAAGTAAATCCGGTATCTAAGCGGATAGGTTCCTTTGATACTTGAAGAGTTAAAAACCCAAATGCATGAGTATAGATAATTATAAATTTAATATTTTCACATATAAATTTCACATTACAAACGTTGTTAAAGAACTGTATCAAAATATGCGCATGATCTCTGTTACTGTTGTATAACTCCCACAGCCAAGTGATAGGAGTCCAATAACAATAATCATTATATCTGTCCAGAGTTTCCACCTGATGTATCCGTAAGACTCATTATACAGTAGGCATATATCGATTAGAGCTGGCAAAATCAGATTCAGCATTGGGACGTACAGAACAGCAAAAATAGATAAAACTGCAGTGACTTTCGAGGATATTACCGCACTCACTGTACACGCAATGACGTACATAACACGTATCAATCTCTCGAGGAATATGTGATTCCGTCTTGGGTTCTTCAGTACAAAGCGTTTCATAATGATGTCTATTGAAACATATCCACATAGGGGAAATGACAGAAAGATGGACGTAGCAATTATGAATTTAATAACTAGCGTCTGACTGCCAGATTTGAAGGTTAAGGTTTATGGTCATAAGGTTATTAGATCAGAGATATTACACCTACAATTCTTTCTCTGGAAGATTATATGTAACATTTGGATGCACGATCTTGCCACAGTGCCAGTATCCAAAGAAGCCGAGTAGCAGTAATATAATTGACATACACAGTCCGCCTAAATTTAATATACCACAGGTGCCCAAATAGTGGTCCGGTTTCGCCATCTTTTGCTGAATAGCTACCATCTACGGAAAGATGTTATGGTTATAAAAAAAATTTAAAAATAAATTTAAAAATAAATTTAAAAGTAAATAATAAAATGTTTAATATTACTAATTGTTCACTTACAATGCCAATGGCAGAAGACGCAAACAGAGCCAAGACCAAGACACGTGATATATCGTGGGGGTTCCAAAACAAATCTCTTTGTGAAATGTGAACCAAATCCTCTACAAAGTACGCAACCAATCCTACTAAACCGGTAAATAATAATATGGTTGCAATTACGGTAATAGGAACCAGAGCCTTGAGATGGCGTATTAGGAATAGAGGTATACAAAAAATCCCGACCAAAAAACACAAGCTTCTTCGTTCAAGAAAGGACCAATATCGCACGCACATCTCTTCTATATTAGCGGCCACCATTTCGATGAAGGTCACATTGAGACCATAGTGAGTTGTAAATAGGATAAAGTCCACAAAATAAGATGATGCCCTAGCCAATGGATGAAAACACTTTGGTCCCGAGGCTAGGGCAAATTGCGTTGTATCTGGATATGACATGCGTTTTAATCCATTGAAAATACTTGCGCGATTTAAGCTTTGAATCTGGAAAAACAAACTGAATAAAATCACTATCAAAATCATGCTATATTACCATCAAACGTGTTCCATATGTAATCAAAATAACATTAATTATTGTAAAAAGAATTCCTCCAACCAAGCCGGCACGAGCAAAGTCATAAGGCATTTTGAATAGTCCCACAGAGAGTGCGGACTTAATAAACAATGCAAACGCTTCAAATTTTCTATAAACCAAAGCAGTTAGTACTTAGTTTTGAATACTTTGGAAATTTCTGAACTTACGTTAGGGGTCTATTGACATAGCGACGGTTATAAGCAGCAATACTAAAGAGGAATAGGCATTTAGAATCTTGGAGCATAGAGTAGTAGTAGGGTGCTCAGTTTTACATTTCATCACTTACGCATCCATCTATTTATAAAAATATTAAACAAAAATTTAGAATATAAGATTCTTCATCTAAATGAAATAAAAAAACAAGTCTACTTTATTTAACGCAAAGAAATTTAGGAGGGAGTATTAATTATACTATATACTGAGAACACAGTGCCCGAAAAAAGTCCAAGGAAACCAAAAGTGATCAGCCCCACTGATCTCCAGAGCAGAACTTTGAAGGGACCATAGCCATCGCCATATAGGACGCATATGTTGATAATACCCGGATAGATAAGGCCCAACAGAGCCAGACAAAACGATCCTACAAATGACAGTAACAGTCCAAAGTGTGGGAATTCTATGGCACACAGCACTGAGGCAATCACCATGGTCATTCGCACCAGATACTCCAGCAAGCCGGTGGCATTTTCATTTAGCTTGGGTACAACCAATCTTCGCCAGATGATCTCTACGGTAACGTAGCCCTGTAAGCCGTAGCTAAGCAATATGGCCATTGCCAGCATAGCCGTTGCACACTGGGGCAGGCTAAGGGAAAACATATCAATCAATATATATTCGCCATTATGAAATGGAAGCTTACATATCGTCTATGGGTAGGTTGCTGAGAATGGAGCTGGCCGTCTCATCGCCATACTTCCAGTAGCCAAAGAATCCAATTGCCGCATAGAATGTAATCACTATGAACATGGCTCGATTGAGTATGCCAAATCGACCCAAATAGCCTTGAGGTTTCCTCATGTTGAGCTGCAATGATATAATCTAAGAAGAGTATTAGTTTCATGTTGGACGAGTCTTTAATTTCGACCTACCACACCTACTGCTTCAACGGCAAATAGAACCGTGCCAAAGACCATCGGCGTCTTCGTCCAAGATCCAATGGCTTGCCGGTCCTCTAGGCTGGGCAGGCTCTGAACTGTATAACCTATAATAATGGCAACGCCTAGAAAATATACTCGAAATATTATTGTATATAATGCAGTGGTGCCCAAACTTATACTATCAGAGTGCGACTGTACTGTATAATGTGTACTTACTCAACAGCAATAACACATTAGATACAATTGAAAACGGCACCAAAAACTTGAGTTTGCGAACGAGAAAGGTTAACATGATTGGTAATGTCAGTGGCAACATGTAATAGCGTATGTCATAGTCGTCCAGATATATGTCACCCAGATCCTTGAGGCACTTGGATATGAACACCACGTAGACACAATCCACACCAAAGTGATACACACACAGCAAGATGTCTACCAACCAGCTTAAACAAAGAGTGGAATTGTGAAGTAAATGTATTTGAGTTTTTGAACTTTACCTTACGATAGTGCATTGTTCATTGGACGGGCAAAGAGGGGTCCCTTTATGAGGGCGAATTTCATGGCCTGACTGTAACTGAGCATCGGCAGCTTGTTGCGTTTGGCCAGCGTATACATATCTGTTAGCTGTGTGGTTTTAGGTGAAAACATATAAGATACTAAGAGAAATGACGTCAGCTGATGCTACCAACAGATGCATGGAGTAAACCAGAATGCCGCCCAACAGAACGGTGCTGATCAAGCCCAGAAGCCAGCCGACATTGGAGAAGGCCTTGGGCATGGCCAGACAGCCCGCGCCCAGGGCACACTTGAGCAGATTGATAAAGGCCTCCATGTCTCTAAGTATTAGTTGTACAGTTAGATCTTAATTCAATATGTCTATTATCGATTCATACGAAATTGGATGCTCCACATCGCGATGCAAGTACGGATCGTAGCCAAGTGCTTTCCTAAGGCTACAAGGGCTATTAGTGATGTGATGATCCGCTTGACTCCAGTGGACTTACCCAAATCCTTGTCGAAAGAGTTCAGGGAATCGCACATACAAGGGTTGCAACTGGTACTTTTGGTCCTCGCCAAATTGTTGTGGAGTTGCCAACTTTTTGGGCCACATTTTAGACGTATCGCAAGAGATGTTAGAATGCTACATACATACATTTATAAATGTTGCCTTTGCTATGTTCTCAGAGGCAACTCAGTTGCCAATTATGCAAATGTCTAAGCAGAGTTGAGAACAGTTTAATGACCGACGTGTGGCATACTCTAACAAAAATTAAATGGGGAAAGTATATGGTGTGGATAGAATTAACAAACTTAGGGTATTAGGGTATCTTCAGTGCCATCACTTACTTAACTGTTTCCCCTTTTATAGCTTTAAATATTAGCATGGCCCAGAGCATTGATTCATTCCAGGAAATTAAGCACAGGCCAGAGCCTCTGTTGTGTGGGCGTTTAAGGCCTTGGTCGAATGAGCTGAACACCGACTTGACCACTGCCCCAAGTCGCCTAAGAAATTCCTCTTGCTGCCATGCTTGGTGGATGCTTTGTGCTACCTAAATTATGTAGCAGCCCGCTGGCAATAGACGCCGCCAAGCAGTGGCAGCAGTCGGCAGTTGGCAATGATCCGATCTCGCCTTGGTTCTAGACAAACTAATTAGTGTGGCAAGCACTGGAGTTTTTGCACGCATTTTTCACATGCCTAGCAATGGTTGGCACTGACCATAAATTGACCAAACCATCGAACCATCGAACCATCGAACCAGGCACCATATCACATTCTATGTCATTCGCACAAAGTACAGTTTCTAGTTAAATCTGAGGCCGCATTGTGTGCGGCCCATCGAATGCCTCCCGCTGTGACTCTGACTATGAGTGTGACTCTGAGTGTGTGTATGAGTATGAAAACGAGTGTAAGCATGAGTGTGAGTGCGAGTTCGAGTACTTGTAATATATACAATACTTCAGCAAAATGAAACCTTCCCTCGTTTCGTATCGTTTTGTGTGTGTGGTGTGTGTTGTGTGTTGGCGGAAATGTTGTTTTTCCTATGCAAATTCTGTTAGTGCCCCTTTCTGTATTTGCCAAGTGTCTTTTGCTGCGTTGTTTATTTGTTTCCACTGGGGCCAAGTCAGGGGTCAACTACGCATTTGATTGCTGTTGTTGTTGCTGCTGTTGTTGCTGCTGCTGCCGTTGCCGTTGCCTTTGCGTATGTTTTCCTGTTTCCCCCGTGTTATTGCGGTGGCCAAGGTGTGTTGCGCAACATGTGCGGGAGGTCAGCGTATTGAAATTTGTTACACTTTGCGTTGACAATAATAACACGAGCCATCAGAACTTACTATAGGGTGTATGTGTGGAGGGTATATTAACTAGCTAGACAACTATGTATAGTATATTTCTTTCCACATTATTAATACATTATATTTTATAAACGAATCTTCTCTCCTACAGACTAACGATAAGAATGCAAATTTTAATCTAAAGGATTACTTCATTAACTAATGCTGGATAAGGAGGTATTTTTGCAAGTGTCGTGCCCAAGTCTATTAAGATGGCTGAAGCTTGACCTGATACTTTACTTTCACTTTGACAATTTCATCAGTAACAAATCCTACGTTTAAGGCTTTATGGATTCTGCTTGAACCATAGAACATTGTAAGTATAACTAACTAAGTATCTTATACATTGTATTATATTTTAAGCTTCAGTAGCATGAGCAAGATCTATTTAAAAATGCCTTTCAATCCACGCTCAACCTCTTATTCATTTTAAAATTATTTTAAAATATTATTTTTAATAAATTAATATTATATTCATATATTTGTGAATAACAAATTAATTAATTAATTTAAATTAAATTTATTTATATTATTTATTTCTTTATTTATTATTTTATTTTCAGTAAACTCTTGAATAATAATTGTACATACTGTCATCTGTTGCTATCGATAGTAGAAGGTATAGTAAGGTAATGTTAAAGATGGAAGCACTTTTGAATGGTTTAATTTCTCTCATAAATACAGGGTATTTAGTAGCATCCACAGTAGCTGTAAAGTGGCATTAAAATATGCGCATTGGCAATTGCATTGCAGGCGTACCACGCTGCGTATGAATTTTCAATGGAATTAACATACTAATGGCAGTCTGCGCGTGTCTAAGGGTGGCAAGGCGATCCCATGGCCCACTGGCGACTGCCCTGCCCACTGCTGTTGGTCAACCCCAAGGCGGACACATACCGTGTACTCACTAGCCACAACAGCAGCAGCAGCAGCAGCTATCAGCAAGTGGGTCAGCGACTGCAACTCGAACTTCGCATGTGGTTCAATAATTCCAACAGTAAATGCTAAACTATGCGCATAGATTGTCAACGCGCCAAGATGCTTAGCTGATTGCTGTCGACGAGAAGGCGAGTAGTATTGGATTGGAGCTGCTGCTGCTGCTGCTGCTGTTGTTGCTGCTGTTGGAAGTGGACGTGGTGCGTCATTAAAGTGCAGACAAATGGCAACGGCATGTGCGGCACATGTCAAACTGCAAGCAGCAGCAAATGGCAACAGGTGAAAATGCTGGAATTCTGATTATCTGCTAGCTGTTTGGCTGCCAATCACCGCAGCAACAGCAACAGTTGCAGACACCACAAGCCTAGCAGCAACTTAAACTGTAACTTTCGACGATTTGTTGTTGCTGTTGCTGTTGTTGGCTGTTTGCTTCAAGCTAGCTACTTTGATGTTTGGCTACAAAACTATCAACGTAAATACACAACAGCAACATGAGCTGCAGCAGCAGCAACATCAGCAGCAGCTGTGCAACATGCGCATAATTATGTTTCTACTGTTGCTGCTACCTGAGTGCCACATTCCATTTACTGTTTGCCATTTGTGGGCAACACAAGGACACGCCCACATTCAATTTACAGCCGGAAGTGTGGGTGTGCACGCAGTTGATATAGCAACTTCTACTACTTTGATTTCGATTCACTACTCTTATTTTTTTTCTGACTCTTGTTGGAACTCATTTCGCCTTGCATAAATCAAAAATCGCAACAGCAACTCCCGCATAAAAAAATTGTATGAAAAACGCATATAATGATTGGCTCCACACAAGAGCAACAGCAGCAACAACAGCAACTGTACGGCAACAACATAATAGCCCCAGCAGCAGCAGCAGCAGCAACAACTGTAATAGCAGCAAAAAGTGGGAGGATGCAGTGAATTTTCTCCCTCGGCGAAACTTATTTTTTAACTTTGGCTGCCGTTTGTTGTTGCTGCTGTTGTTGCTGTTGCTGCTGTGGTTGTGGTTGTTGCTGCTGTCGGGCCGTTTGCTTTTTTGGGGCCGTCAGGCATTGGCCTAAGCGGCAGGTTCCTGTCTGCGCCGTCTGGAGCCCAGCTCTAAAGACGTTGACTGCATTTTTAAGCGCTCTGCGCATAAAATAAAAGCAAGATTGCAGCAACAGCAGCAGCAGCAGCAACAGAGCTGCCTCAGGCACTGGGCGCGCGTCGTTTCTTCAATGAAACGAGTAAAAGTGCAGGATGCTTTGTTGTCCTGCCCATCGGAACAGCTTCTGCAGCTACAGCAGTAGCTAATTTCCAGATTGAGGGCAAAAAAAGCGCTGAAAGCTACAGTCGGACGCAAGCGAACGTAGTAAACACTGTACTTGGTTATTAGTTAACAGCATCTGGGGAAGGGGAGGAGATTTTTGAAAATCAAACATAAACTTGCGCTGTCTATGCAATACAGGAAGCTAACAAAAAAAGAATTAAGTCACTAGCTTTTATAGTTTGCGAGATCTGGGTGTTTATACAGACAGACGGACGGACGGATGGACAGACGGACAGACAGACAGGGCTATATCGAGTCAGCTAGTCGTTCTAATCACTGAAATATATACATTGTGAGGTCTGCCACGCCTCCTTCTGCCTGTTACATATATTTCCGAGTTGCACCTACTTAATATACCCCTTTGTACTTTTTTAAGGTGCAGGGTCTAAAAAAACACAAGAGCACCAAACTGAAACCCTTGTGATCGTGCGTTCTTGTTGCTGCTGTTGCAATTGCTGTTGCCCAGATCTTGAGCGATAATGATGCAAGTTAATCATTAGCCTGGAACGTGTATTATGCGATTATTAGTTTGGGCAAGGGAACTTGAACTTGAGCAAGGATTATGCCTACTCCCTGCTCCTGGTGGGCGTTTAGCTTTTGCAATTTTTAAGTAATTTTCAATTTCCGTTTGCCATATTCTCCGCTCAGAGTTGTCCAGCGTAATGCGATGCTTCTCAAGCTTTGCCGAGCACATGTAGCAATTTGTCAACGTGGTTGCAACAACAGCAACTAGCAGAGCACTACGAGCACCACGTAGGCAAATCGTAGCGGCAACATGTTGCTGCAACATGTAAGATGTCAGCGTTTTTTAAGAATCAATTGCCGCAGCAGCAGCAGCAGCAATTCGATATTGTCGTTGCGGCTTTAGCGTTGGTGTTGCTCTCGTTGCTGTTGCTGTTGCCCGCCTTCTGGCTGCCGTCTGTCAGCAGCATGTTGCCCCGCTCCCATCCCCCCGCTGGACTAACTAACTTATGGCCACACACGACGCGTGGGGCGGCCTTGAAAAGCAATCTGAAGAGTACTTTAAAAGAAAATCATTGCAGAATTTAAATAAGAAAAAACAAGAGGGGAACGCACACATATTTTGCGAGCTTTGCAATTGACGTGCAACATGATTTTGTAGGCGTGCAACATGCGCATGCGCAACAGCCGCAACTTTATCAGATTGCCGCAGTACTAAAGCAACTGATGCTGCCTCGGCTGCAGTACATTTTTTTCTTTTTTCGGTTCATTTTTATGCACTTTTTATTCGCTTGTTGCTGACTGTCAATTGTTTTGTGGGCGTTGCAGCAGCAACAACTGCAACAGCAGCAGCACCAGCAGCAGCAGTAAGAACAATATAGCCCATAGTTTTGCCCTCGCCTGTAAGCTATATCAATGTCAACAGCATTATCACACTGCGCTGTCAATATATGCAAATATACACACACACACACTTGGTGTGTGCACAACAGCAACAATTGCAATCAAGTGACAAGCACTTGCCAGTTAAGCACTTGGGCAGTAGCAACACCAACAGCAATAGCAATAGCCGCAATGTCAGGCTAAGACAAATAAATGCGTGTTTCCATGTGTGTGTGTGTGTGTGTGTATGTCACACTCGTTAACACGAAGCCAAACTGCGCGAAATGCGATATTTCACACGATTTATGCACGTACAACGACACAAGTTGCAACTGCCGCAGCCACAAGCAGCACTATAGCAACAGCAACAGTTGCTGGCAACCTTAGGCAGACCACACACAGGTTGCCAACAACAACCAATGTTGCTGATTCGCATAATTGTTTCGTTAAGCGTTTGCCAGCTGCTGTTTTAAGTAGTTGTGAGAAATGCTAATGTTGCCAAAGATAAATGAAAGCCAAGCCAAAGCACTGCATTCATTTTAATATTCAATTTAGTTGCACAGCTTAAATTAGTTAGTCAGTGCATATGCATTATCATAACAGCTTTGTTGGCTTTTTAATAAGCGTTTTAAATTATAGCTCGTGCTCTAGTTAAAGTTCTAGTTGGTATCTCACCTAAATCGAGCAACATGTTGCTAGCAACATGTCAGCAAAAGTTGATAAGCGAAGTACTTGATGTTGCTGGCAACACATAAGTACAGTTCCAATTAATGTAATGCATAAATTAATCATTTGCTATATTTATTATAATTGAACATTCATTAAGAGTTATCTATTACAACCAATTTTTAAATAAAATTCACAAGCAGACAATTAAATGCAATTGGAATCACTCCCAAGTAGACTAATATAGCGTTTGAACATTTCGGTAAAAGTTGATAAGCGAAGTGCCTGATGTTGCTGGCAACACATACAGCATGTAGTTCCAATTAATGTTTATACTTGTGAGTTGCATAAATTAGTCATTTGTTAAATTAATTATAGTTGCATATTCATTGAGAGTTATCTTCAACAACACATTTTTAAATCAAGTTGCCAATCAGACCATTAAATGGAATTGGAATCAGTACCCTTTGTTGCTGGCAACATACACAGCATGAAAGGAAAATTTATGTTTATAGTATTACATATATACTACATTTGAGCTACATAAATTGGTCATTTATTATATGAATTTTAATCTCAACTTATTGAGAATTTATTAATAATAATCATTCACACCAACTAGACCATTAAGTGTAATTGGAATCACTGCTAAATAGATCAATATGGCGCTATATAAGAAGTGACAAGCAGTGAAATAGAGTATATATTTATATTATATGAATTTTAGCTGAATAATGTACTTATTTATTTAGTGAAATATATTGCCAACTTTACTGAGAATTTATTAATAATTATTCATTGTCCAACTAGACAACATTAAAAGCAATTGGAATCACCAATATGGCGCTAGCAACATGTCAGCAAACAACATGTCATGATATGCAGTGTTCCCATAGAGCATGTATTTTAGCATTGAGTTTTATTGCCAACTTTATTGTGAATTTATCAATAATTATTTAAGTAGATCATTTATTCGCAACATCTGGGTATAAGAGCAGTTCCCTTTGTGGCTGGCAAAACACACCGCATGTAATTCAAATTAATGATAATATTTATACTATATTTGAGCTGAATAAATTAGTCATTTATTATATGAATTTTAAAGTCAATTTTATTGGGAATTTATTAATAATTATTCACAACAACTAGACAACATTAAAAGCAATTGGAATCATGGCTAAATAGACCAATATATCGCTAGCAACATATCAGTAAGCAACATGTCATGAAAAGCATATGTTACAGCATCTTCGAATTAATACTTGTTATAAAATATATATATTATATATAATATATGCATTTTAGCTGCATAAATGACTTATTTATTTAATGAATTTTTGTGTCAACTTTATGGAGAAAATATTAATAATTATCCACCCCATAATTGTCAGCAATTGGAATCACTGCTACAATAGACCAATACAACGCCAGCAACATCTAGTTGATATGAGCAGTCTCCTTTGTTGCTGGCAATATATGACAGCATCATAATTCAAAATATGGTTTATATTGTATACAATACTCCAACTGCATAAATTACTTATTCATTTAATGAATTTTAATGCCAGCTTTATTGAGAATTCATTAATAATTATCCACACACCAAGTAGACCATTTACTGCAATTGGCATCACTTGCAAGTGGACCAATATGTCGTTGAGCAACATGTCAGCCACACGTTGAGAACATCAGCTTATCAACTTTTGCTGACATGTTGCAAGCAACACATACAGCATGTTGCTATGCTGCTAAGACTTCTACGTCGACTTCGAGTTGGCTGCAGCTGCTGACTGACTGAGTTTCTGGCTAATTTGACAGGCAGAGACGAGCAGTTGAGTGTTGTTAATGCTGATGCAGAGGAAGATTCCGCTCGTTGAGATTTATGCGATGCCAATTGGTTATGCCAACATTTGACCATATACATAATTGAAATGTAATAAATTCTGTGCGAATGGAGAAGCTTTTCGTGCGCAATTAGCGAGTTTTGGCCAGCAGCGACAATTGCTGGCCACTTTCATGTGTCTTGGCTTGGTTATTAAATAAAATAATTTCATAGTTGAGTTGCTGCAGTTGTTGCCATTGCTGGCTTTACAAGCTGTAAAGTGCGAAATCAACACGCTTCATACCAACTATGTGCAGGCAGCTGCAACAGCAACAGCAACAGCAACAGCAACAGCAGCAGCTCAGTATCCAGTGTACACTATACAGTGTGTTAGTTGTCATCACAAATGGCAATCGGCGTTGATAAATTGTCGCTGCCTTGGGCCAATTATAACCGTCTTTGGCCATAACCAATAGTGGTTATTGCTGTTGTGAAATTGCAAGGCTTGTATGGTGTATGCAGATCGCATGTCCACATGAGCAAACAGTTCCTGCTCAGGCCATACGAAGTGAAGCCCCTCAAGCAGCGCTTCCTGCATCCGCAGCGCGTGTGTGGGTGTTGAATGACCAACAATCGATATTGTATTCTACTGCCGCAATATATTGTTGCTGAGCTGTAATCAGATACATTCTTTTACCCCTTGCTTGGTTAGATAATTGAGCGCACCCGCAATCACGTTCTCGTCTTCCTTGTCGTCTTTTATGGCTCTGGCTCAGTCTCTTGCCAAAAAAGGCGCCAACTTTGCCCCGGTCACAATGGCCAAATAGGCCACGTGCTACAAATTGTTGCAAGCAGAGGAAGCAGCGAACAGAAGCTGCTGCTGCTGCTTGACAAAAAAAAAGAAGAAAAAAAGTGAACACCCTCACACCTGAGGCTGAAACTAAAATCCCTGTCGTAAGACGATCTCTGTGTTCCTTTCCTCAACAGTTTCTCCTCATTCGGCTGCCACTTCTACTGCTGCCTCTGCCTCTGCCTCTGCTTCCACTCCTCAGCTGTTCCTCAGTCTGCTCCGATGCCTTGGCGCGCGTTCTCTTGTGCATTATCATTATTATTGTTATTATCTACGGCCCGGTGTGTTTCCCTTCCGCTTATACAATAACATCTAATTTCTACTACCTACTGCAGCATCTCAAAGATTTGCTTTGATTTGTTGCTGTTGCTGTTACTGTTGCAAAGAAACACACCCGCATGCCGCACGCATTAGATGTTGCATATTTGTATGCCACGCTAATGATATTTACTGCCACAAAGGGGGGCAGTTGATTGACATGGAAATGAGAATACTGAGAGCAGAAGTAGATCTGGTGATAGCCAAGACAGTTGCTATGTTTGCCATAAATTATTTACAAGAAATTTAGTCTCAATTAAAATAAATATTAATTTTATTTGGGTTTATAATATAAATCTATTTAATTATTATTATGTAATTAAATATATAAGGACTTTTTATTTGCAATTTTGAAAAATCTACATTATAGAACGTAGACAATTGTTTGTCTTTTATTAAATTTTGTTTAAATATTTACCCATTAAAAACGGAAACACTGGGGTGTAAAAACTCTGTGAAAATATATGTAAGTTGATTAATTTAATGTGAGCATTTATATATACAATTTTTTTTTTAAAATAGTAACTAGAGTAAATTTTGATTAATCATTCATGTAATAAACCTCCGTTTTCAACAGTTTTTTTTCTTTTATGTATAAGCCTTTTTTTTATATAATCTTATATAATTTTCCAAATAGAAATAAATTGCTTAATGCCTTAAAAAGTGTATTAAAATGTGTTAACCTATTTTTATTATATTTTTATATATTGAAAAATAGGTATTTAAATATTAAAAATGGATTTTCATTAAGCATTAATAAAACTGAGTTTTCTGTAGTTATTAAAATAATGTATTATTTTATATTACAATATAAATATAAATAATAATAAGTATATTCAATGCCTAGAAAAATTTATAAAAATGTGTTGTATTGTTTTTCTTATATTCTTCTATTTTTTTTTACAATTTATTTGATCCTTTTTTAATATTTTATTTTGCGCTCTAAAATTCTGCAATTGCTTCGTTTATTTTGATTTCAGGGGCTGGTACTCGAAGTGCCTTGAGCCAGATGACAGGGAGTTCTCGCAGTGCAGCACTAATGGCATTTTTGCAAACATTCCCTTAATGGTAAGCCACCCCGGTAGAGATTATTGACCTCTGATCCGAATGCACAACACAAACATATTGCAAAGACTCTTTTTGGGTCTTTGTCTAGATCGAGGAACAGTAGCAGCAGCAGCAGTAGATCCAGCTGTTCCTTGGCTCAGTAAATAAAGGCTAAGATACTGCGCACACACACACTTACAATTGCAATTATAGTATAGGGAAAATGTTGGAAAATCTGATGGAACAGCTGAGAGAAGGAAGGTGTGAGACAGCGCACGAGGCTGTGAAATTAAGGTTATACTCGTATCCTTTGCGGTTACGACGAGGTGTCAGAAATGTAGCAGCATCTGTGGCAGCAATTACAATTGCAATTACTGTATGGCTCTCTGTGTAATGGGGGCAACTGCTGCTACCACTATTAAAGCAATTGATTGGCCAGAACAAGTGCTGCCATTGATCGACTGGAATGACATATGGGCGACGCCAACGCAAGACTCAGAGATACTCTACTCGTATAGCATTGCGTGTATGGCATTGCCTCTTGGCCCAGACGATGAAAAACTGGCAAGCGGAGAACCGTTAACGGGGCCTAGCAAAAAGGCGGCAGCTACCGTTACGTTAAGCAGAACTCGGCACAAACTTTTATCATTTCAACTAAACAAAAACAAAAGCAGTAAAAAACAGAAAAACATTTAAAGAAATTCAAACGAATTGGCACATTTTGTTTTAGTTTTTGTTGCTGCTGCTGCTGATGCTGCTGCTGTCGCTATGCCTCCGGGCACGCCCACTTAAATTGCGTGCCATGCTGAAAGCATTCATTTTAGAGAATGAAGCTCAGCCAGCTCAGCTTGATGTGGATGTGGATGTGGACTGTGACTCGGGATGTGGACTCGGGATGTGAATGTGAATGCCACTGCGACTACAATTAAATTTGCATTTGTATGAATTTTGTTGCTGCCGCGGGTGAAATACCATGGCATAGGAAACATTTATCACTGCGTGGCAGTGTGTACCAACAGCAGCAGCAGCAGCACCAGCACCACCGCCACCACCACCGCCTTAGCTCAACAGCAGACAACGCACAATAAAACTAAAGCGCTTATAATTTCATATGAAATTCTTATGGAGTCAGAGTCAGAGTCAGAGTCAGAGTTGGACTTGGAGTCGGACTCGAACTCCGAGTTGGAGTCCCAACTATTAGCCGGACATGCAATTGGCCAAGAGGCAGAAGTAGCCACAGCCGTAGTCCCAGCAGCCAACTTAATCACAGGGTTGCCAGCTGAGTGGCCTAAACGAAAATGCTTAAATTTAATGACATAAATATACACGAGGCAAATGGAGTTGCGACTGAGTTCAGGTCGAGTCGAAGGCAACGAGTCGAAGTTGAAACTAAGGTTTATGGCAATGGCTAAGGCGGGTGGTGCTCTATGCGATTGTGGTTGCTTCATTTCTGTGGCAACTTAATTGTGCCATACTCACTCGAACTGTGTGTGACTATAAATTCCGTCATATTTATCAATCTGTCAAGGCTGCCAAGGAGGAAAATTAACCAACGCCAGCTGCCTCTGTCCATTTAGGGAAAACGAGTTTCGTCTTGAGAGTGAGTAGGTAGGGTTTTGGGCGTTGGCTACCCACCACCCCTTTTCCATATGTGTTTATGTCTAAGTTTTTTATTCTTTTCCGGAATCTTTTGCGCATTTGCTGCGTAATCTTTTGCGGCTGTTGCCAGTTGGCAGTTCCCGCCACCGCCACCCCATGAGCAGGATAGACCGGCTGCTCCTTTAGCTCGGGCCACAATAGAACAAACCTCCTCCCTCCACCCTACTCCCAACTGTGTGTGTGTATGTGCGGCGCAAAAAGCGGCCAAAGATAACGCAGCTGCGCATGGAAATTGAAATTGAAATTTACACACAACTTCTGCGCAACGACGACCCAAGTCAAGAGGCCTGGGACTGTCGCATCTTCTGGTTTGTTGCCGGGTGAAAATGCCATCACATGTCATGTCTCTTATGCTATCGAAAGCTTTTGCCAAGGGTGGTGAGTGGTGGTGGTAAGCAGCTGCTTGGCAATTTCAAGAGCTTTGTCTATGCCACTAATAAATGCTCCTTTATCCTGTGTAAAAGTGGCGCGCAGATCAGTAGGAAGAAGGCGGAGTAAGTGCGTAAACAAAGGATACAGTATCGAATCTATACTGTAGATACTACTATAGATGCTACTAAAGATACTACTACTATCTATATCTCTATATAGAAAATACTACAGATACTACTATAGATAATATTATAGATACAACTATAGATAACACTATAGATACTACTATAGAAAATACTACAGATACTACTATAGAAAATACTACAGATACTATAGATACTACTAAATATTACTGTAGATAATACTATAGATTATACTATAGATACTACAGTAGATACTACTATAGATAATACTATGGATAATACTATAGATAATACTATAGATAAAACTATAGATAATACTTAAGATACTACTATTGATAATACTACATATATTACTATAGATAATACTATGGATACTAATATAGATACTACTACAGATACTACTATAGATACTACTACTATAGATACTATAGCTAATACTATAGATAATATTATAGATACAACTATAGATAATACTATAAATACTACTATAACTATATATAAAAATGTATTGAAGAATATAGTAAAAGTCGAAGAAATCTCAGCCTACTTATGGCCTGCTGACACTGGCTGAGAGTAGTTTAATAGCTTACTCCTATCACAATCATTAAATTTAATTTAAATATACTTTTAGCGGAAGCACTTTAACAGACTTAAGCCGGCTCCTTGATTGCTCTATTTCGCTAGAAATTTCAGTTCTTTTACCGAAATAAAAAAACTCCAACACTGCCCCCAACTTGTTAACCTATTTGTCAGTAGCAGCTCGCCGCCCGTTGGCCATTAATTTGTTTTTGTTTTTATGACAGAGCTTAGATCATATCGCAGCACTTTGCACTTCCTCTCCAGCCACAACACGTATCCCACACACACACACACACCAGCACGTAGTGTACAATACTAAAAAACAGCGGCAACATGAGCTTACTTAAATCATGCGCACGCCTCAATCTCTCGCCAAAGATCTCCGGGAAGACAAATTTCAAATGATTTACCTACAGCGTTGTCTATGCCAGAGAGTGGGGAGTGGAGGGCGGGGGAAGTGAGGCTTGATTTCATTCACTAAAGTTTTGTCTTAATGAAAGATCTGCCAAAAAGTAAAGAGGGGGAAAAGAACCCAGCCAGCAGCACTTGGCCAAGTGAATGAAGGCCACCAGCACAGACAGTCAAAAGGTTTCGCTTCAGAGTAACAACAAAAAATAAAATAAAATAAAAAAATGTTTAATGACATTATTGCTGTTGTTGTTGTTGTGGTTGTAGTATGTCAGCAGAGCCACTGGTGTTTGTTGAATTAATTGAATTTGTTGCTGCCTCTAGTTGTAGTCATTAAAGAAATGTGTGTTTCGCTCGCTGTGTGTAGGCAGCCCCAGCCCCAGTGTTTGATTGGTCTAAAGTGTTTAATAAATAATTTCCGCATGCTATCATCAGTGAGTGGCCTGGCCTCAACATAATTCGCATCTTCATCATCAGCCACTCTTTACCTTTTTATTTTTTTCTATTTGCCAATCTCCCCCTCCGCCCCTTTGTCTAGGCTAACTTACAACATCCGCTGAACTGGAGGCAATTGAATGCTGAGCGTTTTCTCACGTCGCTTAAATGGCTTAATAACCGAATGCATTTGTGGCTTAGCTTTAAGCGCTGGTAATCGTTAGTCCCATTCCCCTGTTCCCCTCCCAACTCCTGACAGAGTGGCTCTTGGAATGCCCACGCAGCTGTAGCCGCTTCCGGTCTGTGGTCTACGCCCCATCAATGGGCCAACGGAGCAAGTGTATGAATGGAGAAGTCTTCCACTTCTTTTACTTCTTCTTGTAGTATTAGAAATGCCATAAAACTGCAGCAACTGCGGCATAAAATTGATTTGATTGCTTTCAGGCAAAATTTACACCCGCCCTGGGAAGTCACTCACTCGGCATTAGATCGAGCTGAAGTTGAAGTTGGATCTGGAATTGGATTTGGAATTAGAGTCGTCGCTTGGCAATACTAACCGAAATACGCTCCATGACTGGGTTAACTGATTTGTTGTTTCCTAGCAGGTTGCTCGTAAACCATCACAGATATAGGCCGAGAGAGTCAGTCCCCAGTCCCCAGTGCCCAGTGCCCAGTCGCCAGCTTCCTCAGCGTTCGGCACATTTAGAGATTAACTGGTTTTATTGCTCGATTGGCTATAATATCTTTTATTTACGAGGCTTGAGCTAATTTGAATTTTCAACGTTTTCTTTTGGCGCGTTTCGGCTTAGACCAACAACAGAGTCAGAGACTTTGACTTCTATTTCTACTTGGAGCTGGAGCTGGAGCTGAAGCTGGACGACTTGTACTTTCGGGCTCTGCCTTCCACTTTGATTTCTATTGATTTTTGTTTAGGCTAAGCTTTGGCTTGACCATCGCGATCTCGATGGTTTCTCGATTCGATATTGGTTATATATGCTTTCCCACACTTTTACAGGTGAATGGGCAATCGTATCAGTATGTGTGTGTGTGATTGAGAAAGAGTTTTTTATCGCATGATTGTTATATTTTATTATACGGCTTATACACATATATATTGAAATGCTTCAGTTTTCGAGCGATTGGGCCGTCGTGTGTGTTTTGTATGTTAATCGTTTATGAGCTTAAGCTCAGTTCATTTTTCTTCAGCCCAGACTGAGCGACGGGCCCAATAGTTTAATTTTTATTTGAATGAACAGTTAATTTTATGCCAAAGTGGCAAAAGGCAGCAGCAGCAGCATCAATCGAATGGGAATGTCGATGGCAATTTAGGAGTAGCATTTACAGTGCTTTGTCTGCTTTGTGGGAGTTGTTAGGCGTCTAAGACTTTAATGCGTGTTGTACAACAAAATTAAGCTGCTTTAATGTCTGCCATCTCCCAGGCATTGCACATAAATTATGCATTAGCGTTGGTGTTTGCAGCTAAACAAAAGACTCAGGCCACGAACTTCTTCAGTTCAGTTTAAAGACTATTTTGTTTTGATGCTTAATGATTATGATTTGATGAGCTTAGAATTATTTATAGAGCTTTAGGAAGTCAAGAGCCAAGAGTATAATACTATAATGACAATGGGAAGAGATCTGACGAAGTAAAGATTTTAGTGGATTTTGGGAGCAGTTTTCTAGTTGTAGATACACTAAAATTAAAATATGTACAGGTTTCAAACTGAACTTAAAGAAACCTTAAACTATGGCGTAATTGCGTGCATTTTTGTAAAAATTTTTATTAACTTTTAAATTTGAAATAAATTTATTTTAGCAATATTTCTGCCTATTTCCAATTATGGTGACAAAATTCACAGCTTATGTAGTTACATTAAATAAAATAAAATAATATTAAAATAAATAAAACAAACATAATAATTGTTTAAAAAATTTATGAATAATAAAATTTTACTAAATAAATAAAAATGAAAATAATTATAAATTAAATTATATAAAATGTACTACTAAATAATACAAATAAACATAGTTTTCAAAACGAATAGCATTAAAGTACTAATCAAAAATTAACAATAAAAATGAAGCAAGTATTATAAAAATTATCAAAATTTAATACATTTGTATTATTAATAAGTAACACAGAAATTACAAATTAATGCTTAACTTTGAGGGTAGAGTTATTGATACTAGGATTTTAAGCTAATGGGCATGTGTTAATTTAATGAGATTTATTCTTGTTATTGATAGAAATTTAAGGAATGATATAAAGAACTTATTATTGAACTTTAATTAAGATATTCTATTCTATTCTTATTGTTAGTCTCATAAAGAGAAGATTCAATAAATAAAACAAAGTATAAATAAAACATAAAAGTAATAGTAGATATTAGTCTAGCACAATTAATATAATAAATGAATTAAGAATGTAGTTCAACGACTCCAATTACCAATTGGTTAATTTGACTTTAGCATAAATTTAAAAAATATTATAATAATATAACGGATCAAAATCTATTAATAGAAATATAATGAATGAAATAAAGAATTTATTTAAAGTAGATATTAGTCTTCACAATTAATATAATAAATGTAGTGGTAAAGTAGTATAACGGCTCCAATTACCACTTGGTTCGCCTGACTTTAGTATAACTCTAACATAATACATATAACGGATCGGATTGTACAGCTGCAGGCATGAACTCATCTGCATCTTCACAACTGCATTTAACTGTTTAAATTTAGTTGCAATTAATAGAAACTGATGTGTTAGCTCTGAGTCAACAGCTGTTTATCATAAATCATAAAACACACGTCTGTGTGTGTGCGTGTGTGTGTGTGAGTGTGAGTGTGTGCCTCTCTCTGTGGCAGTAGCTGGTTATCCGTGAGAATCGGAGACTGAATGCGCATGCAAATTAGATTTTTTTAATTGGCGCATAAAAGGCGGCGACATCGTCGGCCAGAGGAGCAGCCAGAGGAGCCAGAGGAGCCAGAGGAGCAGTTGACCCCCAGCTTGGGAATTGCGTGAAAAGTGGCAATGGCAATAGGCAAAACTCTTGGCAATAGTTGGCGTCATCGAGGTGCTACAATGTCATTTGCTTTTATGGTTATTGCACACTGACTGGGTTGCATCAATGCAAATCAATGCGCCAAATTGCGGTTAACATTGGCGCAATGTTGGCGTTCTGCTTCTTCCTCTTCATCTTATTTTTAATTAAGAATTGTGCAGCAGCAGTCGAGAAAGTCAAACGCAGCGTTTGAGCTGGAACTGGAGGGCACAACGCAGTTTTGCCGTGGCCCTCCCGCCGTGCGCCGCGTCAATGCCCGGGAGGAGAGGATGAACGTCGCGACGTCGAAAGAATGAGCATCATTAAATTTAAGGAATAAGGTAAGGATAAAGGTAAAAAGGAGCAGCATGACAGCAACGCAGCGCAGCGGTTGCTCAGGTAAAGCTAGCTGCTGCTCAGGGGTGGCTTGGGCAGGGGTATGAGTAGAGGGTATGCCTTGCGGCCTTCTGTTGAGAACGGGCGGGCGGGCCGCGGGCGGCTGGCTGGCTGGGACTCTATTGTTGTTTGGGCAAAGTTTCAAAGACGTTAACTGTGATTTGTAAGATACGCCGATACCGTTTCCCGCCAAAAGTTAGGGGGTTGCACACAGTCGGATCAGTAGTTCCTGCGCCGGATCGGCGGTGGTGGGTTGCAGTTGCTGTCGGGTGGTGGTGTTGAGGGTGATGACTTGCCCAACCGTGGGAAGATTTCCAACACAAAAAGCCAAATCTTTGTAAAGGCATTTCCAGTAAATTATTATGCAGCTGCGCAGAAAGAAGAAGAAAACGTAATGCCCGAGTACAGCAAAGTTTTGCCAACTATTGAGCAGGGACTGCAGCATAGTCTGTGTCCCTGGGGTGTTAATGTGTGTGTGTGTGTGTTTTGCATTGTCGTTTCACGTAGGCAATTACAACATTAAAATCTACTTAAAGCAGCCACAAAATCTGCATAAAACAAGCAGCAGCAGCAGCAGCAACAGCAGCGACAACTTCATCAACAAATCAGCGACGCGACAACGCCAACGCCAGCAATTGTTGCTGCTGTGTTGGTTGATTGGCTGGCAGCTTGGGTCAGACAGTCGGAGGCGTCAGAGTTCCGAATCGCAATCGTATTACACACACACACACACATACTGCTGCCACCTTCGAGTGAGTCCACCAACTGGGCCTACACCATTTTGGTTTTATTTGTGGTCTGGTGGCCTCGTCAATAGAGCTGTGTGTAGTTGTCGCTGTCGTCTCATTTCAATAACTTATTGCTATTGTAGTTGTTTCACACCAATCAACCAACACCAATAACAAGCACACACACACTCACACACACACACACATTCACATAGGCATATCTATCTGCATAGCTACACCTACAAGCGAGCTGCTGAAAAATATTTGTACGAATCGCGTAAACGCGTTTTTGCGTTTCGTTTATTTTCCCTGCCCACAATTCACGCACACACTCGCACAGCGCATTGGTGTGCGTGTGTCTCTGTGAGTGAATGCCCTTGTATTGGTGTGCTACTATTCGTTCATTCACAAAACGTGGCCAGCGCTTGAGTGTGTGAGTGTGAGTGTTTGGCATGCTTTTGGCTCGTCTCTGTTTCACTTTGGTCTTTGTTTTGTAAACACACCAACACTAACACACTGACACACAGCGTCGGCAGCTGCGCCGCGTTTACTCACACACACGCACACACACAGCTACAGCCACTGAGAGCACGCGCTCAGCTCTCACTGCTGCTGCTGCATCGGCATTTCAAGTTCAGGCGCTTGGATTTTGTTTGCCGGCTCTGCCGCGAGAGCGCTTGAGAGTGCATGTGTGTGAGTGTGTGTGAGAGCCAAGTGCACTTAGAGAGCGTGAGAGCGGGCAATTTGTTGTGGGAGCGCATTCAGTTTTTATCCGCTAGCATTTTATCCGGCATGAAGTGTGATTTCGGCTATGAAATATTATGAACTGTAAGATTTAATTGTGCTTATAAGATGAATGCTCTTATTTAGTAAAATACTGTTTGAATTTGATGTGAATTTAATGGCAGATAAAACTGTAAAGAAATTAAATAAGAAACGTTTAATATTGTTTTACCTTTAACATGAATAATATTTTTAAAAAGTACTATAAAACTGTCTGATAAGACTATCATAATACTCGAATACTACTTACATAGTAGCTATAACTTTTTTATTTATTTATTTTTTTTATGGCATAATGAAATTGCAAATAGAGTTGAATTAGCTATAAATAGAAAAAATAAAGTTAAATTTATAATTTCGAAATTTTTAATATATTTATTTGAAGCGATTGAAAGTCTTATTTAAATAATCGAAGTCTTAATTATATCAGTGATAAAGTTAGCAAAGCATTTTATAAACTAGATTTTAATGGTGTTTTATTTATTTTATTTTAATGCAAATAATATAAGCTGGAAATTATAGTAAAATGTGTAATAAAGCTTCTCTAATGAAATAAAAGTGGAAATAATTTGTTGAATATAAATGCAGTCTTCTTTTTAATATGAAACGTAAGATACTTTAACTTTTCCCTTTTAAAGTGTCTCATTACATAATATACTTTTACTTATTACACACTCTTATGTATGACATTTGAATTGGCTTAGCCACAAGCCACCCCCAACCACCAACAGAAGCAGCAGCAGCTACAGCTACACCCACACACCCACACACACCTATAAGCAGATCATTTGCACAGCCAATCCAACTCCAACGCTTTGCTTTGCACGCTCCAAAAAAGCGCCAAGGCAGCAACAACAACAATGGAAAAGTGGGAGGCGCCTATTCGGAGCTCGCTTTCGCAAAAGCGAAAATGCAACGAAGTCTCCTCATTGGTATAAAGTTTGAGCAATTAGAAACCCACGCAGCCATAAACAACAACTACTACAGCGACTTTGGACTAGCGTGGGGGCAACCGACCACCGACCGCCGACAACCGACAGCAGCAGCAACCAGCAATGAGCTGCAGCTGCCCCCAAACTCGGCAATTGCAGCCAGCAGCAGTAGCAGCAGCAGCAGCAGCTACAAACGCCAACACCACAGCAACAGCAACAACATCAGCTGACAGACGCGAAGTCAAGAGAGATAAAAATGCAAAAACAACAAAACGCGACGAAAAATCAGCAGGCAAAACAGCTTTTATGTTGTTTTGCACGTGCTGCCTCTCTCGCAGTCGCTGGGAGTGTATGTGCGCGTGTGTGTGTGTGCGAGTGTGTTCGTCTCTCAGTCGGCTTTATCCGGCGAATGAGACGCCAACGAACACACACAGGCGCACGTCGATTGCGTTGGTGTTGCTGCTGCTGCTGCAGCTCGCTCTCCGCTGAGTGAGAGTGTGTGTGTGTGAGCAGCAGCTGCGACGCCGTCGTCGTTGTCGTTGGCTATTCTACTTAGAAAGGCCGCTGCTTGCGCCAGTGTCTTGCTGGGCAGTGTCGGTTCAGGTTCAACATCAGAGCCCCGCACGCGTTCGCTGTCGCCAAAAGAAGAAGAAGAAGAAGACGAAGAAAAAAAGCATCGAGTAGAGAAGTTGAATAGTTTTTTGAGCCTCGAGTCGATCTTAAATCTCTCTTGATTTTTGGCTGGTCAAATTGTGCGTGCAACTGCAATTGCTCTGCTTACCACCACCACTATTACACACACACACTCGCACACACACTCACGCACACTCTCCCGCTCTGCCTACTGTTAAGTGTGCGCGAGTGTTGGTGGTGCAGCCGAAGCCAGCGCCGACGACGACGACGATGCCGACGACGACTACGACGCGACGACGGGAAAATCTCTTTGCGTTGCAGTGAAAATTTTTTCGTACATTTTCGTTATTTGTTATTTGCACGTTGACGCGGCGACAACAAGCAAACGGTACACGGTAACGCGCGTGCAGCAACAACACAACAGCAACAGCAACAGCAACAACAACAAACAGCAGTAACAATAACAACAACAACAACCGTTAAACGTTAACACGCGTCTAATATTCAACAACAACAAATAATATCGCATATATTTATTGATATTCAAAACGCTTCACTCACTCGTCGCAAACACGATTCATTTTTTTAGTCACTCAACTCTAAACTTAATCGTACCTAGTAACAACAACAACAACCACAACAACAACAACAACAACAATTCTTAAAGCTAATCAACTTTTGCTCTATCACTCAACTAAACTTGCCAAATTTTTCGTCATACAAATTAAATATTTTATAATAAAATAAATCAAAGAATATATAACCATTAAGATAAGTGCATAAAGTCGCAATTGAAGTGTCTTAAAGAGAGAAATAAAAATATATGAAGAAAGGAATGAGATATAGTATATGTATGCAAAGTTTCAACAACAACAAGCAACAACACTGAGAAAAATATTAAGCATAATTGCAATTGTTTAAAACACACAAAAGTTTGTGATATTTTTATGATATTAGCAATTAAAATATACAACAAATAGTAATCATATATTATTACTACACTAAATGTGTGCTGTGCCAACACCAACAGCAGCAACCACACACCAGCAACACCAACAACTCAACAACACTTATTGGATAATGCTTGGATAATGCTTGCCAAAGCGCCCTAAACAAAGGTGAGACTATAATTTCAGTTGTATTACTTTTGTTTTCTCAACTCAACTTTTGATTGAGTTGTTGTTGCTGCTGGGTTTTTGCCGACGGCAACGTCTTTTAGGCTCAGGCGCCAGCGGCAACTGCTGCTCAGCAGAAACGCGGCTCGAAATGTGTCAAAAAAAAAAAAGAAGAAGTATAGATCTAATTTCAATGCGTTGTTGCTGTTGTGCCACTCGGCTTACACTTCAACTGCAATGGCTGTAAATTGCTGATAATCAGCGCAATATCAGATAGCGTATGATATATAGCAGCAGTAGTTGCTGCTAATGCACAGCAACAACAGCAACATGCAGTCAGCAAAAAGGGTGTACGATTGCAACACCTACAACAGACTTGCATTGGCCTCGCCTGGGGCACAGATAAGTGTGCGACATATTGCTATCAGTACCAGCCCCCACCTAAAGATGAATCGCCTGATGCTGCTGTTGCTGCTGATTGCGTTTGACGTCAATCGAGAACAACAACAACACACATGCTGATCGACAACAACATTGTGTGGGCCAGCAAATTGACGCACACAAGCCAAAGACAGACACATCTCTCTCTATATACATATATATACATGTATTGCAGCTGCAACAGCAACAGCAGCAGCAACAGCAAACCCTTACTAGTTGCACACAATTAAAGCGAAAGACTTTTAATTGCCAGCAAATGCCCAAAGCCAGGCACTGTGTGAATGTGAACTATGCCAATTGCCTACACCTTGGGCATAAAAATGGCCAACAGTTGTTAGCAGCAGCAACAGCAGCAACTGTTGCTACCAAACTGACAAATTTGTATGCACGCGCTTCAAAAGTGCAATATTAATTAATTCCAGCAACAGCAGCAGCAGCAACTATTGCTCTGTATGCGGCAGAAGTCGCTGCTTAGACTGGGCAATTAAATTGTATGTCATTCATTGGTAATTTATACCATTTAAAGAAAGGCAACAACAGCAACAACAGCAGCAGCAACTCTCTCGCTAGGACATGTTGCTGCTGTTGCATTGCTGTTACACTTTTGTTTCTGCCTCTGCGTTTGTTCGCTTGTTCCCTCTGCTGCATCACACCTGGCAATTAGCATGCGTACGTGCCACAGTGCGTATGAGTAATGATCAAAAAACATTCTGATCGCTTGGTTTTTTCGGCTAGAGCTAAACAGTTGATCGATCGCTCGTTGCAGCTGATCGTCCGTCGATAAAATGCAACTTGCCATGAAAAGTGCACACCTTAAATGGGCATTAAGCTATTGCACATTTCTCAATATGTCGCACGAGTGTACCAAGTGATTTTTTCTCTGTTTGTTTTGATTTTACTTTACTTATTTTTTTCTCTGCTCAACTTGATGTCGCTGTCTGGCTTTATACGCACCGCGCCATATAAGACAATGACGACGTCTGCCCCGACGGACGGACGGACAGTCGGACAGACAACAGTGCAACTGTTTGGCATATAAAGCAGCTAAAGCTAAGTTGAGGCAGCAGCGACGTCACCCGCACAAGCACACCACAAGCGACGCCATTTTCAAGTGGCTCGAAGTCGCCAACGAAGCCAGCGTTGCTGTTGCTACTGTTGCACCACCCTCACCCTCGCTGCCATTTGCATTTGTTAAAAAAAACAAGCAAGGGAAAGAATTAATTACAAGCACGACTAGTAGATACGCTCTGAGAGCTCAGAAAAGCCTTAAAAATATTTTTAAAAAAATATTAGTTATTAAAAATATAAAAGTATTTATATAAACAATTTGTAAAATAGGTGCATACCATTTTTGCTGTCTAATTGTATCACATATAGTTATTTATCAACAAAAATTCAATTTAAATAAAATTGTTACTTAAATAATTTTCTATTTTCTATATCTATTGGGGTTCTTCTAGGGTTTTCCTAATCACTGCAGCAAATGCCAGAACATTTTGCAGTTTTATTTCTCATATTTCCATCTACAGATTCTCTTAATCAATTTTAATTTACTTTTGACTGAATTTCATATTTTTTTATTTCTATTTTATATATAAAACATTTGCACTAAAACGACCAGCATTAGAATTTTATTTATATTCTTTTATTTTTATTTTATTTGTTAAAAAATTATTTCCTGACACCCACCAAAGTATTTATACTTATAAAGTTTTAAAAAATATTTCACTTATATAAATACATTGTTCTCTTAAATAACTATGTAAAAAATTGATAAAATTGATAAGTCATATGGATTTACTATATTCCATAATTCTAAATATTAATTTCATTTATGTACTTTGTTTTTTTTTTTTCAATATACGTTCATTAGTTAACTTCCATTATACAGATTTCAATTTTAAATTCCATTTTTAAGATTTCGCTTTAGCTGCATTTAATTGACATTAAATAAGTAAAACCATGAATATTATTTTTTCTATTTATTGTGATATTTCAGTTAGTTATTTACACACATTAGACTTAGCTGGGTTACAGCTCAGCTTGCCCCCATTTCTCTGCCATTTACAGGGTATAAAATGGCGTTTAACAGTCTCGAGGCTGAGTGCCAGTTTTGTGGCGTTGGTTCATTGGTTAATTTATTTCTGCCATAGCCCTAAATTAACAATTTTAATGTGACAAAATAACAAGAGGCAGCAACGCCAACAACAACTACTAAATATACACATAAATATATAAAAAAAGTAAAAAAAAAACAGAAACAGAACAACAAGAATAACAAAAGAGCGCATTGAAATTGAGACGTTGAGCAAAATAAAATGCACACAATACACAAAATGAAAATACTTAAATATATAAAATAAATTTACAAACGAAACAAAAGCGTGTAACAGAACCAAACAACAGAAACAACAACGACAAACAATACGTAACAAAACAAAGACAACAACAACAACAGCGAAGCGCAGAAGAATGTGTTAGTTAAAAAAAAAGAAGAAAAAAAGAAAAAATTCTGGCGCGTTAATTAACTTTAAACGATTGAAAACGAATTGATTTGAAGAAGCCATTTGATTTGGATTAGTTGTGCTTGCTTTGTGAAGTTCAAGAGTCGAGTTCGAGACCTTAAAGCAGACACAAGCACACACACCCATGCACACACTCGCACACACTCGCACACACCCCAGCGTATATAGAGTAAAATTAAAATTTAATCATCACGTGTGCGTTAAAAAGCGGGACACACTGTGCCCGAGTCTGACTTCGACTCTGTCTATGCCTATAACTAAAGCTAAAGCTGTTAATTAGAATGCGTTAAACAATAAAACAAAGAAAGCCCAATGGGATGATGATGATGGAGACGTTGTACCCACCCGTATAGCTACAGTTTTTAATGCCGAACTGTATCCAAGAGACTCGCGACAGTTGCGAAGAGTTTAACACCTTGCGGCGGCAGACATTTGATAGGTCTTGATCTGAATTTTTGTTCGGCATTAGTGGTATTCCGGCGGGGAGTTTTTGTATTTTTTTTATTATTATTTTGTACATGCGTTGTTATCATGCATTTGATAAACGTTTTGTTTTTCATTAGCTATGTGTGGGCAACTTCAAGGAGACACCTCTACAGTGATTCAGATCACACCCCTTCAATTAGCAGTCGGCGGTCAATTTTTAACAATTTTTTTAACAGTTTTTTATTTATTTTTTTTTGGAGCTGTAAACGTGGTATTGGTATCAACACGCCATTTTGTTGCTTAATTTGGTTTCTGTTAAATATTATCATCATTTCAGTTCAGTTCATTATTATTTCTGTGGTTAACCGCTAAGAAAGTTAGTGCTGCAAATGTTCTCAGGCGTTTTGCTACTACAAACTATATACTATATTGTTGTTGTTACTTCTCATTGTTGGTGTTGCTCTCAGCTATTGATAAGCAAAGTGTGCGGTGTGCGCCTGGCTACGTCAAAAGCGCCGGGGACCTTATCAGCATTGTCATATAAATTCGAGTATATTATAGCAGATTATTTAATATGCATGGGCTGTTTTGGTTTTGTTTTGTTTTTTTTTTCTTAATGGGAAAACCACACATAAAAAAACATAGCAAAATAAAAGCGAAGAATTACAAATTACTAAATGAAATGAAATTAAAATAAATGTAAAGACAAACCGAACTGATAAGTGCATATCATAACTACATATGTTTAAAAATAGAATGAAATTCACATGAGCTAACTATACCCTTTAGTGTAGGGCCTATACTTATAGGGTAGAGTAGCAGTAACTCATTGATATCAGCCAGCTGAAGTAGTTTAGAATCAGGTATGCAGTTGCCGTTATTTCAAATCGTAAGCGTATTAAAGTTTGAGGTCTCAACATAAATAACCCATATAAATACCTATACCTAATTGTAAACTAATTTTCATCTTTTGGTAAATATCTTTCAACTTAAAGAACTTTTACTTCTTATATACGTACCTTAATATACTATTAAGCTATACTTAAGTTTTCGTCTTGATCTATTGGTAAATACCTTAGGTTTTTAAACTTTGGTACAATGTAATGTCACAACTTAAAGAACTTTTACTTTTTATATAACTACCTATAGATACTATTAAACTATGCTCAAAATTGCATCTTGATCTATGAGTAAATACCTTAGAATTTTAAAATTTGGTACTATGTGATGTCTCAACTTTAACTACCTATAGATACTATTAAACTATACTTAACATTACATATTGATCTATTGGTGAATACTTTACAGTTTTAATGTCTCAACGTGAAGAACTTTTACTTTTTATATAAATACCTATTGATACTATTAAACTATACTCAAAATTTCATTTTGATCTATTGGTATATACCCTAGCTCTTATAGCTTTGGTAAAATATAATTGCTCATGCTGCCACGCTCTAGAAAAAAACGTGCCACGACTTAGGGCACCTACAACATTGAAAGTACCTCAAAACACACAGAATTTATATTTTTAATCTCGAGTAGTTTCAATTAACGTCATTGGACTACATAGATTGCTGATAATGCGACGCATTTCGTGCGCGCTTTGAATTCACATTAAAAACAAATATGGGAAAAAAATGAAATGAATACTGAATAAAAATGTGAGTAAAAATAAACGAAAAGAATCTAGTATGAACCAAGAATCGTATTAAAAGATTAGGCGATTGTGGCCACCCACCATCACCAAAGCGCAACAAAAACAAAGTGAATGAATGCAAGAATAATAAAAAACAAAATACATCAAATGGAAATAGAAATAAAAACAAAGTTACGCGCACTTGGTCAATGCTTTATCAGTTATTATAGACGACGGTCTCGATTTACGTCACAAAGGCGCACAATTCATGAATTCAATTTAATTTATACTTAATAAATTATTTGCGATTTCTTTTAAAGAATTTAACTGCCGCAGCGCAACGACTCGACCCGGCGTGTGTGTAGGTGTTGTGTTAGATAAGCCAGCGAGATAAGTGTGGCAATCGCGTTGAGTGGTTGGTGGGTGGTGGTGGTGCTGGTGGTGCTGCTGCTGCTGGTGGTGCTGAGGCATTTTAGCCTGGTCAATTGAAAAGTTTTACAAGTGGATCGTAAACTGCGCAATGCGAGCATTGCATAAAGCCCAATAACTGACTCATAATCTTCAAATGGCCAAAAGCAGTAAAGCAGCAGGGGGGAGGGAGAGTGGCTAGCGGCGCTTCATTAGGCCAACATTTAAACCTGTTGCTCGCACGCAATGTTCAGACCCAGTTGGTCACACTGTATGTCTGTCTGTCTGTCTGTCTGTCCGTCTGTCGCTTAGCACATGCAACTGTCTGCACTTAGCGCTCGCTGTCGCCAATTTGAATGTTGCTTGTACTCATCTACTGCCTCTACGCTCTCTGTGGCAAGTTAAGCGGTTTTCTTATCTGCCTCCCCCCTCCACTCTGGTTGCTGTTGTTGTGTTGCTGCTGTTGTCATGCATAATATTTTAGTGCACTTTATAAGCACAAATGCCTGTCGCATAAAACTTAATTGTTATGTTTGTTTATGTGCTCGGCAAATGTTAAACAAGTTTGCCTGCTGCCACCATGGCGTATGAGCAATGTGGGGCACAGTTGCTAATGCTAATGTCTTGGCGTTAATTAAGATATGAATTTACCTCTTTCGCTCTTCAATTTGTTTTACTTTTAACTATTGAATAGCTGACAAATTGTTGCAGTTTACTTGCGTTCCCCTTGATAAGAAATCAATAACGACGCCTGGCTCGAAAGGAGCTTTGGGGCTCAAAGGCAACTTAAAGCTTATGTGTGAAGTGTGAATGAAGTTAAGCTGACTTCAAGCCGTGCAATAACGGACTAAGAGTGACAGCTTACCCCCACCCCTTTCCCCACCCTCTGCCTGGCACTTTCGCTACAGTTTTAGCCTGGGGTAAAAGTGGTTTAAGAAATTAGCACATATTTAAGTAAATATATTAATACGACTCAATTATGCCTAATTTAAATAAGCAAACAAATGGCTCTTTATCAGCTTTTTCTCCCAGTGTCGCTGGCTGCTGGTTGCTGACTTCCTCGCCAGCTAATTAAGCACATAAATCCTCGCAATTTCAACAGCTTTGGATTATAATTGTTTTGTTGTAGTTTCTTTTGTTGTTGTTCATTTTTGTTTGTTTATATCTCAACACAAAAAAAAGACTGCAGCTGCTTAATTTATGTAATTCTCATTGTTGTTGACATATGTGACTTTCCTTTGCCGCCTCCAAAAGTACGGCCTTGTCTCTCTCGCTGTATTAAGTAAATGACTTTAAAAAAGTATTAAAAAAAAACATATCTTCATGCCAACAAATCCATTACAGTCAAGTGCGCGAACAACAACAACTAAACAAAAAAAATGCCAAGCAAATAAATAAAAGTAAATCTGTGTGTGTGCGAGTGTGTGTGTGCGAGTGTGTGTGTGTGTTAACTTAAAAAAATTAACCGAAATTTTATTAGTATTTGCGCAAGCGCAGGCAATGCCAAGGCAAATATTTGACAGACAGACAGACGGGACTGACTGACCAACAGATCTTTAGCCGAGCCAGAGAGTGGAGGGTGTGTGTGTGGTGTGTGTGTGTGTGTGTGCCTGGCGTGGTCCATGACCAAATCTCTCTGTTTGTGTTTCGAGGCGGGCAAACCAAGCAAAAGGCAATTAGAGTTGACACTTTTGGTTTTGGCGGCGGCACGAAAGGGTTGCCCAGGCTGCATCTAAAGACTGAAGACTGAAGTCTAAAGACTGTAGACTGCAGAGAGTGCAGACTGCAGACTGAAGATGCTGTGTGGATTGAGCTTAAAGAAGTTGTCGCCGGCTTGTGTCCCGGGCAGATGACGATGACGTGCCCAGGGACAGTTTAATTTTCACTAGGCAATGGGGCACTTAAAAACCATTTTCACTTGAGACGTGACCGCTGCTGACGTTGTCGTTATTTTATTTAAGTTGTTGGTATTAGTGGCCGTCCGTATTGTTGTTGTTGTCTTTCTAATGTCTGCGGCCTTTGCTGTTGTTGTTGCTGTTGTTATTTATTATCAATATTGACGCACAACAAGAAATCTGTAAAATACCACGCAACATTGTAAACAAAGTGTAAGCCGCTTTATGCTGTGTAGTTGTTGTCGTTCTTCTTCTTCTTCTTCTCTTCCCAAACTGTCACTAACAGACTATTCTCGATATTTGATTTACAATCATATGGAGATACACTCCCCCTCCTCCTACTCCAGCTGCTGCTTCTCCACTGAGACCCAGACAATGGCCAACTAATCATAAATTTGTCGCGCGATTATTTTACAGTTTGGCAGCAGATGATGATATTTCAATACACACACACACACACGACTGTGTTACTGAAACTAAACTCCAGTGGAAAAAGTATCAGAGAACTCAACTCTATTCTATTGCCTTTGGCTTGAGTTATGAGCTCAAGAAATGATTGGAAACGAGCGCCAAATGAATATGCAAATTATAGTTATTATTATGTTTATGTTTATGCGTATGTTTATGCATATCTCCACACACACTTCTCTCACTTTAGTTAACCGTTTGTCCGAGTGTGTGTGTGTGTGCTAATTGTCGAAAGAAAGAGGCGATTTTTGTTGCTTTCAAAGCGACTTTTAAATGCTGGCACGTGTGCCTAAACTTGGCCATAAATAAATAACAGAATGTATATAATTTTGGCTTACTTTTTTCTCTATACTCAGTCTGTGTTTACTCTTCACCCCAAGGAACCAGAGCGCTATCTGTGTGTGCGGCTGGCCACAGGAAAAGGGAAGCCTGTTGAGTGGCAAACTGATTTCCGTTGACAATTTATACATATAAAAAGCAACAACAGCAACAAAGTTTTAAATTCCAAGGCATACACCTTGTTTGCTTTTGTGTGTGTGTGTGTGTGTTTTTTTTTTTAGCTTTTTTGTTGATTTGCTTGTAGAATGTGTAGCAACAACAAAAATGCATTGCATAAAGAGACAGGCGATACAAGGCGAAACACATTGACAAGCAAACACGAGAAGAGCCAAGAGTCAGAGCAAGAGCCGGAGCCAGAGACAGAGGCAGAGCAGTGGACGCAGTTGCTTCTCACGCTCGCCACAAAGGACACACCACTGTGTCTGTCTGTCTGTCTGTCCCTCTGTTCGTCTGTCTGTCTGTTTGTCTGTTCATTCGGCACACCAACAACACCCACCACAAAAGCTGAATGCCGAAGCGCAGCTATCATGACAGCTTATAGCATAAATTTCTGGAGCAAACTTAGAGGTTAATAGCCAACAGATATAGTACACAGTACGAAAAGTGGTAGTGTATTATGGAAGAGAGCACAATAGATCTTGGAGGTTGCAGTGTTAATTAGATTAGTTTAGTGGATTATATCTTAATCTTTTACTCTTTCAAAATTTCATTATAGACGAAAAGTTCTAGTCTGATTAGGTTCAAAATATCAACTCTTCTACTAATATATTTCAATAAAAAAGGCTTTCAATTTACGCTGTATGTGTACTCTCATTTATAGACACATAGCTCATACAGAGTATTCATAGTCATCCCTTCTATCATACTCTCATATACAGCAATCCAAAAACGCTTTCAATTTACACTGCTTTTTCTGTGTGTACTCTCATTCTTAGGCAATTACCTCATACAGGGTATTTGTAGTCTTCCCTTCTATCATACTCTCATATATTGCTTGCAAAAAGGTTATCAATTTACGCTTTATTTTAATGAGTGTACTTTCATTTATAGGCTTTTAGGTCACACAGGGCATTCGTAGTCTTCCCTTCTTTTTTACTCTCATATATAGCATTCAAAAAGACTTTCAATTTATACAGGGTATTCATACTCATATTCCCTTCCATCCTACTCTCATATATAGCAATCGAAAAGGCTTTCAATTTACACTACTTTTTCTGTGTGTGTACTCTTTTTCTTAGTTAATCTCATACAGGGTATTCGTAGTCTTCTCTACCCTCCTTATTTTTATCGGCTTTTTGGCTATACGGCTTTGGCTTTGGCTTTGACCAATAAAGTCTTATTATATACTCATCAATTCAGCAGCAGATAAAAGTCAAAAACTTGAGATACGTTTGCGTCGATGTCGTTGTCGTCGAGCCAGCAGGCAGATAAATTATAATTAAAGCAGCCGCAGCTGAAGACTCGACGTCGACTAAGGCAGATGCCGAAGTCGAAGCTGATGCTGATGCTAAGGCTGATGCTGATGCTGCTCTGATGTCAGAGCGTATTTAAAATACGAGTAGAACAACCTGCATTCAAACGCCGACGCCACACGACCAGCAGATAAACAAAACAAATAAACAGCAACAGTAACAGGCTAAGAATAAGAGGAAGACACAGGCAGAGGCAGGGGAAGGGTAGAGAAACGCAGACGTCGCATAGAATTGAGCTTCAGTCAGCGCAAGAAACACCTGTCAAACTGGTCCATACTCACACACACACGCACACTCACAAGAGGGACCAAAATATAGCAGGAGTAAGCGGAGTAGCGGGAGGGGATCTCTGTTTGGATAATGACTTGCCAAGGAAGAGGAGACAGACGCACAGTGATTTGGCTGGAACGAAACGGATATGCAATGCGCTTATTACTACCACAATACTACCACTATATAAGACCAATAGAACGCCCATTAGGGCATCTCTTTTCTACCTCTACCTGTATCCCGCTCACACACTGATTAGCTGGTATATTACTTTAATTGAAATTAAAACGGAAGTTATTACGCGCTGCTGCTGCTGCCGCCCCTGCTGCAACTGCTGCTGCCACTGCAGTTCTGGCTCTGATTTGATTAGATGATGCTGCAGTATTTCGCAGCATGGAAAGCCAATTATGTAAGTTTTGCCGCTTGCCATGACGTTGTTGTTTTTTATTTTTGTGACCACCAACCTCTAAGCAGGAAGTGCATAACGAATAGTACGAATACTACGAATAGTAATTCCCAAACTAACAAAAGCAATAGTCACAGATATACTGAGCCAAAGGTATTGAGTAAAGGAATAAATGACAAATTTAATAAATAAATAAATGAAATGTAAGGAAATTTAGTCTAAGAAATGCTGCTTGAATTAAGCAAATACAAGCTCAGTTAGTCTAGGGTAGGTTAGGATAAGCTATAGCGGTAGTTAGGACTGTATTCCCAACTGACTTCGGCCAATAAAGTTAGTTAGTCAGTTAGTCCAACTTAAAGCTAAATAATACACCACTTAAGCTGAATTCCAAAGCTCTGCTCAATTTAGATATTCTTTAGAATGTTGACTCTTAGGTGACAAAGGTGAATAAGGTGTTAACTTAGACTAGTCTAGTATCAGCAGCTAAATATAGACGCAACTAATGCTAATGCTAACTTCAAATCATGAGTCAAAGATGAAAGAACATTTTATTGACAAAAAATAAGAGGAAATTAGTTTATCAATTTAAATAAAATAAATTTATGTAATGAAATTAAAAGACTATTAATAATTTTGAAAACTATATTATCTAATATTCATTATTAATAATTTATATGAACGAAATATTACTGCTTTATTAGTGAGGTATATATTTGTATTTTATTTTAAGTTTTATATATATACATATATAAATATTTAAAATAAAAAATAATTTATAAATAAATATTTAACAATACAAAGAAAAAATATTTAAAAATAAGGACAGATATTTATATATATATATTTATTTATTTGGTTTTTATTTTATTTCATCTTTATATTAATTTTACTCTCTTTACTTTTAGAATTATACTGAAGCTAATAAGAATGTATAAGAACACTAACATGCAGGCACTCAGCTCAGGCTCTCATTCGATTAAATTGTTTAACAATATTTTTTGAAGCATTGTTTTAAGCATTTATCATGTTTATATACAGATTTACTTAAATTAATTAAAGAATTAATTTTAATAGATATATATAGATTTATGTATATAGTATAGTAATTAAAGCAACTTTTTGAAAGTACTATAAGAAACTTTTGCTCATTGCTCTCAACTGCAGTATGCTGAATATATTATGCTATATTATGTTATATTTCAATATTATTATTAGATTATTGTCTTAGTATTAGAAATATTGGCCAGAGCAACTTAAACCTTCAACCCAGTACTTAGTATTCACAAATAGAATCTGAATTTGCTTTTCCCTGTGTACTTATATTTAGGTGTGTTTTTTGGCTTAGTTCTTGTTAAGCCTTTGCGACAAGTTTGATATCATTTGAGGCTGAAATTTGACTTGTTTCAATTAGCAAACACGCGAATGGCAATGGCGAACAGCAGGGCGAACTTTTAAGCAGTGTCTAACAACTTACTTGCGCTGCCAAAGTACGTGTATCTGTATCTGTGAGATACAAAGCCAAGCGTGCCAGCTTACTTAGTCGCGTCGCAATCAAATTACAAACTAATCGCATGCAAGCGAGCAGAAAATAACTAACAACAACAACAGCAACAGCAGCAACAACAACAAGTTCATGTAGAGACATGACTGGTGTGGATTACCTGGCCAAGTTGTGTGGCGCCTTGGTGTTGCTGTCGTTGCAGTCAGTTGTTGCAGTTGCTGCTGCTGTTGGGGGTGTTGAGTAAAAAGTGAAATGCCTGCCACTTGCCACAGGCCACAGGCCACAGGCCACAGAGCTGCCAGTTTATATATGCAGAAAAAAACGAAGAAATGGAAACAACTGCAATGCGTGCGTGTGGCAGAGGCAAATGGAAAAGTTTTCGCCGCCTTCGCCTGTCTGCAGGAAATGACGCAGAAGGAGCTGAACGAGGACAACTTGGCATGTCTTGACAGTCGACAGGAAGTGCGCAAAATGCCACAACTTGCAAATGCAACCCCCTCACACACACACACGCATACTTGGGCATGGTGTAAAAGTATCTTTAAAGTTGCATGTTGAATGCTTGTAAACAAGCTTGTCGCGTCGGCCTATAAAAATATTATTAAATTAAAAGTTGAGCGGGCAAAAGCGAAGCTGCTGCTGCTGTTGCTGCAGCTGTGTCTTGGAGGCGGCCATGGCAAGGCGTGACTCCACCCACCAGGCAACAGCAACTGCAACTGCCACTGCCACTGCAAGCGAGGCAAAAATATTATGCAGCCTGTGCATAATTATGGAGTTATGGCGTTGCCAACGTGGCGATTGCAATGGCGATGTTGTTGCCGATGTTGCTGTGGTGGCTCTGGCCAGCTTGCCTGGTCATTAACTGCTGATGAGCCATAGCTGTTGCCTCGCTGCTGCAACAGTAGCCAATGCCACTCTGCTGGCCTGGGCAGCATAAATAATTATTGGCAATTGTCTGCAGGTGCAACAAGCAGCAGCAGCAACATAACTTTGCCTACTTTAATACTTATTGTTGATATTGCACTGCAATTTCAGCATTTTTCACATTTTACCATGTAACTAAAAACAAAAGACTTAGGCAACGAACCTGGGCGAACAGCTGACAGCGGGAGAGTGAGACTCAGCACACCACAGCCAAATGTATGCCACTGACCACCCAGATATTTTTTGGTCAGTTCTCTGCAGCTTTAACACACACACACACACTCAGAGCATAGTCCCCCCCCTCCCCCTCAATGGGTCAGACAGCAACGTCAAACTGAAAAACCACTCAAAGTTTTCAAGCGGCAGCTGAAGCTGAAGGAAAAAAATTATTAACTGACATTTTAATGATGATAATGATGATGCCGTTGACGTTGCTGCAACTGCAACTGCGTCGGTGGCTAGACATTAAAATAAAAAGAAGAAGCAGACGCAGAGGAGGAGAAAACCCTTTTTGCCCCACCAAGGCAAAGGCAGGTAGAGAAAACCAACAACATGTGGGATAATGCTGCTGCTGCTGCTGCTGCTGCTTGTTTGTTGATGTAAGCGGCGTGATTTTTATCAGTTGGAGCCGCTGTGTGTTTGCCCAACTGGCGCCAGTTTTTATGTCTATACGCGCCCAAAATGAAAGAAAGAAATGCTCAAAAAAAAAGAAAGGGTCAAAGAAAAGTTTTCAATAAACATTTAGCTTGTATGTGTGTGTATTGGTGTGTGTGTAAAATGCATTTTCAATTGCAATTTTTTCAAGTGTGCGCAAATCAATTGGCTATGAATTTTAATTGATTTTAGTCAGACAGCAGCAACAACAACAGCAGCTACAACAACAGCAGCAGCAACAACAACAGCAACAGTTGAAAGTTGTATTTCATTTTATGTTTCGTTGCGCTTGTAAAAGACTTGCGCTTAAATAAAGCATGAAAATAAGTTTCACACACACACACACTCGCACAGTCGCACACTCGCACAGTCACACACACAGTAATCTGCAAAGAATGCTGCAAAAGGCACCCACAATTCGCTGCAGCAGCGACTGAGAGTCCAAGCTGCCACAGACAGTAAGCCAGAGAGACCGGGAGACCGACTGCTGTCCGGGGCTGTCCAGACATGTGTGCGTCTGTTTGCAACCTGCTTAATGTCATGTAGCGGCAACAACAACAGCCACAGCAGCAGCAACAGCAACTACAACGCACTGTCACTGTCATGCATCATCATCATTGCAGCTTGAGCTGAAGCCGGTTGCTGCCACAGTCTCAGCCTCAGTCTCCGCTGCTGTTACTGTATTTGAAAATTATTGCATGTCCAGTCTGCAGTCTGCAGTCTACAGTCTACAGTCTGCAGTCTACAGTCTGCAGATTGTGCTGGCTAAAGCCGAGAAACTGAGCAGGAGAAACACTTGCAGCATTGGCATGGCCAGTGAGTGATGCGATTATCTGCAAGATTCGCTTATCTACGGTGATCCATCAGCTGTGTGGCACTGAGGCACTCGCAAATGTCAGTTGCAAGATGCCAAGAGCCCACACTCCCCCCGCCCCCCACCTCTTACCCCCTGCCAAGTTGCTGCGTGCAAAAATGCGTAGCCTGCGCGGGCGTTCGCCATATAAATTAGAATGTGCGTGCGTTATTTCTTGCAGTGTATATATATGTATATACACTCTCCTTATATACTTTGCTTAATATACTTGCCGCTCCCACGGTGCATGCAGCTGACCAGCACCCGCTAGTGTCTGCTTGCGGTTGCTGTTGCTGCCAGGAAGCACTGCTGCTGCTGCTGTTGCTGCTGCTGTTGCTGGTACAGTAAACCACAGTGGGTTTTTGTTATTTCATTTTTGTTGACTTTGATTGAAAGTTGACACAGCCAAGCGTTGAAAACCACATCCGTGGTGGGCAGCAGCAGCAGCAACAGCAGCAACTGACAACTGGCTACTACAGCTAACGACAGCAGCAACCATTGCTTGTATGCAAATGCAATTAGTTTTTGATTAAGTTGTATATAGCCCAAAAAAGAGGGAAAGATGTCAGACTACACTGCGCTACACAGTTCATAGTCTCAGTCTCGAGGCGCTGAAGTACACTTAAGCGCAAAAGCAAAGCGACAGACCGTTAAATTGTTGCAATTACCAAAGGCAAAAGCCTAGCTGCTGTTGCTATTGCTGTTGCCGCCATATTTGAGCGTGTTGCTGCCGTGCAGCTGTAAAACAATATGCACAGTTTAACTCCCCCCGAGTGTGTGTGTGTGTCTGTGTGTGTGGGTGTGTGTCAGTTACTGCTGCTGCCTGGGCCAATTGTTTAGCACGCGCTGCTAATTTTCTACTGCTGCTGCTGCTGTTGCTGCGAGGCAGGCAGCAATTTTTAAGTTGCATGCACGCCTCGTTGATTGTAGTAGGTGGCCGGGTATGGTTCGGGTCTGGTCTAGCCTAGCCTAATCCAGTAGCCAGCCACTATAATAGCCAGTGCAGTTCGCAGGTTGACCATAGCCTCGCAATCATGTTAATAACAGCTTGCTGTTGCTGCTGCTGCTACAGTTGCAACAGTTGCTGCTGTTGCTGCTGGTCAGTGGCTGTGGCAAGTTCTATGTGTGTAATTTATGCCTGTGGCTAATTGCATTTGAAAGTTTAACTGCAAAAGTCAAACGGTTTTCAGATATGCATAAAAACACAATAAACTTTAACTTTTCTCACACATCGAGAGAGGGGAGAGTGGAGAGAGGGGAGATCTATGAACTGAACTCATTTGAAATTCCAATTTCAATAACGCTCAATGATGTTTATCGCCAGCGCTTTATTTTTATATATTTTTTTTTGTTATTTTTTGAGTAGGCGTTGTCCGCAGCAACATAGCTTTGCCTTGTACCAATTTACGCACATCTATAGATGCGATGCGCTGGGCCAAGGTTCAGGGCAGGGCAGGGGCAGGGCAAGTCAGGGATGGGCAGAGGCTAGATAACGCCATGGGAGAGCCCCGCTTGAATACATTGCGTGAGTTTATGCTGCTGTTGTTGTTGCTGCTGCTGCTGCTGTTGTTGTGGGTGCGCGATAAGACAGACCCCAAATGCGAGTCAGAGTTTATCAGCAACACACACAACACAACACACAGCTGCGGCTGAAAATTCAAATCGAAACATAGAAAATTGTTGCGCTAATAAATTCAAGTCTGTCTCCCCGTCAGCAACATTGCTCAGATATATTGTATGTGGAGTAAAACAAGTTTTTTGGGGCGGCATATTTGTTAAGGTCGTGCAGCTGTGCCGCCAGCAACAGTTGCTGTTGCGGTAGCCAGTCTTTTCTCTTTTTTTTGGCTATTTGCACACCCGCATTGGCAACAACAACCGCAACACAACAGCAACAACGGCAACAACATGCCATGTTGCATGCCTAATTGCAACAGGTGGCAAATGCCAGCAGCCACAGACAGCAGCGGCATAGTTGCATAGTTGCGGTTACAAGGGTTTTTGTCGTTGTCATTGTGGCTGCAGCAACATGTCACATTTGCGGCAGCAACAAGCCAATTAGCTGCAGCAACAGCAGCAACAATAAACGTTTCTCAATTGTCTAACAAATGGAAATGCAAATGCAGCTCGGCATTTTGTTGACAATTCTCGCTAAATGTTAGCACAAATAATAGCACACATTAAAAACAATTGTTAATTGTTTGATATTGACCAAAAATGGCAACAGCACAGCAGCAACAGTTGTCAATTGCTGGCGTATTTGATTGGCCTTTGATTTGTTGTTGCTACTGCAGCTCCAGCTAATTAATGAGTTAAATATTATAATTTATTTAAAACTAGCCACGATCATTAATCAGTTTTTTTTCTCTGTTTTTTGCGTCGGCTTTACAGGCCTTTGTTGTCTGTGTTGCTGCCGTTTTGCATGGGAGGCGAGGGGGCAGCTGCCACGCCCCACTAATTGGCAACTGTTTGAGTTTCTACTATCGCTTTTTGCGCTCATTTACTTTTGGTGGGTGGCAACGCTTTGGTTTTCTACTAATTTTGCATTTATTGCCAAACGTTCAATCAATCAATGTCCGAGTGAAATGTTGCAATGGCAGACCTAGCAACATGTTGCGCAAGTCCCAAATGTTGCAATCGCTCAGAAACACTTGGAAATATCAAATTTAAACCGACTAAAAACCACGCAGTCTGCCTTTTTGAAATGCGAAAAAAATCATTAAATTTAAACATAAAATCCGCGATTTTTTCTAGTTTCAGGCATAAATATTTATAAACATTTGGCGTAGAACTAGTCAGAGAGCTTGATTAATGATGTTTGATCTGTTTCGACTGCGTTGCTGCTGCTTTAATTACTGCGGCAATTAGCAGCAAAGAGTTTTGACCGCTGCCACACGATTTGTCATAAGCATTAGCCAAATGTTAACACATCACTACACACACACACTGACAGTACATTTACTATATGTAAATAGAGCTGGCTCATAAAGTGCCCATAAAATGTGAAGAGCTTTGCAGTTGTTGTAAGAAAAACATAAACATACATACACATTTAATGCGAAAGTTTCTAGAAAGTTAGTTGGCGCTTTTTTATAGCAAAAACACTTTTATAGTTAAGCTGAAATTACGCTAGTAAATGATACGTTAATAAAGTTTAACTCATTTCATTTCGTTTCGTTTCGTTTCCCCCTCACAGAATATGCCCGAGTCCAGTGGAACAGCGCCAAAATCCTAACTCTACGAGGTAAGCCATAGTCTCTAGTCTCTAGTCGAGTGTGTTTTTTATGAAGTTTTATCAGCAGCAGCTGCTTTTTTTGGCTGACAATGGCAACCCTGGCCTGGCCATGCTCAGACAATGCTGGCAACCTTCAATCGCTAGCAACAGAAAAAACAACAACGAGTGAAACGCATTTTGAATTAAATGCGTGCGTTGCAATAGGACGAAGCAGGTGGCTGTTGAGAGGAGGCAAGGGGAGAGGAGTGGGGAGTGGGGATAGGGGCAGCCATACTGCGTATCGATCATGTGCGCCTGTCCAGCTTGCAACATTCAAGTGTCGTCTTGTGTTTCGCATGAATTTCGCATTGACTACGTCTCTGACTCTCCGTCTGTCCGTCTGTCTGTCTGTCTGTCTGTGGCAGCCACAAGTTGCGGGCGTTGCGGGCGTTGCACGGCTGGCGACCTTCTAAGTCGGCCGCTAAGGAATTGCAACTGCCATTGAAACTGAGTGAAGTTGAACATTTTAGACAGATTGCCAAGTTTTGTCATAAAAACGCGGCAAAAACTGCAGCTGAAAAAAATACTTGGCGAGTGCGTGTTGTTGCTGCTGTTGTTGTTGCTGCTGCTGCTGTTGTTGTTGGCTTTTTAAAGATTAATTGCTTGCGACAGTTAGCGAACGATACAACAACAACAACTGCAACAGCAACAGCAGCTGCCCCTTTCAGCCATTTTTTGTGGCTGGCTAAAATTAACATGACGTCAATTGCTGTTGGCTTAGACTGTGTGACCTTTGGCTCGGCAAGCGATTAAGGCCGCCACAGCAACAGCAACAGCAACAACAACTACAAGTTTAACAACAACAACAACAGCAGCAACTACAACTTAATCTCATGTTTTCTTGTCCGCCAGCTAATTTTTAATTTATTTGTTGAAATTTCTTTTGACACGCCCCAACAAAGCGACGCGCTTTCGGTGTCATCACATTTGTTGCTTTTTTCTATATATAGTATGATTATTTTTATTGTTTATTTTAATTCAAACTTAAACATATTGTTTTTTGCAACTGTGTGTTTGGTCGCTTTTATTCATAAATGTATCTCTCGTATGAAATACAGCTTAATTAACAAAAAGTGTGTAGAAGAAAAGCTGCAGCTGTTCAGGGCGAGCGAAGCGCAGTTCCATTCATATTCACTATTCACATTCACATTCAGTTGGTATTCAGTTTCGATTCATAAGACACATCAGTCATATTCAGTGATATTCAGTGCGCTTAGCCCAAACGATTTATGTTGGCCAATTTGTCACAATATTGTCTCTCATAATTGAGTGAGTAAAAGTTACCGCTGACAACAATCGAGCATCGAGAATACTATACATATTGTTCGCATAACTGGTTGAGCAACAGTAAAAGCAAAAGCACAAGCAACCGCCAACAATAACAAAACAAATTACAAAAATCAATTAACACCTCTCCAAGAAAACATAGAGTATCAGCAGGAGCTGCCACGAGCTGCATAAATTATACTATATATATTCTATTCATGGGCAATCAGTAGACAAAACTCTCGAATTAACATATCAAATACAACATAATTGCGCGATAATAACCAAAACAACATGAAAAGCAAACCAGTTCCAAAGAGTAGTCAAAGCGTAAAACTATTCAAATTTTATAGATCCTGCATTCCTTTTACATTGTTAGAGTATCCTTTAGGCCAGCAGCTTAATGAATATCTTAGCTGGCGCCACTTGCCGCAACAAAAATATCACAACTATTCGTAATCAAAGATAGAAACTATAGATCCTACATTTAAGTTAAGTTTCATTTACAAGTTCCTATTGCTTGAGTATCCTCTAGGCCACCAGCATAACTATTATCTTAGCTGGCGCGTTTTCAACGCGACTTTTGACGCTTGCAGCTTGACAATTGCCACAACATGAATAACAACCTAGTTCCCAGCCAAAGATTAATACTATACATCCTGCAGTTAGTTTAATTTCATTTGCAATTTTCAATTCATATTTTATAGATCCTGCATTTAGTTTAGTTTCATTTACAAGTTCATATGTGTAGAGTATCCATTTTATCCAGCAAAGTCTGCGACATTATGAATATCTTAGCTGGCGCGTTTTCAGCGCGTTTTGCGTTGACACTTGCAGTTTGCCTCTTGCTACAATATATCGAACCTGTTACTAGTCAGAGAGTATATAAATCATGCACTAAGTTTACTTTCATTTACAAGTTTATTTGTGTAGAGTATCCTTTTTATCCAGCAAAGTCTACTACAATTAATATCTTAGCTGGCGCGTTTTGCTCGCGACTTTTGATGCCTGTAGCTTGCCACTTGCCACAACATGAATATCAAAACTGTGCCCTATCAAAGATTATAACTATAGATCCTGCATTTAGTTAAGCTACATTTACAAGTTCCTATTGCTTGAGTATCCTTTACCCCACCAGCATAACGAATATCTTAGTTGGTGCGTTTTCAGCGCGACTTTTGAAGCTTGCAGCTTGCCACTTGGCACTTGCAACTGGCCCTGTTGTAATGCAAAGTGACAGCGACAGCGGCTTGTAGGCAATCAAAATGCAGCGTACAACATGTGCCAGCCAGCAATAGTTAGAGCAATATGGGTTGAGTGTTGCTGTTGTTGCTGGTTGCTGTTGCTGTTGCAGTTGGCAGGGGCGCAAATTGAAAGAACTTGTTGCCTGCTTTGCACGCAGTTGTCGACAGGCAAATTGAAAGCTTTAGCTTTGCACTTGCTTTGCGGTCAACAGCAACAACAACAGCAACAGCAGCAGCAGCAGCAATGCATTTGGTGTTGCCTGTTGGTGGTTACAACTATTGATTACAAGTTGCCAATCGCTAGGTCTCACATTACCCAATGCAACAGGTAACAGGTAACAGCAGCAGCACGACCTCGATGCGGGTGTTGCAGACTGGCTCCAGCAACAGCAACAACAGCAACAACCGTACCGTACATGCAACATGGCTTGGAGGTTGTAATTAATGCGGGAGCCTGCGCTGACATTTTGAGAAATTTATTGCTCCAAGTGGATTTATAGTCTGCGACATTTTATAGCTGTTGTTGCCTTGCGGTTCTTGCATTTCTCATCGATCGTAACGCATAATGTTGCCAGCAACATGTTGCTGTTGCTGCCGTTGCGACTACTACTGGTGGGAACAGCAGCAGCAGCAGCAACCCTTTAATGCGCATCATGTGCGCGCGCGCATATATAATTTGGCTACCCGATAATGATCGGCCTTTGGCATAATAAATTTTACAGCAATGCCGCAACATTTTGAGGCAACTTTCAAGCTGCAAGAGTTGCGAGTATCTGGTGTTGGTGTTGGCGTTGCACTCATCCTTAAGGGTACCGTTGATACGCGATACACATGCGATACGTGGCAACAGGCAACATACTATACTATATAGTATCTGAACCTTGCAATCTATATTAATTTTTATTTAGTCCCAGCTCAAGTCAGAGTCTGAGTCGGAGTCGAAGTCAGGCTGAGTGCCAGTCACGCTGCACTTTCATAAATGCCAAAAATTTCACCTGCTTTCACAAAGATGATTAAAAATAAATATGCAGCGACGTCGACGTTGGCCCGAAACGAGTGCAGTGCCCACTCCCACTCCCCCCTCTTCACTCAGCATGATGTACGATAATTTCGTTCTGATAATGTGATGGACAGCGGGCGAATGCTGCTGCTGCTGCCGCTGCTGCAGTTCCTCTCTCCGCCTGGGCTGACCCAGATGGCAATGCGTGAGTGTTGAGCCAAAAATCGTTTAAGGCTAATTGCAAAGATCGCTTTCGGTTGATAAACGAGCGGATAGCATAGCATAGGATGGGGTAGGGTAGGGTAGGGTAGGGTAAAGTGGTTCAGCTCAGGGATTGAAATGCCCCTCGGCGATGACCCAAAACCTTTACCAGCAACAGCAACAAGAGTTCAGCTAAACAAATACGAAGCGCATAGTTAATGATGATTGCTGGCCCCCAAAGGTTAAAATTAAATAATTTTCAAGTCTCTCTCGTCAGTTGCTACTCAAAAAACTACAAAAAAAACTCAAAAATATACAAAAAATGGCGGGCGTTCCACACAGCAGTCAACTGTCCAGTGAAGAGGCAAACATTCATTCATTCATTCATTCCATTTGCCTAGCCATATAATTAGCATGAAATGAGTAGGATTTTAAAGATTTTTAGTTAAATATTTCAAGACTTTTCGCTTGTGGCGGTCTATGTTAATTTTATCTCTCTACTTCTGTTTTTTACTTTATTTTGGCGCTTTGGCAATTAAGCAGAAAATCGTGTAGCTAATTATGATAAACATTTGAAGAAGCCAGTGGAGAACACAACAGCAACAACAACCACAAAAAAATGGCAACAGGAAGTGGAAGGTCAATAGCAAATAAAGCTAAAGAAAACTTGAAAGAGTTGAAGAAATTTATGGGAATAACAGAAGTAGCAGAATGTGTATGTATGTAAGACAGTTGTAGTAGGTCTAAATGATGATTTGAAATACATAATTCGTGGTTTAAATATTCTCAAATTATTGTCTAAATTTATTTATATTTTTTCGAGAATTTTCAACATTAAAATATATAGTTTTTTAAATTTTTCATTTTGAGTTATAATAATTTATTTATTTCTCTAGAAGTTCAGTTCATAACTCCTGGTTTATTATAAATTTATATTCCAATTTTAATCCATAAAAAGCAGTGTATAATTAGAGTATTTTCATCATAAAAATTTGCTTTATTTTCATGTTGAATTTTCATAATAAGCCTTGAGTTATATTTATTTATTTATTTCTTCAAAAAAATTGGGTTAATAAATATAGAAAATACTCAGAATACAACTGATTATATTGGTTGATTACGACTGTTCGGCAGTGCTCCTACTGTTTCGCTTCTTTGCACTAATTTCATTTAATTTAATTCTCTTCCATTCCATATAATTTAAAAGGTTTTTAGGAGTCTTTAGACACTGCTCAAGGGAATTACTATTAAAGTATTTTATTTATATATTTATTTCAAACCTTTTTATATTTTTGACTTTTCTAAAGTAAATTTCAGTTAATGTGTTCTTATTTATATATTTATTTTATATTTTTATTTATTAATTTACTATTCTTTTTTTTCTGAATTTGAATGTCTGCTTTTTCTCATATTTCATAAACATTTAATTTAGTAAATTCCTGTGTTATGTTTTTACTATTTGTATATTCAAGTATATATTTAACTATTTGACTCAACTCTACATTATGTGGCATAGTACAAGCATTTTAATTAGTATTAAATTTATTGGCCAACTGTTAAAGGCAGCACGATCAGGTCTAAGTCTGCTCGATTAAAAAACAGTATGAATCATCTCATCTGTATCATCTGTGGTAATTTTAGAAATGTAGCCAGTTTTTGCTAGTCTAGTGTGTATGGCTCAGTAAACCGGTTCGGGTCTTAACCCTTGATCGGCACTTGCAGCTCCTTTTGGCCCATTTCGAGGCTCATTTGGGCGCCGCTGGGATGGATGGCTGCTTGCCTGGGTTGTCGATAAGGCGGCAATGGTTTAATTTAGCTCGAGAGAGCGACTCGAACAAAAGGCAGCAACAACTGCCTCTTGCAACGGCAGCAGATGACGACAGGATCGTTGGGCCCGGCCCACGTGCAACTGCAACTGCAACTGCCACAGCGGCAAGAAAAGCAAAAACAAATGTGCTGGGGTATATCGTAAGTAAATTGACTTTGATCACGCGATCCCCCGGCCTTTGTGGCAAACGGAAGTATGCTAAGCAACTTGTTGCTGCCGCGCCGGCAACATCTAGCAGCAGCAGTAGTAGTTACAGCAGCAGCAGCTGAAGGTGTATATTGCAAAAATAATTACATTTGATTGTAAAAGGCCAGCGTCTAGGCCGACGAGGCGGACTCAAGGCTCAGACTCGAGACGATGGCAGAAGAAAAATGTGCAGCATGATTGCAGTTTACAGCATGTTGCAGAGGCAACACCGGGAGCAGCAGCAGCAGCAGCAGCAGAAAACCAACAGATAAAATGTATTTACAATTGAATTTGAATGTAATTTTATTTAAGCTGCGGTCAGCCATGGGGCATGTGTGTAACTGTGTGTATCTGGTGTGTGTGTGTGTGTTGCTGCAACAATTGGCCAAGTGGCAGGAAATTGCCATTATCTGGCTCTGGCATTATCCACTTGTGTTGCTAGCAGTAGCCGTAACAGTAGCAGGCGGCGTAGGTTGCACGTCAATCTCTGGCCAAGATCAGAGGTTGCAATGGATGTGCTCTTAATTAATGGCAACAACAGCAACAACAGTAACAACAACAGCAACAAACAATTAGCATATCGTTAGCCTCAGCTTCAGCTCTGCGCATATTGACGTCAAATATGAAACGGGCATTTAATGAGCTGAGCAGAGCAAAAAAAAAAACCAATTCGTACTCTTACGCTAAATTACGGTGATCATTTTAATTGCCATGCGCCTGCCATACACACACACACACTCGCACACACACACACACACACACAAACTGGTAGCGCTCAATTACAAATGTGAGGGAGAGACACAGCCACTCAGTGTGTGTGTGTGTGTGCATTTTAAATCAATTAAAAAGAGCTTTCTAACTAGCTTTGGCCTAGGCCATAGCATGTATGGGGCTGGGGCGTGCTCTTAGTGCTCTTAGCAACATGTTGCTTAGCTCGCTCGTGTTGCGCAACATTTTGGTTGAGCTTTACTCATTGGCTCGCTGCTGAGGCGTAGGCGGTTTGCTTTTGCTTCTGCACTCTTTTCTTTTTTCACTTGATGCGCACTTCATTTTATATTTGTCTTTAGCTTTGTTATTGTTGTTGTTGTAGTTGCCTTTGCTTTTGCCTTAAGCAAATGGCGTTTTATTTTATTGGCCATATTTGTGCGCTGTCATGCTTTGTTTGCTTTCGACGCGAACAACAACTCCATACAACTGACTGACGGACTGACTGACTGACTTCACTCTCGCTGTTATTTACACTAAGCTCTGTCCATTATCAATGCGTATCACGTTGCCTCTTATTGCGATTGTTATTGTTGTTGTTGCTGTTGTTGCTGAAGTGTGCTTAAATGGCGTCAGCCAGACATTTGCCAGTGTTTAATGGTTTAGGCTCTACCAAAATGTGAGCAAACACAGTGCTACTAATAAAGGAGTTCACTTCAGGTGGCAACTCTGTCCGTGTGTGTGTGTGTGTGTGTGTGCAGGGCGTGCCAGTGTGCACACAATTTGTTTACATTTTAATTTCTGCAATTTTGTTTAGTTAACTTTGTGGTCGTTCGCCCTGAGGACGCCATAGGCACAACAACTAACACACACACACACTCAAACACACACATAGCGCTTATCGCGGCGACAGTTGCCAGCGTTGGCCAAAGGGGGGCGCTGCTACAACTGCAAAACTTCATCAAGTTACAGCTGCTATCTGTGAGTGAGTGTGTGTGTGTGTGTGTGTGTGTGTGTAATAAGCGTGACAAAAGTTAAATAAACACACACACACACAGACAGAGAGACACACAGACTGACAGACAGACACACAGACGTACAGAGAGGCGCCCATTGTGAGCGCCATTGCAGCCACTCCCCCTCCTCTCTCTCCCTCCGTTGGCAACGTTTGCACTTTATACAACAAAGCAAAATACAAATTGTTATTGTTGTTGTTATGTTTGTAGTTCACGCTTTTGTTAACTCGCATTGTTTTATTTGGTGTTAAAACTGTTGTCATAATTATACAGCTAAATACAGCAAAAAGAAAAAAAGGGAAAAAGAAAAGCATACAAATATATATGACAATGAATCATATTTCCATTGGCATTGCACATTTTGAGTTTTCACAGTTGCTGTTTTTTGTTTCTTTTCTTTTTATGCTCCTCTTTTACAGCTAGTAGTTGCATTTTTTTAATTTTTGAGTTCACAATGAATGCAGAAAATATGCTTATACTTATACTTATACTTCTACCTACACTTATACTGATACTTATACTGATACTTATACTCATACCTCTACTCTTCCTCATTCCTTATTATATTCTTTCATGTAATTAACTTTTGTGCTTCGCTTGCAACTTATTCATTGCGAATTGTATCTCATAGATACTGTATCTGTAGCTGTATCTCAGTGAATGACACTACGGCGGCGTTCCAGTTTTTTAGCCCCAAACATTTGCTTACAAGCATGTTTCGTTGTTTTGCGCCACGAAGCGCCATGTTTACCTCTTCTTTCTTTGGCTTTTGACTAAATTCACTAGTTAAACGATAAGTCGCTTTGCAGATACTATTTTTAATTTGACGAGTTGCTTCATTAATGACGACTTCTGCTGAGCTTGCAAATGAGCCATCATAAAAATACTTTTGTTTCTCTGAGATGAGCATAAAAAAGATGTGTGTGGCGAGTGTTTTATGTGTAATTGCACAAGACTTGAGAAAAAGCTGTTGCTCTTTTATTGGCCATTGATATATGTTGGCTATAATGAGTAGGAGTTTAACGTAATCTCTTCACAAACAATTCGCTGGAATTTGGTTTAGACTCCCAAGCACCCGTTGAGACTTCATTTAGCATAATTTCACACCACTTCCAGTACTCCACACTGAAATTCTACTGCCATAAATCAAAAATTCGCAACTCTTTGCCTTTTCGCGTGCGGAGCAGTCCCAGAACCTTGGTACCAACACACGGCGTTGCTCCGACTCCGTCAACGGGCGTGAAAATTTATGTTTTTATAACGCAAAACAAAAAAAAAACCTAGAAAACTACAGTCGGACGCAACCGACAGTAGGAGACCCTGTACTGTGCATTCCCTTGGGCGTCAATAGCAACAGCAGCATATACATACACATATACATACACATAAACACTTAGCAGAAAAAGAATTAAGTCTCTAGCTCTTATAGTTTCCGAGATCTAGGTGTTTATACAGACAGACAGACGGACGGACTGACAGCCAGATAGGACTATATCGACTCAGCTTGTCGTCCTATTTAAGAATATATGTATACACTTTGTTACACACAAATGTCATTTTACACAAACTTAATACACCCTTTTGTACTTTTTGTAAGTACAGGGTCTAACAACCAGTGTTGCCATATGCATTTTTTTTTTATTTGTTTTTTGTTATAGTTGTTGTTGCTGGTGGAAAAGTTTTCGCATAGTTGTCAGTGCTGCGTTGTTTAATTACGCTAATTAAGAATATTAATTGCCGTATGCCGTAATCCGTTGACCCACAACCCTCCTAGTTTCCCCCAGTTCTCCTCTGTACTGTTGCGCAATTATACTTTATACTTTATATAGAAAAATAGAATATGAATTATGAGGGTAAACGAGTGTAAAGTTTTCTCAATTTTCCATTTCCATTTCCAACTGCCACTCGTACAAATCGAAAAAGTTTAATATAAGCGAAACAAGGGGCAACAGCACACGCACTTCATTAAACCCGAGGTACACACACTCGCACACTCACATATGCGACAACAGCAACAATAACAAGCCACTAACTGGCACAGGACGTGCCACGTACCACACAGTACCAGCGAAAGGAGGCTGGACAGGATGGCAGAGCAGACACAGGTGTCCATGTCGCTGGCACTTCAACACCATCCGACCAAACGAAACGAACCCGTAACAAAAACACAAGTCGTGCGATTCACTCGTTTGTTTCATTTTCTCCACACGTAAAGCAAACACGTGACTGTTAAGGAGACGGACATTGCTGCAACGTGGCCTCTGCCACTGCCTCTGTTGTAGGCGCAAATTGCAAACAGAAGGACAACGACAGCGACGACTCCACACACCACCATAAACAGACGGCTTATGTCAGCACACACACACACACACACACGGACAGTAGACCCAACTCCGGACCACGTTAGTTCCTAGCCAAAAGCCAAGTGAAGCGTGTGGCATACAAGAACTCGTTGTCCTACCTCCCCTGTCCCCCCACCCCCTGTCCACCCACTGTGCGTGTGTGCACAATATTCATATATCACAAGGATAAGCGCAATGCAGCAAACGTCCTTCCAGACGTGTTGTCGCTGACTCTCTGCCCTGTATCCTGGCCTTTCCTTGTGCTACATCCCGGGCCGCCAGTTGGCACTGACCACCGGCACACACACACACACACACACACACTCAGGGGGAGGGGGAGGGAGTTGCAACTAAACTTGCACTTCATATGTGTAACTTTTAATTATTTGCGAACGTTGGCGCCAGACGTTGGCTTTAGGATGCTGCTACATGCCACACCACTGCCCATTCATTGATTTGAGCGACGAGTGGTCAAGCGACAAGCGACGATGGTGCGATGGTCAAGGCAATGTCATAAACTTGAGCACCATAAAATCTGCTGGCATTGCAATAATAAAAAAAGCATGCCACAGCGGGAGTCAGAGACGTCAGGAGTCAGGTCCAGGGCGTAACCAGGCAGCAGCAGCAGCAGTAGCAGTAGCAGCAGATTTAGTGACAAAACACCAAACGCATAAAACTAACGCAGCGTAAACGGCGACGGCGACGACGACGACGACAGCGACGTCGGCGTTGTCTATTTTGGCAGCGACAGCGAAAATTTATCTTATTTATTTGTTGAGCGAAAGCCAAGAGCAAGTGCAGCATTTTGATGCTTGACTGATTGGACACAGTTTATGAGGCGCCACAGCGATGCCAAATTCTAGCAGAGTCGCAGCGTTGCCAGATAGTGCACAACTGAGCTGCCAAAATTCAAGCAGTCAGCTATAGAGAATTTAGTTAGTTAAGCAAGTGGCAAAATTATAAGTATTTTATTATATGAATATTGATAATAATATAATTGGAAAGGTCAACACCAGTGAATTTATAATAATATTAATAATAAAATAAGGTGCATCACAACAATAAAAACTTCTGCCTGTTGATTTCAAACGTAACGTTTAAACATTCGACATGGGCAGCACTTGCCGCTGGGCAGCACTGGTCGCGTATTTTGGCGTGTGCGAAAGAACAGCTGCTGAGAGCTTTGGCCTGTACTCGCCTGTGCCAGAGCGGGATGTCGCTGTAGTGTCGTCAAGCTGTCTAAGCAGGTCCCACGCAATTGTAAATTGGATTTTTATTGTCACCAAAATATTTCACTTAATCGCTAGCCGCAGCTTAAATTGCTTGTTAATTACAGACAAAAGCAATTAACTAATTCGTGAATAACTCAATTATTTTAATAGCGTTTACGTGCCTAATTGTCAGCAAATATGTCGGTATGCAAATGCAGCTCATATTATACACATTTTTTGCAGTAATTAATTTGCTTTAATTTGGATTTTTCTTTTCTTTTCTTACAGCCAAGACGCTCGCAGCGTGTCGCCCGCAAGAATCGTGAGCCAAGTAAGCTGAAAGCTCAGCGGTTGTATTGCCAGCAGAAGGTTGCAAGCAGCAAGAAGCAATCGCCACAAAAAGTTGACCTAATGACGATGGCAGAAGGCACCGACCCCATGGGGCATCATCATCACGCCGCCGGCTCGCACAATCCCCACCATTATCACCACCACCATCACCCACACTCGCATCCCCATCAGCAGCAGCATCATCATCCCGGCCAGTATCATCATCCGAATCAACACTATGCGCCCGCACAGCAACCACCGCCAGCGGGAGCAGCCGCCGCCGCCGCCCACTATGCGCCGTATGGCCAACTACAGTATCCGCATCCCTTGCCCCATCAGCATCTGCCGCTGGCGCTCAGCCTCCATCAGCAGGCAGCGGCGGCAGCAGCATCGGCAGCCGTGGCTGCTGCTGTGGCCAGCGTCGAGCAGCAGAACAACAATCAGCCCTTTGTGGCCAACAACAACATCATGCCATGGAAGCAGCGGAAGCGCAAGCGCCTCTCCGCCGTCCTCGACAAGCTCCACCACAACAACAACAACAACAGCAACAAGACGAATAACAACAACAACAACGATAATGGCGTGACCTGCAAGACGGAGCCCATAGACATGGATGAGGATGAGGGGGAGGATGCGGAGGAGGATGAGGACGATGAGGAGGATGTGGCGCAGCAGCAACACCGGCAGGAGGCTACTAACTACATTAAGAGCGAGAAGCGTGAGCCAAGGACAGCGCCCAGCGATGATGAGCACCAGGAGGCTGAGGCGGAGGGGGAGGCCGAAGGACTGTCTGCCGAGGAACTCTCACACTCGGATCAGGATGAGCAGGATAGTCCGCGCATCAGCATGAGTCCACTCCAGGTGGCAGCGACGCCGGCATCAAAGCCAACCGCCCTGGAGGGTGGAGCGTCGACAGCCAAGGAGAATCCATTGCACGTGGACATCAAGACTGAGCACATGCAGAGCCCGTACGATCGCTACTTCCCCATACCCTCGCCCCTGTTTGGCTACTATCTGCATACCAAGTACTTGAACGAGGTGTTCCGCCGCCGTCATGATCTCTATCCCTCGCCGCTGCAGCACACACCCTCCTCCATAGCCTCCGAGACGGAGACGTCGCCCGTCAGCCAGGGCAAGACGCCCAACAGCAACAAGAGCAACAGCAACAACAGCAGCAGCAATGGCCAGCAGCAACTGTTGCCCGTGATGATCAATGCATCGCCGCCGCCCTCGTTGCCCTCGCCGCCACGCAGTGAATCCTCGGTGACCACGGCGCGGGTGAGTCCCAAGCTGGGCGGGAAGAAGAAGAACAACAACTCATCTGCATCCGCCGAGAAGCCCATGCCGCCGCCACAGGAGCGTCCGTTGGATCTGTGCATGCGCAGCGATTCGCTTGGCGAGCCCAAAAAGTACAAATCAGCGACGCCTCCCATGCATGCCGCTGCGGCTGCCATGATGCCACCACCCAGTGCATCCATGAGCGCCGCCAGCAGTCTGGAGAGCATGAATGCCCTGTCGCCCGCATCCAGCACACATTCCAACGGCAGCACGCCCGCCTCCGGTCTGGCTCCACCCTCTGCCATGTCGCCCTATGCCATGACGGCGGCAGCGGCACATGCAGCCGCGGCGGCAGCTGCAGCGGCCATGATCAAAATGGAGATGCCCATGCATCCGCTGCACTCGCATGTGCCCACCACCACAGTGGGTGTGCCGGTGATCAAGGGCGATGTGGCCTCACCCACCACCAAGGAGACGGTGGCCTGGCGCTACAATCTGGACGTGTCGCCGGTGGTGGAGGAGATGCCGCCGGGTTCGGATGTGGCCTATGTGTGCCCCACGTGCGGGCAAATGTTCTCGCTGCACGATCGCCTGGCCAAGCACATGGCATCGCGGCACAAGTCGCGCAATCCTGCCAACGATATAACCAAAGCCTACTCCTGCGACGTCTGCCATCGTTCGTTCGCCCGCTCCGACATGCTCACCCGCCACATGCGCCTCCACACAGGGGTGAAGCCGTACACCTGCAAGGTGTGCGGTCAGGTCTTCTCGCGCTCCGATCATCTCTCCACGCACCAGCGCACGCACACCGGCGAGAAGCCCTACAAGTGTCCACAGTGTCCCTATGCCGCCTGCCGCCGGGACATGATCACCCGCCATATGCGCACCCATACACGCTACGAATCTCGTGGCGGTGGTGGTGGCCATGGCGGAGGAGGTGGAGGTGGACGTGGTGAGGGGCAGAAGTCACCGCTGCCGTTGCTCGACATGAAGATGAACATGAATCTCCCGCTGTTGCTGCAGCAGGAGGAACTGCTGCAGAAGTCCCAGCTCGGAATGGGAGGACCCATGCCCATAGTGGTGAAAACGGAGAGCGCCTAACGGTATCTCTATGCAGCTGCGGCCAAGCAGTTCATGAGCTTCTAGGCAGTTGTATAGAGTATGGTATGCCCCCCAGTCCCCCAACTCCTCCTCCTCCCACAGCTTAGTGCTCCATAGATCAGTTGTAACACTGGAAATCTCTCTGCGAAGACTGAGAACCTAATTACTACCTACAGTTAAAGGCCTAGGATTATGTCACTCACACAGACACACACACACAAACACACACACACATATATCATTTAAATTAACATTTAAAATAAAGAAGAAGAGATCTATTGTACTCTCACCCAGAACTCAAACTCAACTCAAACTCAACCACCCAACGTATTAGCGTTTAAGCATAGGGTAGTCGATAGAGAGAGAGCCGTAGCACCCGCTTAGTTCGTATTGTATTTTTGGATAATGTTGACGAGTGTAGACAACGTTCAGATACAGCTAGCAATTCCATGTTCCACAGTTTAGTTGCAGACTTGCGTTTAGTACTAGTACTAGCATAGGATTTAGTTATAGTTTAGGCCAGCGCTGGGCACGCCAATGCGCTGGGAGCAGACTCTGCTCTTTCCGTTATTTCAAATGCAACCCTTATTTTGTAACGGTACTACTCCCGAGTTGGCATTTCGTGCCCCTCGCTGGTTTAGGCAGAGCGCTTGTGCTCTGTGCATTTCTTGAACAACATTGAAATTATTAAGCTAGGCCGTACACTTGCTATTATTATTAATACTTACGATAATTACGACTATGTTTACGACTACTATTACTTAGTTACTACTTAGTGTTTAGTTAGTTTAAAGCAAAGCGGACAAACCACAAAACAAATGCACTCTAGGGTTACTCGTTCAGTTGTAACTAATCTTAGTTTACGCTAATTTATTATAGTTTTTATCAACTGCAGCATTGCGCATTTAGTCTGTAATGTTTTAGCGCTTAAAAGACACAACAACAATTTGTATTAATTTAATTATACTCTTAGAATTTACAACCACACACACGAAAAAGACAAAGAATTCTCCCTAGGGCACAAATATTTCACTTTACTCCCCTATTATTTTGTTTAACAAGAGTCCTTTAAATGACGAAAAATGTATCATTTTTGCACGATTTTAATTAATGTAACTTTTTCTTTTCATCAAATGAAATAAAATGCTGCTGTTCTCATCTTTAGTTCGCACTTTTAGCCAGTTTACTAGTACTATATGTGGAAATTATGGCAAGTTTCTGTTTGCCGATATGGAAAACTCTTTGATATTTGTTTCAAGTTGAAGTTTTTGTTATTTATTACCATTTTCTGAACCTATGAAATATTGCTTATTAATTCTAATTAAACGTTTAAATAAATTATTAATTTATGTTATTATAGTTGGTTATGATTAGTTATTAGTTCAAACGTTTTTGACAAAAATAAAACACAAATGCTAAACAAAGCGCAAAAAATAAACGACAAAAAAAGAAGAAATAATGAAATGAACACAAAAAACAATACACATAAATCTTATTATTTATTTTCTTTTATGGTATATTTGCTATAATTTTTTACACGTGATTTATAGCACAATCGGAGAGCATAAATTACTGGATCAGCATAATTAACACTGTCAACTGACATTTGGACAGTTACTAACTAACACGGGCAGAATACACTGAGAGAATTGTATACTATACTATACTTTAAATTCCTGTGAGTTGTGTTATTAGTTTTATTGCGTTTAATTTCTGTTGTGGACAACTACCGAAATCCTTTTGCCGGAAACTGGCTTACAAGCTTTTAGGCAATTGAAAGCGCTTACATGGCACACGGCATGACTAGGAGTGGGAGTGGGAGTGGGAGTCCCAGCTGGTCACGAAATTGCAGTCTGGCACGCAGCAGACTTGGCCCACCCCCTCGGAAGTCTTTTGGCAAGTTTTTCCCACGCTTTGCCACTTGCGGGGGTGGCCCGGGCAACATGGAACATTTCTTTAGGCTTAATGGCCAGACGACACGAATGCCCCAAAGAGAGTGGCGTGGGTGGGAGTGGGGGATTGCTGCAATGCAGTTTGCGGCTAATGTTTGACCTTGTTTTGCAATGACTAAATTAATTCCTTAATAAGTGCAGGGGTGCAAACAGAACGAGACGCAGAGCAAACACAACACGAACTGCAGCAGACATGGCACAGTTTGCGTCTTTTTGGGTTAATTGTGGCAGCCCCAACTACGACTCGTGCCACTGCTGCCACCGCCTTGTTTCGCAATTAAACGATGCACAAGTTTTTGGTGGCAACTTTAAGGTGGCGTTAATTGATAGACATTGCGGGATGCGGAATACGACGGGATATGGGAATGCCGCAACTGCAGCGCCCAATAAATCAGAGGCCAGTGACTAAGTAGCCTAGGCCTAGGACACAAGAGAGGGGGCAGGGGGGAGGGGGGACTGTTTGTGACTTATGGTTAACCAGAGAGAGGTTCCAGCCATGGCACACAGTGCATAACCGTAGTTTGATGTCGCATTGCATAAGCCACATTCTGATGGTCGTGCATCATTTTGGGATGCAGTGGCAGAGGCAGTGTCTGTGGCAGGGGCACGTTGACATTATTTGCAACGGATTTTTGAACGCATAAATCTCTAAACAAGCGCGCGTGTGTCGTGCGTTTATTATCACTTCCGTCTGGGGCAGGCAAGCATCCAAAAGCCATCCAAGCTACCAGCTCCTTTGTCTTTCCATGCCACGCGAAATTTATCGCCATCATTTGTAATTGTAGCGCGAAAATTGAGTTTGAAGAGTCGTTTCAGTTGGGTATGGGTTCTGTTATGGGTTATGGGTATACAATATAGTAGTATACTATACCATACTATGGGTATACAGAAGTTCATACACTGTGCTCACAACTTTATTGTTTTCATCAACATAATTCTTTGGCGCTGCGCTTTGGAGCCAGTCCAAATGATTGTTAGCCAAAGATTTACAGCTCAGCAAAAAGGTGGCACTAAGCTCTGGGTATTTCCAGCTCCTAACACAGTTTCGCAAATGCCAGGCCATAAATATGCTCAAAATGTATATAAAATGTTGCAGACCCAAAGAGAGACCCGAAACTATAACACATATTTGTAAATGTATATTTAGTATATTTCCGTCACACGGAAGTGCCTTAAAGACCCCAGAAAAAACGAATGCAGAAAATAAAAATCACTTTTGATACGATACACACTAAGCTCGAATGAGTTATAGACATTGGATATGATATTAATGCTGATACTGATATTGTATATACATCTAATATATATCACAACAAACTCCACTTATTGCATTGTACATTTTGCGATTTTTGCAAGAGATCAACTTTTTGACTAATACTAACTAAATACATATAGATAAACTATTTACCAAGCCTAAATACGTACGATATTTTAAATGGATCTACATAGTTCATAAGCATAAGATACTTTTTCACATTTAATGCTTCCGAGAAGTCTAAGATAAATAAGCATTAAATGCTGCTTTATAAAGTATTTTTTAACAAGCTCAATTTACTAAATCGATAAAAAAGAAAACCCCAAAAAAAGCTAAAAAGAATTTTTAAGAATTAAAAAAAAATATGTACATCTAAAGAAAAACACATTTTATTCAAATCGCTTCCAAAAAGTATTTTTATAACGCTTTTCGAATTTTACTACATATAAATATTAAATAAATTAACGCAATAATTAATTGATAAATAAATCAAGAGACTTTTTCAACTTTTAGCTTACATTTGCCTTTTAGATCTAAGAACGCGAATCAAAGATTTATGCAATTGAGAATATTACTAACAAATTGTATTATAGCATAAGCAATAGATTGAATACTTAATAAACTAATCAATTAATTAATCATTAGACAGTGAGCAACATTGTGATATTAGTTCAGAACAAAATCGAATTACTTCCAATGCTATTTCAATATGATTTGAGGCTACACTCGAAGAAATAATCTAGGACAAGTTCGGTATGCCGAACTTCGTTTTTCTTTTAAGGTGCATGATCTTCCTTCCGTCTTCTCATTTTGTATGGTGCTAAAAAAGATACTTGAGTTTAGTTTAGATTAAGTTAATTCCCCAGGCACTCGACTTGTGCTTCGAAACGACAATCCTTAGCAGCCGAAACTCTAATTAATTACTTAATTATAACATTAACTCTACAACTAACTAGGAACTAAACAATTAACTATTAGTAAAGAAGAAAACTCTTTGAACTAGATTCATCATTTCTATGCATGCCATTTCGTCAAAGTAAAAAGGAAATTCTCAACTCAAATCCAACTCTAGTGTATGATAAGAAAATTATTTCTCTCAAAGGAAAAGATCTTGTATGAAAAAATGAAATATGAAAAGAAAACTAAATGAGAATAAAATAAATAAATTAAAAATCTGTGTGCAGCTGAGTTTTTGGAATGCGAAAATAATGCAAATGTCTTTGGCCGCCGGTGAATTTACTCGAATGCAATCAGTGGAGATTATGGAGGGGCTATGCACTCCAGGGGGAGGGAGTGTGCGGGGCGAAGGGTTGCAAAAATAATGCGCGTAATAACAAACTGCAGGCGTAACTGAAATGCCAGGCTACTGCGCATTTGTCCAGGATGGCGAAGGCGTTGGCCAAGACGGACGACGGGAGGCGCAACTGCGGTAATTACAATTGCCGCCGGACATGGACAGCAGCAACAGCAGCAGTAGCAACAGTGGCAGCACAGCTGTGGCATCAACGCAACCGATCTTGCAGCAGCATCCTCACAATTATATGCTGCCAAAGACGCATGCGCAGCAGCAGCAGCAGCAACATCAGCAGCAGCAGCAGCAACAGCTTCCTGACTGCATTTTGTTTTTACGTTTTTATTTGAGCAAATTGCTGGCAACTTTGCGACTCTGTGACTGACTGAATGATAGACTCACTGACTGCTTGACTTTCAGAATTTCAGCTTGACTGAATGACTGACTGCCTGACAGTTTCAGTTGCTGCTGCTGCTGCTGCTGCAGTTTCGTTCCAATTGCAATTTGTTGCCGCCTGTAATAAAAACAAAAGCAAAACAGCAGACTGAAACAAATGGGGGGAAGAATGTATATATATACATACTGAATACATACCTATATACCGAAAAGAGTACGTGCGGGCGTTCTGAGAGCGCTGGACAACGATAATGATGATTGCGGCTAAATTATGATGCCCAGGTGAGTGTGCAGCAGCAGAGAAAGTGTGCAGCTCAACAGAAGCTGCCAGCAACATCATCAGGCCAAGGCAATGGCCATCGAAGGGAGCTTTATTTAGCATAACTTGCCACAGGGGCAGCAGCAGCAGCAGCAAGAGTTGCTGCAAAACGTAATAATTGCAAAGCAGTTTGCCGCAGGTGCGCCACCCGCCTTTGTTGAGGAGCTGCAGCTCCAACGACTGCCGCCTTACAGAGAGATGAGCATGACTGATAAAGCAGCAACAACACTAACAGCAACAGCAACAGCAACATAGTGTTTTTTGTAGCAGCAACATCCGATGCGGGCAACGTCTCGTATTTAATGCATTTGATCCTTGATGCTGTTGAAAATGAACTGAGCTCGAACATGCAATCAACTAGCCCCTGCTGTTGCTGTTGCTGCTCTTGGCTCTTGGGCAATCTGGCCAATTTCATGAATGAAAACTTTGCCAAGGAACGAACGAACGAACGTCTTGGACTTTAGCATGTTTTGGCACACACAACAACACACGCACACCCACACCTACACCCAGGCAGGCGAATGTACTGTAGGTGCTGCTGCTGTGACTGTTGCTAGCAACATATAGCGAGCGTCGCTTGTTGCAGCTGCAGCGCATTAACCTCGTTGCTGTTGCTGCTGCTGTTGCCTGGCAAGCAAAATATTTACCAAAGTGATTAAGATGCCTGAGTAATTTTTAACACAATTACGCTGCCAAGCAGAGAAGACGGCAACGCCAGTCGACAGTCGCCACTCGGCACTGACTCTCGGCTCTGCAATTGCTGCTGCTGCTGTTACTGCTGCTGTTGCTGCTACTGTAGTTACACCGTCTTGACGTCGCTGTTGCAGCTGCAATGCTGCTAATGACCAGGCAAAGCCATCGACTCAACCACCGCTCGCAATATAAACTGTGGCATTGTCCGACTATCCAATTCCAATTCCAACTTCAACTGCTACTGTGAGTTCCACTCGCAGCAAGTGCCATCACGCGGACACCCAAAAGCAGTGTGTGTGAGAGTGTGTGTGGTGTGTGTGTGTACCCTGTCCATTAGCGTTTCCACACTACGCTTGGTGTAATCGTAGCGAAACGACGTTCAGCGGTTGCGGGTGTTTAACGCATCAACGTTTTTTGACAGCTTCTTCTAAATAATACAAAAAACAAACATCAGCATAAGAAACTACACATAAAAAAGAATCAAAATAAGCTAAAACATAATACTGACGCCTTGTTGTGATTTATTGCAGATGCGGATTTTTGGCAGGTGTTGAGCTGAGCTGAGTGCTCTCTGATCCATAGTTGCCTTCACCATTTTTTGTTGTTGCTGCTGCCGCTTTCAAAAGTCATTGCAACGTGCCGCACATTTGACGCTCATTGCCTGCCCCATTCGAAGAATACGCCACGCACGACAAGCCAACAAAATAGCCAATAACAAACAAACAGCAAATAGCAAAAGCGGCAAAAATCGTGATGCGTTTGGTTTAGATTCGAGCAGCACGATTTTGCCGGCGTTAGCAACATTTACTACTCACTACTCACTACTATGTTGCCGCCGAGCAGAAGATGTTGCTGCACCACACGTCCAGTCGTCCATTCGTCCAGTCGTCCACTCGTCCACTCGTCCATGCGATATGTTGACAAAGAGCAGAGTTCGCGTCTTTTTGAAATTTGTTAGCCATTTAGTTAGCAGTTATACATATTTATGCCGTTCAGTTGGGGTGCTTTGACTACGTCTTGGCTCTTAATGTGGCACCACAAATGTGCGCAAATTAATGTATATTTCTTTTAATGTTTCAACATTTGCAGCCGTTGCACAATAATCAAATGTTGCTGCTACTGTCGAGAGGCTAGAGCATGGGAAGAGTGTTGATGCATTAACTTGAATGAACTCTGCTGTGCTTAAATTATATTAATAGTAGTAGTTGCTGTATAAGCTATAGATTCTATATATATAATAAACCTTTAGAATATGTAGTACAGTTGCTTGGCTTTCAATCTATCAAAAACTATTTTAAGCACTTGCAAAATCTCCTATTAGTTTGTGCTAGGAAAATATCGATGAACATGGGATACATTGCAAAAAACATCGATATTTCCACATAATTTAAAACCTGTGATGTATCGATATTTGTTTCAGCAACAGTCTCTATATTTATTTTAAATTTTTGTTAAAAAACATAAATCTATTATATATCAATTATATATATATATATCTTCTCATATTTATTATATTAACTAGAGCCAATCAAAATTAGTTGAAAGCTGCGAATAGAAGTGTATCAACTGGACACTGGAAACCATTTCCATTCTTCCTCAATTCCAATACCAAATCTGAGCCTAACCCATATACATCCGTTAAAAAAAAAGATTAAAAAAATATAGTTTATTAAAATACAAATTAAAAAGTAAGCAGCTTAATATGAAATCGAGTTGTTTACTCAGAGGAATTCAAAACATAAAATATGTACTATATATATTTTAGAATATAACCAAACCTGGCTTAAAGATACATGAATTATTTACTGCTGAGACTTTGAGAGACAGAAGATACCCAATTGGATGTACTTAAAAGTAGATTTTCATAGGCATTTCGATAGTAAATTCTTATTCAATTCAATAAACATAATATAATAAATGTATGTAAAAATAGATATATTAACCTTAACTTCCGCAGTAAAACCAATTCTAAATCGATTATAATACCAGTACAATTGATTTAGGTTGAAGATACCAAATTTCATGTACCCCTAGTTAGACTCTCATTGGCTTTTCTATAGTAAGTTCTTTTATAATTAAGAAATAATTAATCTTATTAAAGAGAATAGTTATATCAGCCTTAACTCCCACAGTAAAACGCATACTAAATCTACCTTCAAACCAGCTCAATTCTCTTAGCTTGTCAGCTTTGTTTTTTAAATACTGTAATTACTATTTACAGTTTATTAATACTCTCGACATAGAGCATTTTCTAATCGGCTCTTGACTGGCTTTAGCTCTCCACACATTTTGATATGACAAAATCGAGCTGGAAGCCTAATTTCCCTTCCCGCTGCCAATGAAAATGAAAATGAGCTCGGCACGCGCTTAGCTGCTGCACGACTGGAAAATTGCAGTGGCTGAGGCTGAGGAGCGGACTGCGCTTGGCTGCACCCGGAACGGGAATGGAAATGGGTATGGGAATGGGTTAGAGGGAAGGGAAGGGAAGGGAGTGTGAGCCACGTGTTGCGCATGCGCTTTTGGCCCCTGGACACGACGCCCTAAGCCAGAGCCAGAGCGTTTGCGTTTGTCAGGGTCGACTGCATCGGGTTGTTGGCTGGCTTCGTGCTTGCCACTTGGCAATTGTTCAGTTGCTGCAGCAGTTGCAAGTGGCACGTTTTGGCGTGAGGCAGCAGCAGCAGCAGTAACTGCAACAGCAACACCTTCACTCTCTGCGGTTGTGGCGATAGTGCGATGATGTATGGCTTGCAACTGCTTGCAACGCTGCAACGGTGCAACTGCCACAGCTGCCCCAACTAGGTACGAGCATTGTAGGCGTCAACTCACGTTTATGCTTTGTAGACATTATCGCGCCTGTTTATCTTTAAATTGCAAGTAAATTACTTTGGCTTGATGTATTATGCTGGCTTGTTGAGTGCCCACTGAGTGATTTGATGGGACTAACCATCGCCAGGGAGAGGGGAAGGGAGAGAGACCCATAGATACTTTTATAGTAGAAAAACAACCCGTTTATTCGAGCACTACAAACTAAACGTTGTGCGTAATAAATTAGCTATGCAAGCGTCGCGTGTGTGTGAGTGTGTGAGAGTGTGTGTTGGATGGGAGGGGGGGAAATCTCTCAGTAATGCGTCTCAGTGATTCTCACTTTGCCGTATTTGCCATGCAAATGATGCTTGGCAAAGGACAGCAGATTGGCATGGCTGTGCACATCCAGATGGGAGACGGGGTAGCTGACTGCGGCGTGGGAGTGATGATGATGCACCAGCGGAGCGGCATGATGGTGATGCACCAGTGGAGCCGAGTGATGGCTATAGTGATGCAGATCGGCATGGGCGTGGGCGTGCTCATCGATGTGGGCGTGGTGGTTGTGGATGATGTGATGATCGACCACTGGATTCCTGTAGTGGAGGAAATGATGCGGCTCATCGTGCACCACCTTGTGCACATGATGCACTGGCTCCACCTCGTGTATGGGCTCATGGCTGACAATCTTGGCCGGGGCATGCACATGCGCATGATGATCGTGATCCAGGTGCGCGGCATAGCCATCGTGATGGTACACTGGATGTGGCACAGCGTCCACATGATGATGATCATCGCCATCGATCACAATGGCCGAGCTATGACCCAGGTGTATGCCATCCGAATGATGCACATCGGCGTCCACGAAATGCGGCAGCTCCTCGTGATGATGCTCGTGCTCCAGGTGCGGCAGCAAGCCAGCCTGAGCCACGCCCACCAAAGCCAGAGTGATGACAAAGAACTAGGGAGTGGAGAGTGAAGAGTTAGCAACAATTGGGAGTATGTCCTGGCTAGGACTCACCTGCATTGCGGAGATTTCACGCTTAGTTTGAGTTTATCCAAAAGTTAGAGTTGACGCGGCGTCTGAGACACTTGTGTGGTTGTCGCTGAACTGTGCCCCAAGCCAGTGTGGCCCACGCATTTTATAGCCAACAGCAGGAGCCAATTGCAATTGGCCAACATCACGTGCAGACCGAGCCGAACAGCTGGTCACTCGTCCAAATATTCAAACGATATCAAAATCGCAACGAAAGTGATGTGATACGTGACTGGGATTATCAATAGGTTCACATTTGATTAGTTGCTGCCACAGCCCAAAACTCATTATGTAAAAGGCCTACTGCAGGCAGTCAGTCAATAAACCTCTTTCAGCTGCCACTCGTCCGTCCGGTCATGTCATAATTTTACGACCATTCGCACGCCAAACAAACCAATGAGCCTCACCTTATCGGCGGGTGGAATACCCCCAATATGGTCAACTGTTGGCAAGGCCAACGCTCGGACTACCGCTTCCCCATCCCATTCCCATTGCACTTTCAACTGCATTTTGCAACAGCACTTTGACCACTTTGGCAATCTTTTGGCCAGTGAAAGCCAATGTACTTAGCCCACGTACTTACAACATCTATTTTTTAGGGTTACACAAAAATCAATTCACAGAAAGAAAAAAAAATAGATTCATAGCGTCTACGTGCGGAATTCGCCTATTTTTATGCGCGCAGAAAAAAAGTGTTAAAAACAATAACAAACAACTTGTGGGTGAATCGTGGTCAATCGAAAGTGCCAATTCACACGGCCAATACGCGGAATGGAATTGTGGCTAAAAATAGCTAAAAAGAACTGGGATTATGTGGCACTGAGTTCTGCTGAGAAGTTTCTTATGTGTCCACAGACTCTATAATAAATATAATTATTATTGTTAGCGAAGAGCAATGAGTATATGTATGTATGTTTGTATGTACTTACAGTAATAGCAGAGACGTCGCCATGTAACGGCAGAAACTCAGTTACAAACCACAGCGCTGCATTCAACTGCAATGACAGCCGAAAATAAAGAGTTTGAATGGAGAGTGTTGGAAAACTGAAATAGAACTTGTAGTAGTATAGAATAGAGATATTCCAACAGAGAGCGTAATAAGTTTACAATTACCCACTCCATATTCCACTGCCTCTCTTATTCTTTGCGAGAGCCGCCCAACAACAGCAACAGCAAAGGAAGCAAGCGCTCACACCCACGCACACAACTGAAGCTTATGCTTATGTTTATGCAAACCTCACTCTCTCTAAGCGGGCACTCTCACTCTCACGTGTTGCGGGAGTATGCATGTAATGCATGTGTGATTATGCTCTTAACCCTTTCGGGACAGAGTTTATTTTTCAAAATCTAATATAGTTGTAGAAAATGTACTTGCATATTCTGAAAGCGGACTTAAAAAAATTATGTACTGCATATTTGAAAAATCTGAAATCATCATTTTGTCATGTGCTATATAATTCCGATACATATTTTTAGTGGCTTACATTATCCCAATAAGTTACAACTTTTAACTTAAAAGTGGTCAACAAAACATTGCTGGGACATATTGTCCCATTAGTCCCGAAAGGGTTAAGCGCCTATTACGCATTAGTTTGTTCTCTCAACAACAGCAGCAGAGGCGTCGCGACGTCAGCAGAAGTTTAGTGGCTGCATTGCTTGTACAAGCACACACACACACACACACACACATGCATATATATATTTATGCACAAAGCTTTCCCTCCCTCCACTACTGACTAGCATGGCAAATTGATTGTCAAATAACGCCGTTGCTTCTTATCAGATGGACAGATATGTACATGGTTATCGACTTAGCTCGACATTCTGATCAAGAATATATGTACATACAGTGCGTTTCATAATCATAAGACATTTATATACATATATTTCATTTGGTGATTAAAGCTTAATCATCGTTTAAGCAAGAACCATTTGATTAAACATTTTTAAGAATTATTTTTTATATATTGTATATCGTCCTTGACTTTTGAGAACCTCTACCAATCGGTTTTGCAAAGTTTCCAAAGTGTCTTATGATTATGAAACGCACTGTATATACCTGCCTACACACATTATATACACATTAGTCGAACACGCTAAAAACATTATACAAATTGTTTACATATTTTTCAATCACCTATACACCTATACTTAGCTAATAAGAAATACTTATTCATACATACATACATCATTATTTCATAAATGCCTGCAATTGCACTTCCTCTGCAGCCGACGTGCTGTCAAACTTGTTGCATAAATTATAAAAAAAAACTCTAAACAGTTGCTGAACTCAAAATCGAACCCGAACTTATAGCAGGCCAAGATAAGGCCCGACCAGTCAGCCACTAAGTGGGTCAGCCTACGGCTAATTACATAATAATTTGGTCAATTTAATCACGCCGCTAATAAGCTGCGTTGTATTCAAGACGGTGAGTCTAACTCATGGGGGAGTGGAGGGGGGTGGGAAGGCAGTGGGAAACTATCGCAACTATCGTTTGGGCGGTGGCGGCGTCAACGACTCCACTCGATAGAGGCGAACGTGTGCGACATGTGCAATGGGCTCCAAAGTGGAACTTAAAACGCGGCGAGCGACTTAAAATGCCCGCCAGGTGCCCACGCCAGGTGACACGTCGTCGCTTCGTCGGCTTGTCCAAAGATATAATATACATATACTACTATATATTTATTTGGAGTGCGAAATGTATATTCGATAGAAGCGCAAACGCAATTTGTACGCCTGACAAATGTTTCTACATTTCCAATGAATTTTGCCTACGAATTTGACAATTCTCGGTCTTTTGGAACTGGTAGTAGTATGTCTGTCTGTCCAACTGTCTGTCCCACTGTCTGTCCGTCCCACTGTCTGTCTGTTGGTGTCTGCTTGTCTTACACCTGCCCCAACAGCCAATTAGCTGCAAAAGTATCTCATAGCAAGCAGTTTGCAATCACAACCGAAGGGGCGGGCAATGCACCATTTGTAATTAGACGGCGCAACAGCAACAACAACAACAACTAAAGCAACAACAACAACAACAACAACGTCGACAGCGACTTATTTCAATATGCAAATTGTTGCTAGACGAGCACAGAAAAAGATTTACATAAAGCGGCGGCCAGCTGCAGCAGAAGGAGACAGCCGCAGAGACAAAAAGCCAAATAGAAAAGAAAAATAGATAATACGAAAAAAAAGAAAGAAAATCTATAATTTATTTGCACAAAAATGACGGCGTCGGCGTTAGCGCTGCCGCATGTCTGTAATTGAGTGCATCGTTAGCGGGGCAGCGGGCAGCGGGCGGGGGGCGATTGGGGGTGAGCTGTATTAGCGACGCTGCCAACAACTAATTTAATGCCAGCGGCAACAGCAGCAACAGCAGCAACAACTAGCGACGGCGACGGCAACATGTCAACAGCAACGCCTGCCGGCAGCAAGGATGAGTCTATTCCCCCTCCTATTGTCGAGTTGTGCGGAGAGGGGGGCAACGGGTCACTGTGCGCATATTTTATGAGCTTGCGGCACATGTGGTGCGGTGGTGCGGCGGTGCGGTGGCCATTGTGGGCAGCGCTGAATATGCGGCTGAAATAATTTTGCATCACATACATTTTGTCGACCACAAATCAACGGTATGAGAAATTTGATGGTAATTAATATTGTAAGTGGTAAAATGTTGTATGCATTGGATAAATGGGTGTGTTAGATTTAATGGATCATGGCTCTATATGCAAATTACAACTACTACTACTACTACTACTATGCGATAAATTAAAGCGAAATGCCATGGAGTAGCATAATAAAGTCAATTTGATGTGCACTTAATTTCACCAAACATAAATGCTAAAAATTCACAGAGTTTTAGATTTGTTTTTAGTTGGAAAATTGTAATATGTTTCAATAAATAATGTTTCAAATAATGGCATAGAACGTAGAGCTGGAAAAGAATCGATGGCACTATCGATTGTATCGGGTTTTGGATGAACATCGATTATTTTGGGCTCCATCGATTGGTTCCCGCTAATATTTGGGTATTTTTTTTTTTTTAATTGCTAATGTTCTTGTGGATATTTCTTAAAAATTTCAGAAAAAGAAACATTACAGTTGATGTTGGAAAAAGCGATGGGGACCACCACCTGACACCATTTTCTCCTCCTCCTTAGCTCCTCAGCTTAATGGTTTGAAAAACTTCTTTAATAAATATCTACTCTTAAGAAGTAAAGTCAATTTGTATGTTTTTAAATATTCTAAAAATAAATTACAGAGAATAATTTTATGAAGTGTGCGAAATCTATCTATTTTTATAAGATTTGGTCGAGGGGTATCCTAAGCTTGAACTTAATATTTTTGTAGGAACAATCGATAGTATCGATTGTGGTGATTCTTTTCCAGCTCTATTAGAATGTGCGCTTTCTATGTCGTGCCTGACTGCAGTGTGACCGTAATGTGTTTAATACTAAAATTACCAAACAAATTGACTCTGGTATCGATATCGATATACCAATTTCAAACCGAGCAGAAACTTATCGATAAACTGGCTGCTAAGAAACTGCAAACAAAACGGAAACTTTTTGCACTCCAATACAATATTAATTTCGCAATCATTATTATAGTACTAGTAGCTACAACAACAACAACCGACTTGATTACTCTTTGCGTAAGACCCTTTCGCATGGGTTTCCACGGTAGCCAGTACGCAGGCGCAGGTGTTTTTGGCCACTGTGTTCCAATTTGCAGTTCATATTGTTTTCGATTTCTCAGCACACGATTTTTAATCATTATGCGAGTCGATCGAGTCGAAGCATATGTGCTGGCTCGTCCCCCAATTGGGAGAGGAGTTGGAGCGAGGGGAACTCTGAAGTATTATTACATTTTCGCCAGGTAATGAAGTTCAGAAAAAAGTTAATCGGAAAAGCAAGACCCCGCAACCAAATAGACAAATGATACGGAACGGAAGCTGCCAGCCAGTTGGCCAATTGTGCGGTGGGTTTAGCTTGCACATTAACGGCTATAAATTGTCTTAATGCACACACACACACACTCAGATGGGATATACACTGCAATTGAGGCCAGGCAGACACCTTGAACGGCGGCAAAGATCAGACCCAGAGGCTGAGACTGAAACTGCAACTCAGAGCACATCGCGAGTGCGAGTTGGAGTTGAAGTTGGAGTTGGTGTCCAGGTTCGGCATTCTGATCTTCATACATGATGATCATGCATATAGCGATGCGCGTGTTGTGTATCTGTATCTGTGGCCTGTGTGCCAGTGTGTATCTGCATCTGTAGCTGTGGGCCTGCTGCTGTTGCAGTTGCATAATCTGCTGTTGCTGCTGCTGCTGTTGCTGCATGTCCAATCGCTGTAAGATTGTGAAAATTGTAACGCTCGATTGAGAGCTCAAAGTTGCTGCTGTTGTTGTTGTTGTTGTTGTTGTTAATAATATTGCACAAAAGGCAACTTTGCGAAAGTTCGTCAGCAGCAACAGCAGCAGCAGAACAATGGCTCTGTCTCAATACAAGTGATGTTGCTGCTGCTGCTGCTGCTGCTTGTTCTCGTGGCCATTGTCAGTTGATTTCATCTGAAATAGAAAGCATGCAATTTTCATGCCACGCTAAGCCGTCGATAGCGGCAGCAATTGATCTGCCGATCTGCGGATCGATTGAAGGAGTTATTACACACGAACAAAAGCAACTGCAACCCAGTTCAGTTGCGGGGAGCTGGGGCAGCCAACTAGGCAGCTATTGCTCTATTAGTGTTTGGGGGTAAGGATTGAATGATGTGGCATAATGATTTTGCGGAATTTCAAATGGACCGTAGGACAGGTGCTAATTTCATAGAACGGCCAATTGAAATGCCTGGCCAGAAGCTTCACAGGTTGCCGACACAGGCCACAGTCATTGGCAAGTGCGTGGCTCAAAACTAACTATAAATTACACTGGGCAACAAGCTAAATCAAACGGAAATAACTGAGATACATTTGAAGAAGTGCTAGTTACATTTTGAGTTAGTTTTTGAGTCATAAAGCAGTCTTATTTATTAGAATATTCATTGATTACAATGTGAGCCTTAAAGTGTGCTAAGAGTGTATCGCTTCTCTTTTATTGATTCATTCTATCATGGATACATTGCTAGTCATCTGAACGTAACTTCTATATCAAAACTAACTATAAATAACACTAGGCAACAAGCTAAATCGAACTGAAATAACTGAGATACATTTGAAGGAGGTTAGCTAATTTTGAGTTTGTATCTCGGGTCATAAAACAGAGTTATTGATTACCATATTCATTGAGTATAAAGTGTGCTTCAATGCTCTGGGAGCAGACTCCTCTCTTTCTGTTATTTAACGAAAACCAACCCTTATTTTATGTGTGTTTCGCTTTTCCCTACATTGATTCATTATATAGTAGATACATTTCTAATCATCTGCATTTAACTTCTATATTAAACCCAATTGAAGGTAAGTTTTGATTTTAATCTTTATTTAATTGTAACTTTAATTCTCGCATTTCGTTCTCTTCGCTTGTTGTCTAGTGTCGGCTAGTGAGCAATTGGTAAATCGAACCGCCAATTGGCCAATTGACTACTACAACTTCGGCTACGGTTAACGGCTCGTTTCGGCATCCGCATTGACAAAGCGGCGTTTAATTGCCTCAATGAAAGTCAGCCTGCGTTGCAAGTGCCCAAACGGAACAGCTGCCGGCAGTGCAGCTCAGTAGTGCTGTCCGTCCCTCCCTCCCTCCGTCCGTCCGTCCATCCTATCGATCTGTCTATCTGTCTGCAGGCACAGTTTAGTTCTTATCGGCATTCCCACGCACAGTCGGAGACAGGTAGCCAGACGTGTGTGTGTGTGTGTGTACGTGTGTGTGCCACCATGAATACTCATAAAATGTGGCCCTAAGCAAAAGGATTCTTAATGCATGTGATAAGGATGCTGGGAGCACAGTATGCGAATGCCACATCCCGACACCAAACGACCATTTTCACTGTCGGACGGGGCACATAAATTAGTTCGAGGTGAATGCTGGTGCGCTGAAGGCAGGTCGTGAATGAAATCGATTGAAATTGATTGAGTTTAACTGTAAATGCATTTTTAAGCGTATGTTTTGCTGTGTTTTGTTCAAGATAGTCGACAGTCGACAGTCGACGCCGCCATCGCCATCTCGTTGCTTATCAAAGCCAAAATATCTAAGTGGCTTTGTAGTCCGTTTGTATGGCATTACGGGGCAACAACAAGGGCAACAACAACAGCAACAACAACAGCAACAAGCGGGGGCAACCGGGGTATCTCGCCTCTTTTATGGTCTCCGACTGTAGTACGGGTATGCATTTATGCATATCGATCCAGAGACTTGTAAATCTGTGCGTATGTCATTAATTTTTCTCTTGGTTTCGTTTCGTTTCGTTTGGGGCTCTTTGTCTGCCCCTTTGACTCCAACAACAACGAGACGAACAGCAACAACAACATCTTGTAAAACTGTAATTTTAAATTAATAGCCGCGTATTACTAGCAGTTTATATGCACAGGCGTAGGAGGCGGAGGCACCTCCCTCGCCGCGTGGTCGTCTGTCTGGCCTGGCCCATTATCTCGGCCAAGCGGGGCCCCATGAAGGTGTTGAAATCAACAGCTAGTCCAAACTCTATAAGAATTTATAGCGGAATTATGTGACAGCTGCTGCCGTCGTGTCGTCTTCGTCATTGTTCAATATTAACAATAACAATGCGATAGGCAATAGCCGATAGTCGATAGCCCATAGCCCATAGCCGATGGCCAATAGGCCATAGTCGGCTAGAGTGTGTCTGGAATCCAAGTCTCAGTCTCGGTTTCAGTTACTCGTCTCTGGTTTCATGCTTTTCTTATAACATTTCATTTCATTTGATTCGATTTGATTTCTTTTCTTTGGCTATAGCTCTGGCCTCTGGCTCTCAAAGAAGAAGCTGCTGCTCTTTAATTTTCACCTTTTGCCCGCTAAAGGCATTTACTAATTTATGCAAATGTATATTTAATCGTCGTTGACAGTTAAGGCGGGCGCTGAAGAACACAAAAGACGCAACAGCAACAGCAATGGCAATAGCAATGCCAACAACAACAGCAACATCAGCAACATCAGCAACATTGTTGTTACTACTAGAAGAAGATCGTGAGGTCTTTTGTGCTGTGTGTGTGTGTGTATGTATGTGTGTGTGTTGATAGATGTTTATGAGGCGGCAACACCCACTGTAGATAGCCCCGCTGATGAGGACGGTGCAAATTTGTCGATGGCGCATGCTATGCATTTCGAAGTAGATTCTCTCCAATGGAATTCCACTGCAGCGATGTTGATGAGTACCTACGAGGGAATAAACTGATTAATTCCAAGTTGTAAAGTATAGTAGAAATAGTATTAATTTAATGGAAAACTTTAAATATAAAAAAATAAAAACACCTTTAATTCTAGGTATGCTGAAAGAAACTTAAATGGAACAGATTTAGAATTGGTAAAAACTCAGAGGCCGAAGTAGACTAATGTACATATGCATGTTAAAATGTTGTTTATGGTACTTCTTAAGTAATGTAATGTTGTTGGCTTCATTCGTATTTTGACTCTAAAGACTGTAACATACTTCTTCCATCCTTAATAGAATATGCCATATATATATAAATATTTCTCTTTCAAAGGAAAATTAAAAATAGTATTATAAAAACATATTGAACTCCAGCTATGATGAAAAAGAACTAGTATTTGCTATTAGGATTGAGACAAGTTTAGAGGCAGAAGCAAACCAAGATTAAAAGGACTTGATTATATTTGGATTATTATATTTACCGACTGAAACAGTCTTTGTCCCACCATACCACACATAATATATGCCATATTCCCACTTCAATATCAATAGAGAAAATGAATGATGGTACTTGAATTCAGTAATTTATAATATTTAGATTGTAAACTGATGAAGGAATTAACGGTCTCCAATACTTTGCAATGAGCCGCAATTACTTTTGTATTAACGGAAAACTTTTGAATACTTTTTCACATATGTTTTGGTTAGTATTTCTACAGGCAAAGTTCTTTTACAAGCTCACTTAAACAATTGGCCACTGAAGCATCATAAAGCTGCTGTTTTTCGATGGCTTCGCCAGTTTAATGAAGTCTAAAATTCCATTTCTAATTGCTGCCAAATTACAACTTAATACTGCACATAAATCTTGTACGAAATCGGTTCCTTAAGGGCGCAAAGAATTGATTAGAAGCTGAATATGCCCCAACACATGGGCATTTAAACTGAAATTACTACCTGAATTCCGCAAGTGCAGTCGCTGGTTGGCTCCGTCCGTAATGCATGTTTAGATGTTAGTCGAGGCCTATAAAGCAACTCATAGACAAAAGAGCAACTAACTTAACGGGCGCCATAAAAGAGATGCTAAGAGATCTCCTCTTGTGCCGCTTCAATGGCCCCAAGTGTCGTGGTCAGGATGCTGCAGCACGCGCGGCACACTCGGGCACTCTGGCTCCAGCTGGCCAAGCTGGCCCGATCGAGTCGGAGCCAAAGCCAAAGCCCAAGTCCAGTCACTTTGCTAAATATCAATAACATTTTTATTTATTTTGTTTGCGGGCATTTTGGCATTTTTGAGTGCATTTATTTTAACGTCCTAAAACGAACATTTTGTAAAACGTTTTGTCTGTATGGATGTGGTTCCCCTTCCATGCTTGTTGTGGTTACTGTTGTTGTTGTGCTTCGTTCGAGTGCATGCCGAGATTTAGCAGTAGCCATTGGGCCAGTGGCATGGCGCGTGCAACTGCAACTGCAACTGCCGCTTGCAGCAGCTGCACTTGTCTTCGGCAGCAGCAACACACCACGAAATGCACCGATCGCACCGATCGGCGATCGCTCCTCTCCTGGCAACAATAAATAATAAACCTTTTGTGGATTTTGGTCTTGATGGCGGTGGCGTTGCTCTGGCTACCGATCGGGCCAAGATCAAAGCCCAATTGCCGCCATTGTTTGTAGGCTGAACGAGCCAAAAGGAAAAGAAAAGAAAACACACTGAAAATTCCAAACTGAGGATCGGGCTGGGCAAATAATAAAAATGTCTGTACAGGAGTCAGAGCGAACACTTGGAAAGTTGTGTTGCATTGAGAGTTATTGTTAGACAAGTGCTAAATGCGGCATTATATTAGATTTTAATTAAAAAGGGAAAATCGGGCGGAAGCTTACCTACAGCAGAAGTAACAGTAGCAGCAGCAGCAGCAGCAACAGCAGCAACAAGTAGGCATAAAAGTGAGACGGACAAGAAAAACCGGTGGCAATAATTTTAATGCCGCTAAAAAGCAAAGTACGGACGGACGGACGGACGAAGGGACAGACTGACTGACACTGGCGGCATCGTTAAATTCTTAAAACATATTTTATGAGCCAACAGTAGTAAGAAAATAAGAAAAACGCAGCACGTTGACAAATTTGAGGCCTGAAAGAGGTCGCCTGGTCTGTTGGCTGTTGGTCTGTTGGTCGCTTAGTAGGCGCCCAAAAGGAAAAGCAGTCTCATAAACGATGGCGATTTAATTTAACGATTGTCATACTCATACCACTTAAAGCGAAAGGGTAAAAAATACACACACACACAGTAACAGCAACAATGCCCCAGAGTTGTGTGTGTGTTCGACCGAGATTCGGATGAGTTAACTGGAACTGTCAGTGAGCCGTGGTACTATACTATACTGTGCACTGTGACCATGTGAAGAGACCCAGTGGAAGCCACCCACATAAAACAACAAACGCTGCGCCATTGTTTCAGGCGCTGAAATTCACTTGAAAAAATACCATAAAACCCCAAAAAAAAAGAGCAGAACAATTTCAGATTGCGGGGAGCTGACTAATCGACTAAGCCATGCTCTTTCTGGCTACCTTTCGGTGGTTTATACAGCTTTAAAAAATTGAGCGTTTTATAAAAGGAACAGAACATATAGTACATACATACAATATACAATATTAATTATAAATAAAATGTTAAAAAAATAAATGAAGATACATAATTTAAGTTTAATAATTGCACTAAAAATCTGCATTTGAATTATGTTAGTATCTCTCTTAGGTTAGTAGATATTCTGCTTAGAAGTTTATGTAAGGCGCTGGTTAAAATATGGTGTGATCCACTATACATCAGTGGGTAGTGCTTTTTATCAAAGTTTCAGCTTTCGTATTTACCTAAATTGTTCCGATGAAACTGTACTTTAACTAGTTTAATAATAATTGAGTAAACAGAAATTCACTTAGTACAATATTTACTATGATTTATTTAAATAAATGATGTAAACAATATTCAAAATGTTATCAGTGTGATTTTGCTTTGCAAAAAAAACAGACAGCGTTGCCACTTAGTTCTATTTCCAACGCATATGCCAATTGGGCACTGGCAAAGCTGACTGATGTTCTCAACAGTGCTGCCCATTTTTTTGTTGTTGGTTAATTTAAACTGTTTGAGCTATGATTAATAATCATTGATTATGCAAAATAAAATATCTTAAAATAAAAAATAAATTTTCGGCTTTGTTTTTCATTTGTTAATTTACCATGATAATGAAATTGTTTATTTCTTTATTTTATTTATATAACGTCAACTATATGCAATCCACTGAGTTCACTTGTTGAATTAAGATTAAAATTAATAAGAAGTGAAGAAAGTAAAAAATAAGAAATCTAATAATTGTTTTGCATAAACGAAATATGTATGTATATTTAAATTATGTTAAAAAAAAAAACCTATGATTCTTTTTCAATGGAACTGGTTCTTTTGGTGCATCGCAGTCACAGCACTTCGCGCGTGGTGTAGAGTATACATATTTACTGAAAAGCTACAGTGAAATACATAAAATTGTATTGAAAGCCCTAAAATGAAAGCGATCTGCGGCAATTCGACTGTTTGCTGTGCACCAAAAAGACATGTAGCTGAAGAAGAGGAAGAAGGTGGGCAGGAGGATGAGGAGAAGGCACAGATCAACAACGTTGATCACGCGCATGCGACGACATTCAATGTGATTTCGTTTGAAGCGCCGCTCTCATGCGCGGGAGCAAAACAATCGCTTGACAGAGTCAATAGCGTTGTGGCCATCAGTGGCCAAATGGCACAGTGGCGTCGCTGCTCAAATTGGATCGTCAGACGATGCGAGGGGCAGATCCCTGTGGCAGCCACGCCACTGTCACAGTAGCATTAATGCTGCTGCTGCTTCTACTAGATGCGCGCTGCTAATGTTACCTGGCCGCTCAAAAAGTCAAAAGTGAGCCAGTGCAATCTGATAATAATCTGACAAACTGTCGCTGGCGTTTGACGGCGCACAAAAGCTAAAGCAAAAGCACAAAGGCGGCCAGCGAGCAGGAAGAAATCAAATTTAGTCGAGCGGTATCAGGGAGACTAGCCAAAACCAAGGAGGAGGAGGAGGCAGAGGGGAGGGAATACAGGGTTAGAGAGCGGTAGCGATTGCCTTTTCCTAATGATGACAATTTGAGCTGTAGCTAAAGACGGAGACAGACGAGAGACTGAGCCTGAGCCTGAGCCTGAGCAACGGCAGTCGCTGGTCTGTATTGAATTTTGAATGATTAGTTTGATTCGCGAGCGATCGGCAGATTGAGCCCGACTTTTAAATGTCGCAGTGTCGTTGAAGTCGGCGACGTCTCGGCTGCTTATTAGCCGCGCTAAATTGCACTAGGGACCCAATTTTGCAAAAGCCACGACAACGTCAGGCTCAGGCTCAAGACTCAAACATAGAGTTAGAGCGGAGTTGGAATCGAGTATCGAAGTCTCGACTCAGTGGAACAAAATGTAACGTGTGTCAGTTTTAAGGCAAGCGTCAACTCTAATGAACTCTTGTGTGAATTTAGCTGAAGTCAATAAGCCAAGCGCTGTATATCAATTAAACTGACAGACATTTGTAGCTACCTGGCTGCCAGCCAGCCAGGTTACCTGGCCTGGCCCGATCGTGGCTTTTTGTAACGCCCACTTGTGGGCTAAATTGATGATCAATGAGCCGAGCTGAGCTGAGATCACATTGAGGCACGTAGAAACATGCGAGCTGCTTGTCCACGTCAAGTGCAACAATTACCACAATTGAACGATCGTGTGTCCAGACTCCAGTCGTACAATATATGATACTAGTACTATATACTACTCGTAGTATGCTGTATAGCTGACCAATCCCATTGCAAATTGAATAAGAACATTATCACTGCTGGCTCTACACGACAATAATAATCAAGATCAATTGCAATTACAAGCACAATGAATGCACTGCCTTCAACTTGGCTCAATGGCTATGACTGCGACTACGACTTGCACTTGGACTTGGACTATGACTGACTATCGATCTGCGCAGCCCACCTCAGGAAGTGCAGCAGGAACAGGGAGCAGGCAGACATGGATCAGACTGGACTCTGGCTGGACAGACAGACCGAGAGACAGACTTTGATATGATTTGCTGTAGAGGCAGTGGAGGCCTTTTCTCTGTCCCCATTGTGCGCCATGATGCGACTAATGCGCTAAATTCACACAATTCATCATCTGCTGCTGCAGCCTGGACACTAACAAGCCCAAATCATTTTTACAGCTACAGCTACAGTGGGGCACAACATAACACTAGATGAGGGGCATAGTTACTATGTGAATTCATACCATAATTCATATATAATTACAATCATATTATACCTATAAAACACATAAAATAAAGTAGGTTAAAATTCTGCTCTATATTTGCTATATGCTGCCCACTGTGCTGTTTAAGTTGAGTTGCAATTTTATTATGTTTATGCATACTGTAATAATATATAATATCAATAATATAATGCCTATAAAATTGATAAAACAGAGCATATAAAATTCTGCTCTATATTTGCTACATGCTGCCCACTGTGCGGCAGTCTGAAAGCCACTAGATGAGTGGCAAATATATGTTCTAAATGTATACTATAACAATATATCATTTCAATTATATTATGCATATAAAATACATAAAATAAAGTAGGTTAAAATTCTGCTCTATATTTGCTACATGCTGCCCACTGTGCGGCAGTCTGTAGGCCACTAGATGAGTGGCAAATATATGTTGTAAATGTATACTATACATCAAATAAAGTACTTTAAATTCTGCTCTATATTTCCATACTACTGCCCACTGTGCAGTGACAGTCAGTAAGCGCTATAATTGCTTAACGAGCGTTCAAAAAGGCTAAAAACTGATATCGAGCGGCGCCTTAATATGGCAAATGTGCCGCATGATTGACAAGCAATCGGGATTGATCAATCATAATCTATGCAACAAAACAGTAGTACTCTTAGTATAATTGCAACAAAAGATACAAAGTAACAGCAATACACACACTCATACACACACACACACTGCCTATACTTGAAAACGCAACTCTGTTTGAGTTTCTTCCCTTTTTTTATACGAAAATTTGTAGCATTTTGTGATTTCCGCGGAATAGATACATCTGGAGAGTGCGCGTCTATAAAGAGTTATGCCCGCCCGCCAGCAGAAGAGACGTCGATGCCGACTGCGACTGCGACGCCGACGGTGTTGCCTTTGCCGCTCTTGATGTGATTTCGTAGAAGTGACCGCTGATGGACTATTGCGTATTGCCACCATTGCGCGGTAGGTACAACAGCAACAACAGCAACACCATTGGCTAACACGCTACGGTGGCGGGCCAAACGACCTCCAGCAAACCAAGTCCGAGTCGAGTTGAAGTCCAAGCTGGAGCTGGGAGTTGTAGCTGGAGTTGTAGCTGTTGCTGTTGCTGTGGCTGTGGCTCGTCATCATTTCATTGTTGCCATAAACTTGCATTTATGATGACTTACGGGTCAGTTTTCCTTTTGTTTTTCAGTCGTCGTCAAACCAAAGCACTTAATGTCGCACATGAGTTACAAATGCGATGGCGATGGCTCCTCCACACACTTGAGCCACACAGCGATGTTGCTCGTGTTGTAGCTCTTGTTGTTGTTGTTGTTGTTGTTGGCGGTGGAGGAGTACATATCATCAGTGTTTGAGCCTACGCCTGGGCCAGCGAGTGACTCTGGAACTGGAACTGGATTGGAGTGTGTGAGCCGAGCCTCTCCTCTCTCTCTCTGTGTGTTGGCTTTTCGGTAGTTATGGACAGAGCAGCGAAATTGTTGCTGTTGTCAGTTGTTGTTGTTGCTGTTGCTGTTGCTGTTGCGTTGTTTGTTCTTTTATGTTAACCTTTTGTTTTTACCTGATTTCGACGTCGACGACGCGACGGCACACAAAGTTACCAAACGCATTCGCCCTCAATGTCACAACAACAACAACACACACACACACACACACAACAGCTGTGTTGTTGTTGTTGTAACATTCGTAGAAATCACAAGTGCCAAGCGCGCTTCATTGTGGGAACTGTTTTTGAAGTTGGCTCGCTGTCAGTCGGAGACTCGGAGAGTCGGCGAGTCGTAGCCCTCCCTCCAGTCGTAGGGTCTTCCCCTCCCCCCATTTAGTGCTCTCTGTGTTTGCCACTTGGCGTATTGCCTCTAATATATCCTTTTGAAATCGTTTTGATTAACCTTTTGATGATCGATGATAATGAATATTTATTAACTGTTCGCCGGGCGCCACAATTTCCCACACTCGTCCGTCCAAACATGTCATAAAAAATACCATAAACATTAATTTTGAAATACGAATAAAATGATATACATAAGCATGTGTGTATCTACTTTAAGTAGCTCAGTTTCCTGTGGTAACAGTTACCATTTGATAACTGCCATTAAACATAACGAGAAAACTTCAGAGATTTTATTATAAATAAACTATAGCTAATTGGGTGTTGGTTGTCCCTAGAGAATACTAATACCACTACTAATACCCATACGAATATAGTTAATTAAGCGTCTTAGTTTCAGTTTTTATGGCTTAATTTGGTAGTACGAAACCCGCTCCAACTACCAATAAACAAAAGTATAACAAAAATGACAATTTATGAAAATCAGAAGAAGACAAAAAAACTTACGCGTAATAAAAAGAAGTCATCCGGCATTTGCATAGATTCGTTAATTAAACGATCATATATAGTAGACCTGATTTTGATCAATGATTAAGTTGATTAAGTTGCATATGCCAAAGGAGCTCTGCTTACTACAACGTGATAAAAAACCAAACTTTTATTAATGAGATTTTACGAACCGAATCTAAATACTGGCAGGGGGAGAGCAGCAGCTGCACAAACAATTTACAAATAGAAATAGTATAAAATCAACCTGACCACAATAAGCACCGGGGGAAAACATGTGTTAAAGCCATTTGATAGATTCGCAGCAGCAGCAGCAGCAGCAGCACAACGGAAACATCAAAGCCTGGCAACGGTTGTAAAGTAACCGAATATGCTAATCTCCAGATAACGATAACGACACTCAATGCTGTCGATCAATCTGCGACTACGACTTAGACTATAACTACGACTGTGATATAGATAGCAGATGATAATGTAAAGCATGTTTTGTTCATCAAATTGTCGCATTTGCTTTTAAAGATAAACGAATGTCTTTGAAATTATTTTGAATAAGTCTCAACAAGTTCTGATATTGCCTAGTTGCCTGTAAATGTATGTATTATTATATTAATTTGTAATAATACTCACTCAGTATGCAAGGCAACTGAAGGCAGTAATAGAGACCTCTTAGCTGCAGCCACTGAACTCGACTCAATCTTCCATCTATTTTTCCATATTCTTCGCTCTCTGTTTCATTCAGTGAACTGAAAGCAAATTGATAAATATAGAAAAATATTAGTATATTATTTCTGCTTACATTAATATCTATTATTACAGTAAGATTTAGAACCGTGTTTAATTTGAGTTAATATTTAACAGCTTAACGTACTAATCTTAAAAGTATTATTAATTGAAAGTGTTGGCTGCCCAAGGGATTATTTTAATATGATTCCATTAAGTGGCTTAACACCTAAAGTTGTACCATTTATATTATTATTATTAACGTTAGAGTAGCCCAAAAACTAAACTAACTATAGGTCGTTGCTTTGGTTGCATGGCCTTTCGCTTTGTCTGGATGTACGAATTCTTTACAATTTGTATATTAATATAAATTTCTGTTTATTCTCTTTTCTTTTTAAATGTAAAAGGTGATAATGTAGCAAACTCACAATTGAGCAACCTACAGACAGCTTTACTTACTGCCATTTCTATACAGAATAGGTTACAGAATCTGCTGTCATGCACCTGTCATTACAATCTATAAATACTATAAATATGTAAAAGTAATAGAAAATGTATCTAACAAATATAGAATATATATTAATAATATAGTACGTGGAATCTCTCCTCTATGCAAATCCCAACAGAAGTGCATACTCTATTTGCCACCCCTAATACACCTGTATATTGCCTTACCCCTAATACACCTGTATTTTGTCGTACCCCTAATACACCTGGCTGGCTTGGCTTACCAAAATTCACACACAGATAACAGGTCATGTGGTGTGACATTATCCAAAACTCACCGGATATATAAGTTAAACACTTTATTGACCCCAACGAGCATGCACCGCAGGTAACCGAAAATCATATTGCTAAACGTAGACGGTTATTTGAATTTCAGTTCAGGATGGGATGCTTAATGGGAGAGCAATGTGTGGCTTGGGTTTTGTTTTGGTTACGAGAGTATTTGATACAGATGCATTTGCATAAATATGAAATTTATCAACTGTGGACTGTGGAGTTGAAATGGATGCTGATTGAACTCATTTGGCTATTCAGAGTTGTGGCGCATTCTTTATGTATTGTATACACACACACGCACACGCACACACACTCATAGGGTTAAACAAAAGCAGTTTTAATAAATAGACACATGAAACACGACAACTAACACCATTAGCTTCACTTTAAATTGTTAAATTATTCAAACACTAATATGGTGCAAATACAACACAGCCAACAACAGCAACAACAACAACAACAATAACAATAACAACAGCGGCCAGCGATAAAAAGCCAATTTGTCTGTCATTTTTGGTCAATTCAGCACAATATTTTAGTGATCAGTAGGACAGTCTCTCGAGTGCGTGTGTGTGCGTGTGTGTGTGTGTGTATAATATAACTGTATGTGTGCTCCACATTAGATGTCAATATTATCGATGTTTGAAAATTTGCTTCAATATCGATATTTGTCATAGATGCAGCAAAGTTTCTAGAGTTATAAAATGACCATAAATTGTAAGGTGTAGTATTTAAAATACTTAAAGTACTGTATAAAAGTAAAACAACTTAAGTAAAAATAAGATTATGTAAGGCGGTCAATTACTTATCGATAAAAATAGTGGACACTGCTTGGTTGAGGGGGAAAGTGTGGGAAATAATAGTAAGCAATTGTTATTTTTGTTAAATTATTAATAATAATATAATAATATGTAGTTTTATGTGGCATCCATTATTTTAAGAAAGTATTTGTTCTTCTATAAAAATTCTTATTCAAAATGCTTATTGGAAATGCGATACTATTTATACCTTGGAGGTTATAATATGAAACGAATACGGGAAAACATTTGAAGTCTTCAATGTAAAATTAAGATCGTTATAAAAGACCATTTTGTGATTTTCAGTAAACTCTTTTTACTGTTGTTTTATGATTAACTTTATATATTAACTATTAACAATAAATAAGAGCGATATTAACAACGATACTATCGATATTTCTTTGAACATCAAAGTACGATACATCAACATGCCAATACCAAATTTTTGCCAGCTCTACTGTGTGTGTGCGTGTGTGTGTGTGTGTGTGTATAATAAATATGAATGTGTATGTGTGCTCCACATAAACCGTGCACTATGCCGGACTCATTTGTGCGGACATCAAACAAATTACTTTATCAACAGCAACAACGAGCCAAAAGCTGTTGATGTGCTGTTTATGCATCGCCCCCGTTGTCTGGCTACCCCTGCCCCTCTCTCTAACAAACACACACACACACACACACACGCACCTGCCTGCCCTGCTCTCTCTCCCTCACAATTAGCATATTGCGGGGTGTGGTTGCCTAAATGACAACCAGCTCAGCTGAACAAGCAGCCAAAGCAATCGACCAACCAGCAACTGGCAGCCAGCCATAAAGTGGACCACCAACAGCAGCAGCGACAGCAGCAGCACCACCACCACCACCAACACCACCAGCACCACAGAGACAAATTAACTTTCAGTTGTGACTGTGACTGTGTGTGTGTGTGTGTGTCTGTATCGATATTTGTGAGAATTCCAAATCTATATATTTTTATTAACAAGCCTGGAAATTAGTAGGGGAAATCATAATTTCATAGCCATTTCTGATTTTTTATTGTCGTGTTTTTTGTGTCTTTAGCTTTGTTTCTGAGCATCTCGAGGGTAATACGATATGGTCGAGGCACTCAGAAATAACAGCAAATACACGTATAGTATTCGATTGTTGAACATAAATCTCCATTTAGTGTTTCATGATGTCGTTAAATTGTTGTACCCCCATCGATGGGACATAGCTCTAAAAATTTGACATTTATTTCAAAATTAGTTTTAGAAAGCTTGAACAAAAAGATATCATATTTTATATGACGATCGATAGATACAATGTTTCTGGTCTAAAATGCGACCATTCAGCTGCTAATTAGATAGATAAGACTGACTCAAAATACCGATAGAAGCATATACTATATAGTATATACAGATATATATATTTTATTTGAGACACACGCTGTCGTGTGTGTTGTGTGTGTTTATAATAATAAAGACATAGTCATATATTTATGCTTTAAATTGGTTTCTCGTTATGCATATAGACAGGCTGCCCCCCACCCCTCTCGGATCGGGGGTACAAAATATATTGTTAGTTATGGGAGTACCAATGGCATACTCCAACCTCCAACCAGTTCTTTTTTCCATTGAATTTCAGACTTGCTGTCTGCCCTGAAAACTTGTTGTAAAAGCCAAACTATAATTTTGTCATTTTTGAAATTTATTTTATGAGCAGCAATTTTTTCTGTATTTTTTTGTTTAAATAATACCCAAGTAGTCACATAATTCATGCAAAACTCTCTGCCACAATTATGCTAATTTTAATTGAAAGATTTCTGTTGCCGCCGACGATTTCTTTGAGATATTTTTCGGAAACATTTTTTACAAAGAATTTTCAGCATTTTTCTCTTCTTCATTGAGGTTTTTTGTTAATGTTGTGGTCCGTTGTTTGGCTTATTTATAATACATTATGTGGCTGTTGCTTTTTCAGTTAGAGCCCAGCTTTCGTTGTTCTGTTAAAAAATCAACGCATGGCCTATAATTAAAGTATCATATAGCACTCGCGGGCTGTGCATGAAACTGTCAAAATATCTCCCCTCACCGAGCTCCTCCAGAATGCCATCGTTATCTAGCTTGGCTTAGCTTGGGCTTAGGCCTTAGCATAATGATTAGCCGGTCATTAGTTGGGCCGAGACTGAGAGAGGTCCCAGTCGTCGGTCGAGGGATTCATTTGAAAAGCCTTTAAGCCAAAAACTTATTCCGCTTTGTTGGGTCTGTTCTCTCGTGCTTTTGGCCGGGGGTGCAGCCTAATGATGCTACAAATTTTATGCACACATGCCCATAATTATGTGGAGGCTCTAGACTCTAGACCCGTAGCACGCACCCGTGCACCCACAATACCGAAAGAAACCGAATGGGAGAGAATGGAATCAAGAGCTGCTCTTGGAGCTAGACTGTATCTCTGATCTCTTTGTATTTATATGTATGTATCTGCAGTTCGCATCTATTTATGTAAAATAAGCAGAAAAATGCTCGTCACTTTGGCTTGTGTGTTTTGTTTTGTTTTGTTTGTTATTCGTTTTGTTTTGTTTTTGTTATTGTTCGGATTTCACAGATTTATAGCGTAAAGAAACATTTGAAAATCAATTAGGCGGCTATCGGTCTGCCACTCTGATAAGCAAGTGACAAAATTCAAAAATCTAACTTCATTTTTGGAGAAAAGCTCGGTGTAGATAAAATGCTAAAACGTTGATCAAACGCTGCTTGGTTCATCGGCAGATGCTATGCCTGTCAATAAATAAATTAGGTTTGTTAGTGAGCACAGGCGTCGCTAGCAAAGGGGGTACAACAGCTAGAGCCCCCTCTAAAGTGTCAAGAATTAATATGAGATATTATTCAAAATTAAATAAGTAATGCGGAATTAAAAAGACAACGGAAAAACTTATATGATATATTATTAAAAATTCAATAATTAATGCGGAATTTCATTCAAAAAATTCTAAGAAAATCGATTTAGTTTTCATTCACATTATGGCACCTAAAATTGATTTAAAAATATGGTAAAAATAATATAAAAATCAGATTAAATATTGTAATATTTACTTCTTCCTCAATTGAGACAAATAATTAGATTATTAGATATAAATAGAAATTGAATCAAAAATACGGATTTACATTGGGAGTAACATTTCTAAATTCTCGAAAATTCTATATAATATCTGCTCAGATTGTGTCATATGAAATTGATTAGAAATTATAGTAAAATTTAAAAGTAAATATAATATTTACTTATGCTAATTGTAAAACACAGCTCTATACTTTATATAGTAAGTAGCTTATGGCAATCTCTAAATTATTTTCCAGTAAAAGATTGATATATACTTTCTATTTCTTGGCGCCCCTTCTAGCCCCGCCTCTATGCCGATTTATATAGTGTGTTTATGGTCTTTTGGGGGCTATCTCGTTGTGCATATCAAATTTCATTCACTTCGATCCGTTAGCCATATTGTATCTGGCATCTGGGCTGCTTGTGCGTATAATGATCGAGAAATACGCGCCTGGGAAGTCGCAACTAAATCGAAATTAATTAATGATCCGAGCGATGCTGACACTCCTCCCGCATAATGAGCCTCAAATATGGCTACATCTGAGATAGGCAGGCAGGTGGTGGGGCTCTGGAATAGATATATTTAAGTATACATTTTTCGTTTGTTTTTTATTATTATTATTTTTGATTTTTGCCCCTTAGTTTGTTTAGATACGGCAGCCGTAAGCCGTAAGCCGCAAGTTTATGGTGCTGTTCCCAGGCTTGTTTTAGTGGGGGCTTTTGTTAATAATATTAAATTAAATTAAAATATGTTGTTGGTGTTATTGGTGCTATGGTGCGGCCTACCGTTAGAGCTAAATGAATTTTCAGACACATCAGCTAACAAAGAGAAGACTCTGTGGCCAAAAACCAATCAAACCGTGATGAACAATTTATATGCTTTTATGCAAATTCCATCGACTTATTCGAATATTTCTTGTTGTTTTTGCCTTTGTTCCACTCGCTGTGGCTGTTTAGCCTTTTGAAATTGTAATTTATTAAATAAAATAAATGTTTATGTGCTTTTAATAAAACGCGCCACAATAAAATACTTAAGGTTTATATAAGCAGCAGTATCTATCAGCCCAGACATTTTGGCAACAATCACATGGCGGGGGAATCACACGCCGCTCTCCATGGAGTGGAGTGGAGCGTATTTTCAGCCCAGCTCTCACCTGGTTTTTGGGCGGAGATTAAGGCGTAGCTATGGCTATAACTAAAGCCGTATGCCGGCGGAAACTCAATGTCAATCTATCAATATCAGTTGCAGGACAAAGACAAGCATCAAGCATCAAGCGACGTTGTTGCACTTGCCACGCAATTCCAGTTTCCAGTTCCAGTTCAGCTCGATGCTGTCAGGTGTCAGCAGCAGAGCAGAAGAAGATCTCAACGTTGTTGTCGTCGCTCTGACTCTGACTCCGACTCTGACTGCGGCTTTGGCATGCAAATGCCCAAATGGGTGTGTGACGATCTCTCAATATCTCAATCGCAATGTGCCAATCTGATGGCCTTGTTATCGACGCCTAATTAAAATAATATGCCTACTCAGATTACATATCAATTCATTTGGCTTTTTTGTGAGCGATTGCTTTTGTTTCCATTGTCAACGCGATGAGAAACACAGATACAGATACATATACACAGATATCTAGATATTGTATCTATGTATCTGTTCGAGCTGTAACTTTCGCAGGCAATTTCACACAGTTTATTGAAGGGCCACAAAATCGGCCTGCCACATTAATTATGAAAAATTATGTATGAAAGGTGGCCGGGACTGGGACTGGGACTGGGACTGGGGTATGTCTGCCTCATGTGGCAGCCAAGTTAATTACAAGTTGCGCCCACTATAAACACCAATCGCCACACAGACAGGGGGAGGGGGAGTAAGAGGTATTTCGAACCCAATCAAGCAACGCACAATCGAACTTTTCATTTTGCCAGCGACAATAAAATAAAGCATCAATTTTTCAGTGCGCCCAAAACGAAGTCTTAATGCTCTCTATCGAATTAAGAGTAATAAAATCTAATAAGTAATTTAAGTAATTTAAAATTATTTTATTTTTTTTAGTTCAATTATTTTATATTTATTTTAAATTTATTAACTTAATTTATATTCTATTTATAAATAAAATCAAAGAAATTTAGTGAGTATTTTTCTGCTTTCTATTATATTAATTTTAAATTAAGAAATTATTAAAGATACCTATTCAAATTCATTTTATTTTTATTAATTCCAATTTTTTTATTTTTATTTTAATATTTAATTTAACTTAACTTATATTGAACCTAAAATACTATTATTTTTTCCTGCTTTCCTTTATATCAAATTTTAAGTAATATATTTTTAATTTATGTTCAATAATAAATTAAAATAAATTTATCAAATATTTCACTATTTCTTTTCATATTAAATTTAAAAATGAAGTAGCAAAATATTAGTTTATATTCAATAATAAATTAAAATAAATTTAACAAATAATTCACTATTTCATTTCATATCAAATTTAAGATTTAAGTATCAAATTATTAGTTTATATTAAAATTGAAATAATTTTCGTAAGTATTTTCCTGCTTTCTTTTGTAAAGGAACCATCTTCAATAGTTGCCTGTCTTCGCGTTGCATATACCCTAACTTTTTTTTGTAGTGTATGCCGCATTGCCTCTCTTTTTGTGTCTGACTCAAGCAGCGTCTCCGATTAACTTACAAATTGAGATTAGCGGGACACCGAGTCAGCAGCAGCAAGAGCAGCAGCAGCCGACGCCACACAGACTTCAACTCCGACTCCGACTCCGACTCGGATTCCGTTTGGGATGGCATGGTGGATGGTGGGACCCCTTGGGGTGGGGACCTTGGGACCTACGGCTCGCAGCATTAGCACAATTAAAAGTGCGTTCTACGCATTCATTTTTCATAATTTAACACGCTGCCCCCGCAACGCTAGGGGCCAACAAAGGGTTAAAGTTAAAGAGTATCGAGCGTGTAGAGCGTGTAGAGCAGACTCATTAGATTTTCCATATCTAATTATGTTCGAAATATTTGATTAATTATAGGCGGCTTGATTGATTGAGCAAGCTGGACAAAACACCTTACCACAGTCTCAGTCTCAGTCCCAGTCCCAGGCTCTCTCTTCGATCAGCTGAGCCAATGAGCCATCCCAGGCAGAGTGAGTCTCCCGCCTGGCTATGAAAAATGCAACAGCAGCAGCAGCAGCAACAACAATAGCAGCATTGTGTTGTTGTCAGTTGTAGACGCCACAGCTTGTGGTGGTGGCAGCAACTGTTGCTGCTGCCGCCTGGAAGTTGCAGCATGTCAAAGTTTTGTGTTGCTGTTGCTGTTGTTGCCGTTGCTGTTGTTGCCATTGCCGTTGCCGCTGCGCAGCTGTTTGATTGATTGCCAATTGAATATTTGTGGCTTGCGTGTTGCTGTCTAACAAAAGCTTCGCATGTTGCCATGAGACATGGTCAAGTCCATTGATAAATAAACGAGAGACAAAAAAGAAAAGACGAGCAGAGGCCATATGTTTTTGGCTAATCAATGCTGGACTGATTTGCAGCGCTAAATGCAACAATTTCCGGCCAAATCCTGCGACAACAACACACGTACACAGCGAGAAAAAAAGGGGGACTATAAACTAGTACAAATGAACTAGAGTTAAACTTATTGAATCCATATTGAAAGAGTCTTAGATTGAAAATTTTTACTTAATTTCTCCCAGTGTACTCGTAAATATATGTATAACCTAAATCTAAATGGTATAGAGTCTAACTTAATGAATCATTATTGAAAGTATGGTAGCAATAACCAATATATAATAATACATATACATATAATAATCTATGTCAATTAAAATATACTTTAATATTAATCGATACATCGATATATGTAAGAGTATAAGAAATATTGTTAATCGAAAGTATGAAAAGAAACGAGTCCAGATTATGCGCGGAACTTGAACTAAAGAACAGTTTGACTTGAGCTTGCACACAGCTTGCAGTATCTAAGTGTGATAATCGCATGTTCAAGTACATATTGACTTCACTTTTCTCCCCGTGTAAATATATAAACTAAGTTTAAATGAATTAGAGTCCAACTTATTAATATTGAAAGTATCTTAGTTTGATAAACCCATGTTCAAGCTCTTATTGACTTCACTTTTCTCCCAGTGTACACATAAATAAATATATAAATACGCAAAATGGCAAAATGTGTAGCGCCTGACAGGCGGGGCACAAAATTTATGGTGGCACAAGGACAAAAAGTCTCTGCCACAGCGGAAGATACAAAATCGCTGAAACGAATGGCAGAGGAGTCGGAGTCGGAGTCAGAGGGTTAAAGCATTGCTGACATGTTAAACGACTGCAACGAAACGGAAACAGGGAGAGAGATGCAGAGATGCAGAGATGCAGTCGATGTGTAGTCGATTCGGCAAAAAGATACAAATTAATTAAGCAACATGCTGCAGATATGCTAACTTAATCTATTTGCACTATAAATCAAATTGCCAACAATTGCTGATGGTGTTGTTGCTGGTGTTGCTGCTGTTGCCGCTCAAAGACGCCGGCAACAGTGTCAACTGTCACGTGTTCCATTTTTGGGGCCAGCCAGATAAGGTGTTGCTGTTGCAGGCATAAAAAGTGAATAAGATATCGATTAATTGCCCATGAGTTAGGCATGTTGCACACCTCACACTCGTAGTAGTATTATCCAGAGCAACCCACGACTGTCAGCCTCATCAACAGCAGCAGCAGCAGCAGCAGCATCATCATCATCATCATTAAAACTTGGCCCACTCTACGCAGTAGCAACATGTTGCTGCCTGCTGCTGCTGCTGCTGGCGTCTGGCAGCAACACTTAGCGTTTGTTTATCGCACTAGCACGATATGTTGTTGCCAGGCGCTGTTGCTGACGCAGCTGCTGCTGTTGCTGTTGCTGTTGCAAAGGCCGCCGCCCACTTTGTCAGACGTTGGTACCGTTAGAGCCACGCATGTTGGCCACTTTACGCGTTATTTACAGTTGGTCGGGTGTGTGCGAGGGTGTTGCAGCCGTTAGATGTCTGCTGTTGCTGCTGCTGCTGTTGCAGCAGTTGCATGTTGTCGCTGTGCTCCATCACATGAATCACGACGCACTCGCCTGGCAGCCAACAACATTGAAATTGAGGCAATTTGTTTGCTGTTGTCGCGCATCCTGCGGGTAATTAAAAAAGGCGCAAGAACAGCAACAACAGCAGCAGCAGCAGCAACAGCAGCAAGATCAACAACGATGCTATAGACATGACTATGGCCAATGGCTGTGGCAAAAACTGGTCACTGCAGTGGCAATTTGTGGCAATTACATGCGGAGCCATTTACATTTAGATTGAAGGGTATTTATCTCAGCCACGTTGCACGTTGCACGTTGCAACAACGCACACACACACACACATACAGTCACACATCGTGTGCCAAACTTCACAAACATTATCCAAATGTTGCTGCTGTTACTATTGCTGTTACTATTGCTGTTGCTGTTGCGTTGGCGCTAATGAAGTGCGGCTCACAGTTCTCGAAATGTTACAAAATGCTAACAAGTTGTTATTATAAATCGACATGGAAATTAGTTTGCACTTGAAGCCGTTTGCCGTTTGATTTATTGCCGCCTGTCGCCCGACTGCCAGCTGTCTACTACCAACCTAACTTAGCCAAACCAACGCCGATTTCAACCACAGCAACAGCAACAGCAGCAACAACAGTAACAACAGCAACACCGACATCCGACACCAGTCGAAGCTCTCGGTCGGCGCTCTGTGTATACTAGATGACGGCGCGTGGATCCTAGCTTATAGTTTCGGTTTCGATTCCATTCGAGTCTGTCCGACTGTCTGTCCGTCTGTCTGTTTGTCTCTCGGTCTGTCTGTCTGTTCGGGGCGCCCCATAGGTCGCGTTGCCTGTTCGCCCAATGCGGCAACAAAAATAATTCATTGCAACCACAGCGCAGACACTCTACAAAATAAATTAAAACCTAATAACAAATAAGTCGTCGACTGCTTCGCTTCGTTCTTTACCTGCTCTGGCTCCGGCTTGGATTACTCCTAGCTATAGGTAGCTCCTACGCAATGACAGCACTTAAAGATGCTTGAATAAAAAACAAAGCTTTAATTGTGCAGGAGAATACTATAGTAGTTAAAGTTTAAGGCTTGAAATTGAGACAATTTTATGAATCAATATACATATTTATAGGAATTTAGAGAATACTCTTTTAAAGACACATAAAAAATTTACATTAAAAGTCAGCTGTACTATAAATAAAATAACACATTCTCTACACAATTTGGTACACATACTATAATATTGTATCATAATTAAATAATACATAGAATCACATCAAAGACGTACAAAAAGTACAGGAATGTTACAGTTAGAGTTAGAGTTACAGTTACTTTGCGTTAGTTAACAGATAAGGTGGAATGGAAATATAAACTATAAGAGCAGCAGTGGGAACAGAAGCAGTGGAAACGACAGAAATAGGAACAGTATTAGTAGTAGTAGTAACATCAGCAGAGCTGGGAACAGCAGCAGAAAGTACAGGAGCAGTGAAAACAGAAGCAATAGAACTACAGTTGTAATTATTTATAAAATAAAATAAAAATAATTAATATAAATAAATAAATAATAAATTTATAAGTTATTTATAATTTAATAAAATTTAATGATAATTTATTTATTTATTATTTTATATATTAAATATTATTTAATGAATAACTTTTAGATTTATCGATTTTCATCAAAATTTTCAGCATGATGCAAAGCTATATCTATCTTAATTTTTAGGTGTATTAAACTGATTACTGTATTGATATTATAATTCAATTGTAATTGTTAACATTTCCTTCAATTTATACTAAGTTCTACTTAATATGTTCAGACCAGAGGCAACTTCAAGCTATAACTAGGAATGCCACAAAAGAGTTAAAGAATTTATATTAATTACCATTAATTTTAATATTATTTCTTATAAAAATTATAGCTGTTATAACCTAAGACATATGCCTTCATTAAGTAAATTCTTATTCTTATTCCTATTTTATTTATTATTATAAATCATAAGTATTTATCAATAAATTCTGCTTTGTGAGCTCTGTTTATTCATGTCATTTTCTTGAAATATATTACCCACTTTAAAGGCAACTTTAAGTGCAAATATACTTCCAACTGATACGCAGATTTCCCCTGGTAGAATGTAATTGCAATTGTGTGCGGAATAATTTACCTGCTCTGGCTGCAATTCGATTCGATCCGATCCGTTGGCATTTGCACTTTTAACATTTAACATTGTGTTTCCGGCCGCACTTTTAAGCCTGTCAATTTTGGGGCACTCTGTGTGTCTGTTTAATGGCTACTTAAATGCCACGCCCATTGCCAACTGTCTGTAAATATGCGCTTAATTACATGTCATTATACAGAACAATGCATTGCCAACGAGGCAGCAGCAGCAGCAGCAGCAATAACAAGCTCATAAGTAATAAAGCACGCCAATGGCACGGAGTAACCACAGCTCTGACTACGACTGTGACTCCACTCCGTCTCTGACTCCGACTCCTAGGCTAGCGATTGGCCGGAGCTGAGCTGAACTGAACTGTAGCTTCAGGCCTGGGGTCATGTCACATTTAGTGCATAAACTATGAATCAATTTACGGGCGGGCAACGGGCGTTTATCAAACATAATGAGGAAACAACTTTGTGACTTATCAACTGACGATGGAGCTGGTGTTGCCCACCTGACAGCAACGCCTGCTGGCGAGCCAAAAGTGTTGGTTAAAGTGTCAGAAAATTTCATTATCGCACACTCACACACATATACAAAGACAGCTCGAAAAAATGTCGTGTGGCATGCAACGCTGAGGCAGTGGCAGTGGCTTGAGCGTGAGTGCGGGATTGGCAGAGGGGGTGGGGCTTTGTCTGCAGCATTTATGCCAAAATGGCAATGAGATATGCTGAGGAAAGAAAATGATATGAAACGAAATGCAGGAATCAGAGTGTATGATATAGGGTAGGCTGGCCTGCCTACCCGAAACACCAGCAACAGTCAGAGACAACAGCAACACAACAGCAACAGCAACTGGCTGATATTATTAAAAAACTGTCAAAAACGCCTGCGCGACGGCGCCGAGGCAGAGACTGTGGCAGAGGCTGAGACTGAGGTACTGTGCGTGCTGGACTTGCCTGATATGATTGTTGCTGTTGTGCTGTATCTGCAGCACATTTATCATTTTCATTTCAATTTTGGCGCATTATTCTTGCAACTAAATATCGCCACAGTCACAGCTACAGCTGAGTGGTCGTGGGCGGACAACTGTCTGATTGGCGCGCGACCACATGGCGTATGAGCAACGTGCGAGTCTCCAGTCTCCAGTCTCCAGTCCCCAGGCCCAGACAGCTACAGATACAGTCGGCATCTGGTTCTCTCGATATAGGCATGTTTCGCGCCTCTCAGTTGTTGTGGCGTGTCATAAAACAGTTTGAGAGCCCATAAAACTGTCAAAGGGTGTGTGTTGGCTCGTGTTTAGAATTTTCTATGCAGGAAGTGACAGCGAGCCCCAATAACTTGCTGGGAAAAGTCAATTGAAATTGAAAGATGAGCGGAAATGTTGCTGGCCATAAGAGAAGATGCATTTCATGAATGGATTTACAAGCATTTGCATAAATTGTCTTAATGCCAAGACAACTGTTTAACTGTTGTTAACTGCAGAAACTTCAAATGAAAAGTGATACTAGTATAGAAGGCTATCCAAAATAGAGGCCAGTGAAATCATATTGATATTTGATTTAACTTAATTTATATCAACAATAACACATTAAGAACTGTTTATTATTATTATTAATATGCAGTGAAATTATATTGATATTTGTTTTAACTTAATGTATATCAATTATATATATATATAATTTTATCTAAGCTGTAATACGAGTATTATAGTTTGACATTATTCGAACAAATTACTTTTACCTTAGCAGCAATAATACTTCGACAATACCGCACAAACGATTCCCTCGATGCCTGCCTATCGACTATCGATAACACTCTGTGTTTCAGGGTTGCACTATTAAGAGTTTAGTATATTTTCTAATATCGTTCATCCTTACAATTTAAATTTATTATATTTATTAGTTATTTATTATTTATTATATTTATTACAATTATTACATATATTATATTTATTATATTTATTAAATTTATTACATTTATTATATTTATTATATTTATTATATTTATTATATTTATTATATTTATTATATTTATTATATTTACTATATTTATTATATTAATTATTTTTATTATACTTACTATTGCATTTATTATATTTAATATATTGTTATAAACTTTTTAAAAATTAATTTCAATTATTTTATAAATTTTTAGCCTTTTGTATTTGCCACTTGAAACCATTGAGAGTATCTTCATGTATTTGTCATAAATTCGCTGGCTACACTACACACTCGTATTTCTCGCAGCTTCTCTGCATTTTCATTTGCCATTTTCCATTTTCTTGCACTGCAGTTTTTCACTTAAAGTTTATGCAAACGGAAGTCAGCCTGGCAGCTGGACATGGAGCAGTTGTTGGCTGGAGGAGGCAGCCCTCTGGAGAAGGCAATGAACGGCACCTACAAGGAGCAGAGCTACACATAAACTGTTTGGGTGTTGCTGCTGCTACTGCTGCTGTTGGGTGCCAAGAAAGTGCAGTGCCAGCAGCAGCAGCAGCAGCAACAAAAGTCAGTCAAAATTATGCAATTTATGCGATTTACGTGGCACGGCAGCAGCGCTTCTTGCTTCTTGGCAGGCACAAGGACACGGGGTTAACCAAAAAACACACTTGGCGCCAGTTGTATCGCCTGCTGCTGCTGCTGTTGCTGCTTCATTTTTGGCAACATAAATTTGCTAACCACGTACGCGACTAGCGCTGCAATGCGGCGCTTTTGTTGCCTCTGTCATGTGTTTGGGGTTTTCTCTTTGTTTGCTTCTCTCGCTCGCCTGGGTAATCAGACAGTTGCTGTTGCAGCAGCAACCGTTGCTCCAAAATTGGCTAAAATGCGCGCGCTAACAAAATGTATTAGATTTCGCGCAGATAATGCACTCCGTTGAAGCGTAAAATGTGCGCCTATCAAGCAAATTGTATCAGCAACACGTTTTAGCTGCTGCTGCTGTTGGTGTTGCTTCAGTAGTTGCTGCTGCATTGACCCACGCGACGGCAACATCATCTAATGCCGGGTGAAAACACTTTGTCTGAAATTCAATGCCAGCGGGCGCTTTGCCATTTCGCACCTCTTTGACTTGCAGCAGCTACCAGTTGTTGTTGCTGCTGTTGCTAGTTGTTGCTGTTGTTATTTGTTGTTGCTGCTGTGGTTGGCAGCTGCTATCAGCCTAAGGCGAGCGCGTGCCCCCCCACAAAAGCGGGGATTTACGATGGCTGGCATAATCAGCACAAGCGAATCGCAGACAGCCCAACAACTGAGGCAATAAAATGCTTCCGGTCCAGCAGCAGCAGCAGCAACGGCAGCAACATCAACTAGCAGCAGCAACATCAACTTGAACATTGAAGTGATGCATGAAGATTATCATGTGATATGTTCTAGAGCGCACAGTGGACACTCGAGCAGTTTAGCAGCCACAATATTTGGGCAGGTTGTTGTTGTTGTTGCTGTTGCACCCATGGCAACAACTGCTGCTGCTGTTGTCGTTTATCAACTGGCAGCGATCACGTTTGCGCTGCATTTGATGACGACACACAAAATGAGCTTACATGGAGCACATTATCTTAATGTGACGGCAAATAAATGCGCCTATAAAAGTGAGTGTTGCAGGCAGAGGCAGAAAGACTGTAGCCACATTGCGCATACGCCACGTACGCACATGCAAATTAGTCAGCCAGTCAATGGAGTGTGTGTGGTGTGTGGTGTATAATCTGGCATTTGGCAGCTGGCAATTTGCTTAGCACCCGCGAATGAAGATAAAGCGTTTATTGTCTTGTAATATTTAATCATCGATATCTGCACTAATTCGATTGAAAAGCAAATCGTACAAATTGAACACTTGTTGCAGCAATGACTCATCAATTCTCTGCCTTTTTGGCTCTCGACAACACATAAAGCATATATTTAAAAGTCACCCACTGCCTGGTGAAGTGGCGGAGGGGCCGAGCGCTGATCAGATAAAAACGTCGGCAATCAGCAGCGTCATAATTTTTCCAGCGATAAATGAGTTGCGATAAGCAGCGAGTGTGGAGAGCGAGAGCAATTTGAACGGGAGTTGCAGCTTGGAGACGGAGTTGGTGGTGCAGTCTGTGCCTGAAAGCTGCCTGCGCATTGTAATTAAATGTCGTCAATTAATCAAATGTCACAATAAAAATAACAGAGTATAAAATCCTGAAATTAATATGCGTTAAAATGAAATGGCCTCAGCAGCAACAACAGCAGCAACAATTGCTGACCACAGGAGCAGCAGCAGCAGCAGCAGTGTTGCCTGCATTCTTGGAACACAAAATCGTGGGAGCAATTATAATTATTTTTAATACACACACACACACACACACATATGGCAGTTGCATATGGCATATGACCCGCTGCTGATCCTTGTGTGCTGCATCTCTGGGTGCGTGCGTCGTATTTCATGGCCTGTCCTCCAACGATGTACTCCTCCTCCTCCGCCACTGACGACGACAACGACGATTGTGTGGCATCTGCGATTTTTATCGCTGCATCGCATATAATAACAATAACTCTTAAAGTGGGGGAAGGTCAGCACGCAGTGACAACATGCAAAGAACACAAGAACAGCAGCAGCTGAGACTCCACTCCAGGGAGGCCAGGGAGCACCCCGGACACCCCGGCCTGGCACTGGCCTGAGTCTGGAGCAGAAGCTCAACACACACACAACGAACAACAGAGCGGAGCAGAGAGTCGAGCGCTTAAACTCAACAGCAACATTAATTTGCAGCCACAGCAGCAGCAGCGGCAGCAGCATTTGCATAAGGACTCAGAGCAGACAGCGTGAGGCACGCTGGGGCAATACCTAAATGAATAAATAAATAATAAAATATACAATAACTAAATGAAAAAATTGATGATAAAATATATAAATAAACACACATAGGCACAAATAATTAATTAGATATAATTTAGGAATGCCCTTAATGAGTTGTAAATGTTCGCTAACAGTCTGGCAACGCCAAAAGCATACAGTCAAATTTAAGCCTACAAACTGGCAACGCCAAAATAAGGAAATAGTATGTAAGCCAACAGTCTGGCAACACCAAAACTGGAAGAATAGAGTTAGAGAAAGTGACGATAAGATCGCTGAAAAGACAAAGCAAATAGTACTAAAAATAAACGGGTAAATAAATAAACAAATTTTTATTTTAAAAATAAAATATCAACTGAATCAAATATCAATCGAATTAAATCTTTAACCGTAAAGTTATTTTCATTAAGAAAATCTTAAACTTGCCATTTACTGTCTACAATATATATCGCTTGGCATACTCACTCACGTGCTCATCTCTGGCAGGGCGACTCAGGTCGGCCTGTCGTAAGGCTTTTGGCTCTCTGCACAAGTTGTAAAATGATATCATAATATGCGCCATCAACGGTTGCAAAATTTATAACTTATTTCGTGGACCCGGCATGAGCGAGGCATAAAGTCAAACCTCAAGTGGAGCGTTGGCGGCGCCACTTTGGATTCATTGCGAGCGAGGCATGGAGAATGGAGAATGGCGAATGGAGAAAACGGAATGAAATGAAGTAGAATTCTGTGACTGTGTGCCACATTCGGCGGCAGCGGCGACCCCCTACAGCAGTGGCAATGAGCTGTTAATGTGTGCGGCAAGGATTTCATTTCATTTGCTGTGATTCCCATCCTCAGAGTCCATGAAATGAACACAAATGATGCGCTTTAAATTTACTTTAATGTTGTGGGTGATTGCATTTTGATTGCACCAGCCTATGGTATTGTTATTGCTGCTGCTGCTGTTGCTGTTGTCTAGCCAAAAGATGTGGGCAGCAGGATGCACATGTTGGCTGCTTCTTGGCAGCCCAAGGCGCCTCGGCCAACTCGCCGTTTGTGTCAACAGCATGTCAGGCGGAGACAGCAAACTGGACAGTAGGCGACATTGGCCATTGCTGTTGCTATCGCAGTTGCTGTTGCTGTTACTGTTGCTCCTACTGCTTGGCTCTTTTTATTATGATTTTTTTTGCCAGCTTATCAAGCTGCATTATTGGCTGTCCCGCAGACTGCACTTGAACTTGACTCGACTTGCTGTGGGCAGTTGTTGTTACGCTTGTCTGGGCTGTCTGGGGCGTTGCCGATAGTCAGCCGCAGCAGCAGCAACAGTAGCAGGCAGTAACAGCAACTTGGCTAGACATACGCCTAGTTGTTGTAGTTGTACTTACTGCCATGTACTTTTTGTTATTGCTGTCAATTAATTTATGAGGCTGCCATTTATCACATTTGCCTGATTAATCAATTAATTGAGTATGCCACAAATACTTCTATATATCACTCAAAAATATCAAATATCGCATAATAATAATGTTTATAAATTAAGCATTAATTCAATACACAACATGTTGAATATTTATATGACAAAATTAAATTTCCTTTTGGGAATTTAAATTCGATAACCTGCTGCCATTGATTGGCATAATGTTATCGATAAACACCTGAGTTGGTATTAAGTTTAGAGGTGGAGAACTATCGATAGTCGGCGCCATCGATAGCGAGCGATTGTTTTTCTCAAACCATCGATAGTGTCGATAGTGCTGTCGATAGTGTGATTCTTTAACTGTTAAATGTAATAAAAGCTATAAAATGAAAATTAAACAAAACTTTATTATAAGTGGGAATCCTATAAAATAAAAATACATTTCATTTTTAGCTTATACAAATTAATAAAACAATTCATTTAAGTTATTTTCGAAGGAAGAAAATAGATTTAAGTAGCTTAATTGTAGAGCTAAGAGTTCTTATTGAGAAACAATAACATGTTAATGTTTTTCCCCTTCAGTCGAGTTTGGCGATCGGAGACTATTTGTCCGGCCTTGCTAAACATGCGCTCGGACTCCACTGATGTGCCGGGTACGCACAAATATTTAAACATTACGGTTTTTATAAGTTCCATATCCGATAGTTCCACTATCGATAGTGCAGGGCTGCCATCGATGGCGGCTCTATAGCACCAAACCATCGATAGTGTCGATGGTGCCATCGATAGTTCTCCACCTCTAATTAAGTTATATTAAGCAAATTGAGTTTGGTCACACTTGAATAATATTGCGCAATAAGAAGAATGAAAAAGTAAACAGTTCATATTGATTATATATCAACGTGAAACAACGGATCTTTTCGCATCAGTTAATACTCGATTCTAAGCCATGTTAATGTGCTTGTCCATGCGACAAGGTTATTTCTGGCATGTTCAATGATTTAGTGGAATTTTTATGGCAAATTTATTTGCGCGGCACAGGCACAAAAAAGACAAGCCAGATATTTTAATTGATTTTTCAGGAAAAGTGTGGGAAGACAGTTCCCCAATGAGTGCCAGCAACTGGAAGAAAGTAACCCAGAGCCAAATGATATATCGATTTGTGCGCTGTTATTAAATGCCTTCTGAGCAAGAGGACAACGGCAACCAGAAGAGTAGCAGGCACATCAATTTCTGGTCAGCAACGAGAGTCATGGATCGCTCGCATCGCTCGGATCGCTTGCAATGGGTCGAAACGCATAATTAATGCGAAAACCAACGCACTTGAGCAGCGTCAATGGCAGCAACGCATGCGTAAGGCAGCCCAGGAGGAGGGGCAGCAGCACCGGCAACTGGATACAACTCCCCACGCAACTGGCTTGCTTCTGCCCGCACCAGCTGCTCTCATACAAATTCCGGAATTTTTAATAATTGCACTTGTTGCGCCGAAAAAAAAACACAACACCAAACGAACAGTGGGAGCCGGCTGCAGAGTGCAGGCTCAGTTCCCCCTCCCCCTCCCCCCACTCAAAAGGCAAGTGCAAGTCGAGTCCAAGGCGACGATGAAGACGACAACGAGAACGACAACGTGGACGTAGCGAAGATGACGCGGCAAGGCTGCAGGTGCAACGCACGAATGTAGCAACTGTAGCCACTGAGATGGGCAGCCGTTGCGTCTGCGTGGTCATGCCACTGCTGCCACTGCCACTACCACTCTCTTGCCTCATTCGATTGCTGCTGCTGCTAGTGGTGCTGCTGCTGCCACCACCGCCACCTTCTCCTGCTCGTTGGCGAGATAAATTATGTCGCTAATGCAAAGTGCTCCGCTTTGTGCCACAGCGAGGGGCAGGAGGCAAGCGGCAGACTGCCAGGCGGCTGTCAGTGGCAAGAAGGCAGAAGAAGATTCAGACGCAATGCGTTTGGCTTTTATCTCGCTTATTGGTTGGCATTTGCCGTGCTTGGACACAGCGGACTTGGACTTGGACTCGGCTCTTTCGAGCCTATGGAGTAGGCGTAGGCCATATTAGCGGTACAACTTGCACAAAATAAAAAATAAAAATAAAAAAAGGAAAAGCAAAAGAAAGAAGAAACCCGCTGATAAAGTGACATCGTTAGCTTGGCGCTGTCTTCATTCGCTAATTACTCGAACTCAGAACTCTGAGGCTGTTTGAGGCGTGGGAAAATGGAGAAAACTGCAATTCAAATGATCAGAGAAAAGGAAAGACTGAGGAAGTTAGAGACGGAATATGAGGCACATTGATGTTCCAATCGCTCTTTAATGCATCCTCTGATGACATTTTGAAGAGTTGGAAAAGTGAAAAGCCAGCCAGATAATATTTGTACTTTAAATGCTAGATAACTTTAAGGACAACTAGATAATGCCGACTTTATATTCTAAATAGTTTTAAGTACTTCTTGTAGTAGGGTTTAAGTTAGAAAAGTGGAAAGATAATTTTTGCTTTAAATATTAATTTGTTTTAAATAGTTGTTGCCTTCTGATGAAGAGTTGGAAAATTGAAAAGCCAGCCAGGTATTTTTACTTTAAATTCTAAATAGTTTTAAGTACAATTAGATAACTTCCACTTTATATACTAAATAGTTTAAAGCAGTGGTGCCCAAAATGCATAATTCCTATCACATGTGCGTTCTGCTTTGCAGCGCTGCTTTCTCACGCACAGTCGGTGCTCTCACACGTACAGGCGTCACGCTTCGTTGATTTTACGAACACAAGCACACTGTTTGATGTCATGAGTTTGGGCACTACTGGTTTAAAGTACTTCTTGTCATAGAGTCTAAGTTAGAAAAGTGGAAAGATAATTTTTGCTTTAAATATTAACTTGTTTTAAGTTGTTGTTGACTTTAAAAAAAGTGAAAAGCTTGCCTTATAATTTTCACTTAAAATATTGAATAGTTCTCTTTAAGCACAGTTGAAAACTCTAGCCATTAGTCTACCCTCTAAAAAGAATTGCTCTTTAGAAAATATTTGTTCAACTTGTGATGCGCTGTCATTTAATAAAAGTCACGTTTTTACTGTGACTTTGAGCAAATTTTAATTAAAAGTATTTATGTAAAAAGCAAAGCAAACAGCCAACATGTGACTCTTGTGTCTGTTGTTTCTTGTTTACTTTCGCCATTCGCGACAAATTCGCAGGTCGGCAAACTGCTCAAATTAGCAGCAACAACAGCAGCAGCAACAGAACAACTAATAAAAAGTCTGAAATGAGAAAAGGGAAACAAAACATTGTGCCTGACAGTCAACAGCAACAGCAACAACAACAGATGACAAGAAATAATAAAAATGAGAGCATGCTTTTTGGCTTTTGGGCCCTGCAGCTGTTACAAAATCTTTTGCAGCCATTTTGTATTGCCATTTAGGTAAGATGTTGCTGTTGTTGCTGCTGCTGCTGCTGTCGCCGTGTTGCCCCACATGAGCAACAAAAGACGACACGAAATTAATTTTATGCACATTACAAAAACGAAAGCTACAAAAAACATTCACCAATTCAACGTGACATGGAAAATATTCGCGCGCCTATTTAAATAGATTTTTATTTATCTCTTTGTTTCGCCGTTTCGCGTTTTGTCGGGGGCTGTTCCACTGGGCGTTTTCTTCCTTTTTTCACTTGGCATACGATTGCCTACGTGTATTGTCAACTTTTCCACAAATTAGTTTACTTTTTGTGACGCTAATTAGCACGAGCCACCAGCAGCACCACCCGTCGAACTATAGCCCCTCCCCTCCCCTCCTGCGACGCCCCACTCGTGGCATTATATCATTTTTGTGGCCGATGTTTTTGGCAAGCTCAATGCAGACGGCATTTTGCGATTTTGTCACAGTAATTGGACATATTAATCTTTGTTCACGTACAACTCGACCAGTTGCCGCCGCCAAATGCCAAGCATCGTCGAGCGACAGGCGGCGTCGGCGGCGTCTATGGCCACAGCGCGGTCCGCAATCCCGATCCCCAATCCGCCATCCGTTGTCTCTTGTCGGTGCCACAGAGTTGGGGATGCACAGACTGCCAATTTTTTATCGCCTTTGGCGACATAACATAAACCGCAACAGAACATGAAAGCGATTAGAACCCGGTCAAAGCGTTTGCATACGAAAAGAAAAATTCAATTGTGGCTAATGGTGTGTTGGTGATTCGCAATAGATTTGCGGGTGATTTGAAAGAGATTTGTGCAACACATTGGACATTTAATTATAAGTGAAATGGGGAATATGCACAGGCGATTTAAGTGTGATTTGAAAGCGATTTGTTGAGTACTCTAAGGATTGGAAAATTCTATTTAAAATAGTGCGAAATTGGCAAGCGATTTGCTGAAGTTTTGTGGGTGACTTGAAAGAAATTTGTTCAACACGAAAAGCAGATCGAATTTAATACAAAATTGAACAGTTAATTATAAGTGAAATGAAAAATAGGCAAAGGCGATTTATGTGTGATTTAAAAGTAATTTGTTTCTATTCTTTGGAATAAAAATGTGTTGGCGAACTAATGAAGTTTTGTGGGAGATATAAAAGAAATGTGTTAAATGAAAAGCATTGACAATTTAATACAAAAATTATACATTTAATTTTAAATGAAATGGGAAGGAATCTCGCGTGATTTCTGTGTGAAATGAAAGTGATTTATTAAGTACTGAAAGGATTGACAAAACCTAGAATATTTTGCTGATTTGCTGAACTTTTGGGAGCGATTTATTTGTGATATAAAAGAGATCTTTTGAACAAAGAAAGAACTGGAAAAACTGTATTAAAAAGTAGTTGAAAACTTAGCTGTAATTAAAACGTGTTGTCAATTTAGAAAAGATTTGTGTGCGATTTGTATTAGACCTTTATAATAACCTTTTTGTAAGACATTTTATTTCAGTAATTTTGAAAGCATTTGTAGAATAAAATATAAACCGAAAGAAATACAAATAAGTAAAGTGTAATTTATTTATTATAAGACAATTTAAATGTTTAGTTGAATGAAAAAAATGAATTAAATTCAATTTAAATATTATAAACCTTTAAATGTGCATTTATTTTATACCTAACATTCAAAATATTTGGCTTTCGGCAATCGCTCCACCAACATAAACTATTTGATTTAATTTTTGAATTATTGCCACATTTTGTTGCATTACTCAAAATGGTGTAGTAATAAATGAGTGTGTGTAGTCTAGTTTTTCCAAGCTCGCATATCTCACATAAATTATGAGAATATTGTGAAAACGATTGACTCCACAAAGAGTCGGCGATGACTTGTGGACTTGATGCAATTTTGCAAAACGAATTGCTAATGAAAATGTCATTTGAAATTGCGGCACGTACGCGGCAAGCAAAATGGGCAATTTGTTGCTCGTGCCGCAGCGGCAATAAAGTCGCCTCCAGTTGCGAGGCCAGCGGCAACTGCTGCTAGTGGATAGATCTAAGATTTCGGGCGGTATGGCCACAAGTGACAAAGGCCGAGGCGCTGAATGCCCTAAAAGGAGTCTTATCACTGGCAACAGCATTCCCCCTCCTTCTTCGGTTCAATCGCTATGCAACACTACCTGTTGCTGCCACGTTGCAACAACGTTCGCATCTCGTTAGCTGCCAAACGTTTGGCGATTATCGCATTTGCATTCGCCGAGATGGCAAACAAAGTGTAAAATTATTTAATGCATGTGCTTAAGGTGGTCATGGGGCAGGGGCAGGTGGCAGGAGTGGGGCAGAGGCAGCTGGAGTAGGTGGCTGGGATTGCAATTGATGCGCACGCAGCGATATCATTTGGCATTTTTGTAGGTGTTGCTGATTGCGGCACGTAGTCGCAGTCGCAGTCGCACTTGAAGCTGCAGTAGAGGCTTTGCTCAAATTCAATTTGGCTGGAGTTGCTGTTGCTGTTGCTGGTGTTGTTGCAACAGATGCAATCAGCAGTCGAGGCAAAGGCAAAGGCAAAGCTATCGATATCAGTTGATGTTGCAGTTGCAGTCGAGGCCAGAGCAACAACAGCAACAGCTACATGGAGTCAAAGGCAATCGTGCAACACGGCATGTTGCAGCTTGTTATTGCTTGATTGCCGCTAAAATTAAGTTGGCTATTGGCCGATGTTGCAGCTCGAACAGCAACAGCAATAGCAACTCCAGCGCCAAATGATAAATCACTTAATTGCACAGCGAGCGCATAAAATGGAAATTGAGCGTGGTCAAGACATGACAAGGGGTTGCTCTTGTTGCAGTTGTTACTCTTGCTGTTGCTGTTGTTGCATGATTGGACAGCGGGGTAACCGCCCGCATAATAAACACAAATGATTGCTGCTGCCCACACTTTGTGTTGCCCCAATGCGAATCACACACCACATATCGCACTCGATATCGAAATCAATGCCTGACAAATTGACACAATTGCTGCATGAGTCAATTGAAAAAGTTTCACACCATCATCATGATAATGATGATGACGTTGTTGACGCGGTTGCTGCTGCTGCTGCTGCTGTTGACTGTTTGCCGCTTTATTTTATGGCTGCCCCAACGGCAGGCAGCTCGAAAGTGAAATATATCGCCAACTGGCTGCCACAATTCTAACAGCCAGCGTCACGCAATAGGCAAAGGCAACAACTACCACTCCACCCCACCCCTCGGACAAGAGCAACATCAATTAAGCGACAACGGCAACAACAATGACGCCTCGCCCTGTCGTATGCGGGTGTAAGTTTCTTTTTGTTTTGTCATTGATTTCATTTCAATTTGATTGCAAATTGAAATCAATTGTTGTTATTGTTGTCGTTGCTACCCGTTCTGTGGCTTTAATTGATGCATTGATTGTGCATAATTTGTGACAATCGTTCCACTGATTTAAGCACACATGAAATCTGATGAAACTCAACCCGAACTGTAACTGTGAGAAATAGTATCTTTGAGATACATAGCACTGTGAACTTTCACACGGCGATTGGTTATGGCTGTGGCTTGTGAAAAGCCCCACTGATTGCCAGGCTAAATCGGCAACTAATTAACTGCCTTTGCACCTGCTCAGACGGACAGACACACAGGGGCTAATAAGCCATATTAATAAGCATAAAACAGCGGACAATCGGCCAATCGGACGATCGACCCACGCAAATGGAGACGAGACTCTAAATTGAAACAAAAAGCAGACGAAACGAGATGAGATCCAACTCAATGGCGACTCAATTTAGCCAAGTGAATGACTGATTAAATCCCAGCAGCAAGAGAGCGGAGCTACTCCGCACTATAAATACCCTATTTTATGTGAAAAGTAATCACCTTTTCAAATAATGCGATTACAAACGATACGCAGCTAAAATAAAAGTAATAATTTCTGCTATTTAAGGCAAAGAAATTATAGCCATTGCCATAAAGAAGGGAACATAATTTTTCATTAGATAATTTGCACATCATATCAGTCTATTTATAGCAACCTGATTTGATTAGAATACGCATAAGATGCGCAGTCTATGATACCCTTTTGAGGCAGCTCTAAATGCCACAAGGCAATCGGCATAACCAAAGAGGCAACATACACAAATTAGCATTTCCCTTGTAGCAGCAGCAACTGTTGCAGCGGCAGCAGCAATCCCAATTCCAGAGTCGTTCGACTCATCATTAAAATGTGTTCGCTCGCCCAAAAACTTGATAGCGACATGGACTGTCGTCGTCCGTTGTGGACGCTGTTGTCGTTGTCATCAATGTCGCCACAAAGGAGCCGCCGTTGCCACGTTGCCGCTGTTGCAGAAAAATGCGAACGAACTGCATACTCCCACCGTACGCAGAAGACGTCAAGCTGCAGACCGGAGACTGCAGCCGGTACACACAGAGAAATATGGCGTGAATTCAAGAGCTTTTGAAGGAGTTAAAAATGCATTCAATTATAATCAAATTTGCTGTTTAACTTGATATAAAGGCAACTATTGTAATCAGAGATCGCATATAACTTGTGGCAGTCACGATAACTCACGAGCGCATATCGATAACCACCAATCGAACAAGTTCCCTCTTTCTCAACAAGAAGAAGACTGACGCGCAATACGAGGGAGCTTCTATTCTTATTACCTTTCATATTTCTCATTATGTTAAAGTAAATTACAATTTAAATTAAGTGTGAATTAAATAAAGTCATATTGTTAATCTAATTCCACAATTATAAGAGTTTATAAAAGAGTTTTCTGTATTTTTTTCAAAGTTTTTTGTCAATTTTTATTACGGAAATTCAAAATTAATATTCCATTCATAAGTCACTTAAGCGTGACAATCCATTTCCTATCCACTGAGTAGAGTATTACAACTTCGTTCAAAATGGACATAAAAAAAAACGCATTCTGAAATTTCACACATTTTTCTTTTCAAATGCTTGTGGACCTTATTACACTGTACAAAAACACTATCACCCGCACTTTTACACTTTTACAAATGCAACAACGCCCAAGGGCAAGAAAAGTCACAGAAATATATAATTTTATGTGTGGGGGTTTTTTATGCCGATTTTGCACTCTATATAATACTGTCTGTATTCATTGGGTAAAGGGTATGACAAGTTTATACGTTTCAGCATATATGTATATATAAATATATGCTAAACGTAAACTATTTGTATGATAATGTTCCCATTTAAATTGTAGGTTAATCTCTATCTATATATAAACATTTTACAGTTTAAATTGTAGGTTATCGCTACAATAAAGTAAGAGTCTTAAAATAACGTAAATGCTAAAATTTTATTTGATAAAATTGACTGAAATTGCTAACGACTTTTCTCTGCGTGTAGCCTGTGTAGGACTGCCAACTGCAGAGACTCTTCAGAGAGAGAGCGAGATCTTCTGCACCTGTCCTGTGCGTCTGTTTACTGGGCACGTCATTTAAATTACATTAAATTGTTGCGCTGACCATGAAAGCGCTGCAAATAAATTCGTTAAAATAACTGAGCCAAAAACACAGCAGCAGCAACAGCAGCAGCAATACGTACTCAGATTTGCTGCTGCCAAAGTGAAACACAGTGAACGGCAGCAACAGCAGCAGCAACAGCAATTTATGCGACCACAACAAGATTGTTGTTGCTGTTGTTGCTGCTGCTGCTGCTGCTGCTGCCGGGCATTTGATTTGCAACACAAACAATGACAACGGCAACAAATTTCATGAATGAAAGATTGTGCTGGACAGGAAGTGTACCGCATAACGGACGCGGAGGTGGAAAGGATGTGGTTGCATTTGCAGTTGCTGCTGCTGCTGCTGCAGCTCTTACTGTTGTTGCTGTTGTAGCTGTTGTTGCTGTTGTTGATTGTCTGTCGATAGGCGCGTTGTTTTGTCAGTGGGTTGTGCAAAAATGTTGCTCAATCAGCATGCATAATGCAGCTGATACTTGTTGCCAAACAACGAGGGTGGCTCCAGCAATTGCAACTGCTGCTGTTGCTGTAGTTGCTGTCGTGCCTGTTGCTACTGTTGCGAGTCGACAGCAAATGGCCACAAATTGCAGAGTCCATCGCCCAATTACGTGGCTGCAACTCTTGACATTGAGGCTAGCCCATAAAAGGCATGAGGCCTGAGCATTTATATTGTAATTATGCTGCAGTCGGCGTTAATTTCATTGGCTGGAATGCACCTGCAAACAGTAGCTACCAAAAGTTGTTGGACCAGCCAGTCAGCCAGGCAGGCCGTGAATCATTTTAATTCAATTTACAGATCGACTCGAATGCTTTTTTGAGGGTGCCAAACAGTGGCATGGAATTTGTGAATGTGTTGTTGCTGCTGCGGTTGTTGCAACTGCTACAGTTGCTGTTGTTGCTGGCTTTATTTTGGCACTGCTAAATAAAGATTCCATTAGCTGGCGACGCTGGCATCTTAGAAATGCATCTCAGAGCTGAGACGATAAATCTTGCAAGTGTCAAATGGTGTTGCTGCCGCCGCCACCAGCAACATGCAACATGCGCGCTAAGTGCCGCAACAATGCTCAATTCTCTCTAACACAGCAGACGAGCAATTGAAACGTGTGTCGTAGACAATAAATTCCAAACTACAATAAATTATTGCTATAAATATTTCGCCAAAGGTTTAGAGCTTCATTTCAATCTCTTTAGGGCCAAAAAAAACTTCGAAGGCGTTGCTGAACACAAGAAAAAGAACAGACGAAAAAAAGAGGGAACAGATTTTATTTTCCATTTTGGACAAGTGACAGGCCGAAGTGACAGAGAGTGCCAAGACAGCAGCACCGAAATTGAATTAGCAATTGAGTAAAAGTAAAGTGCAATTGTTGCCAGTTCAAAGTGTTCCAGCAGCAGCAATGACAATAAATCGCTCACACATAGAGAGCAGCAGACAGCAGCAGCAGCAGCAACTGGAAGCTGGTCAAAACGGAAAGGCAATCCTTATACGGTCAGCCAAATAAATCATCCCAAGCCGCACAATGATGAAATTATTATTTATGCCAAGTTGAGTCTCTGCTTGCGTGTGTGCTCCAGTTCAGCTTAAATTCATATACCATACACTCTCCTCTGCTCAAGGAGTCTATAAAACTGTGCAGTAGTTAAGGCAGACACTTAAAGCTATATAGGGTATATATGTAGGGTATGAAACCCTAAGTTGACCAGCTGCAATGGTGACCACTTGTTGGTTGTTGCCGGTTGCTGTTGCTGGTTGCCGGTTGCCAGTTGCTGTTGCTGGTTGCCTTTGTCGCCATGAAATTATTGCATGCAACATTTACCGTATTAATAAATTATGAGTATTTATGTGCTGTCAGAAGTCGTGACGGCAGAGCGACACACAAAGTGATAAAATTAGCACAAAAATCTGTGCGTTTCGCAGTGTTTTGGTTGTATGCCACAAGCCTCGTAAATAATATGTGTGTGTGTGTGTGAATGTCTTCATAAGCGGGCGGGCAACAATTGGAAATTTATGCTCTGGACTTATATGGGCAACAGGTTGCCAGACTCATAACTGTAACTGTAACAGCAACAGCAACAACAACAGTTGCAACAACAGCAACAGGTGCAGCCTGGTTGGGCAGTCACTCAAGCAATGTAATATGTCCTGCAACAACAACAACTGCAACAGCAACAGCAACAACAACTTGTCTTTTGACACTTGGCGCATTTGACACTCAACGCGCGCATTCACTTTAAATCTAAATTTACTGATATCTGCGTACAAAATAGTATCAACAGCGGCGGCAGCAACAGCAACAACTGCAGCAACAGCAACAGCAACAACTCGGCCTGCATCGAGTAACGAACGACCTTAGAGGTAATAAACATAAATAACGCCATTGAAAGCGAGGCAGACGGAGACGCAGGCGCAGGCTGAGGCTGAGGCTGAGATCAGTCCAGCACAGTGTCTAAGATTGCCATTGGAGTTGCAGCTGTTGATGGCAGTGCTAGGGGGGTGGGGGAGGCAGTGTAGCAGCAACAGACACTAGCCCGACTGTCTTGTTACTTTGTGTATTAGCCAAGCAACTTTAAGCTGGGGCCTGGCTTCAGACTCAACTCGCCTCAACTCGCCTCGACTCGACTCTTGTCTATGGGCGGGCGTCACAAGAGCCGTCGAAGGTCAACAGATTGTCGGCCCGGTGTCTATCGGTGTCTCTCGCCATGTACTGCTCGCCGTGCTCCATGTCTATAGAGTGCTTTTCAGACTTTGTAAGAAATACTACTAGTACTAACAATAATCGTGCAGCTGAGCTGAGCGGGCGGGCCAGGCGTAGCCGTGATAATTGTTTCATGTCCATTTGCTTGCTTTGATTGCAACTAATGAACTCTAATGAATAAGCAGCAGCCAGTTTTTGATAACCAGCTCAGCTGAGTGTGCTATCTATGCTTAAATTGATACCTCTATGTGGAAAACTTGCCCAGATTACACACATATTTGGCAAATAGAAAAGATACCGTGTAACTGCAGCTAAATCTTATCTCAGTCGCATCCGGGCAAAATGAGAAAGATTATTAAGTAGTATATAAAAATTAACTCACTGCCAATAAGGATGTCCTTGGCCTACGCACAAGATTTCAACTGTTGATGCACTGAATAATGCTGAGGAAATACACTGGGAAAAACAGCTGAAAAATAATTAGGAATGATATAAAATTGAAGTTGGAAGTAGCGAACTGGTTAAGTTCTTTTTATGATTCAGATGATGACGAATGCGAATGCATATGTAATGTGGACAGGTCTTAGCGTTCCTCCGATAACGATAACTTTTTTAACCGATATAAGTGTAGTGAAAAATCCATGTGAAAGTGTAGCGATATTAGTAGATTAATTAGGAATGTGAATATTATATCAATATCTACATAGCCCTCTGTTTAGAGATGCAAGGATTATATCGATATATTATCATATTTTCGATAAAAATGTGCTCACCATCTTTCACATGATAACGACATTTATAGAGTTTTGCTTATAAGCTTAATTACAATTATTCATTTTCTTTTCTATTCTTAGATTATGCTATTAACATATCCCCATATATAGTAAAATCTGAAAAATATTTTACACGCTTTCATTTAGGAAAAATGTGATGCAAATATAATTATTTGTATGAGGTAGTATAATTATTCCTTAAATTATCAAAATGCCTAGCTCTACTTATTACTTCAAATGTGTCAATTGGAGAGTCAGTTGAATAGTATTAAACGCTTAATTCTGCAAATTAGTATTTTAATGAAGTCTAGAAT